>CM076570.1:300717947-301178774 GCA_034641835.2 Pinus albicaulis | reverse complement strand
GATTTCTTCCCATTGTGACGGATCTCCTTCAAGCGATCAAGCTTCTGCAGAAGGACCTGCTCTGATACCAATTGTTGGGAAAAATAATGAGAGGGGGGGGGGTGAATCAGTATTTAGGACTTTATCAAACTTTTTACTTTTTCACTCTCTAAAACCCATACGCTACTTTGCTGAACCAAACTAGTGTATACACGCAGATATCCTTCATAAAACTCATGTATACACAGAGATCTAATTATGCCATTAATTCTTCACTTATATCATTCCATCATTCATTCATTAGATGCTCAATAAACATTAAACATGTGCAGTAAGAACAGAATAAACCATCACACATAAGCATCACACATGAACACCAGGATTTTAGGTGGAAACCCAAGTCGGGAGAAAACCACCGCTGCAGTTGCTTAGCCTTCAATATTTTATTATAGAGAAAACATCTTACAACATATGTGCTGGTGCAGACTCCTACCAGCACGCAGGCACCCACCTGCGCTCGTTTACTAGCCTCTCTTGGAAGGGAGCTCCAACCTCCTGACTCGTTTACCAACCTCTTCTAGAAGGGAGCTACGACCCCCTGATCTCATTTACCAACCTCTATTGGAAGGGAGCTACGACCCCCTGATCTCGTTTACCAGCCTCACCTGGAAGGGAGCTACAACCCCCTGACTAAAGGCTACAACCCTCAGCTCCTCTATGGACCACGTTTCATGAATTTTCACACTGGATCCAAAGCTTCCTTTAGAATACAACTTGCAGGCCACGTTTCATCATATTTTCAGACTGGACCTACTCCACAGATTTAAGCTCAATCAAACATCGAACTGATACATTGACAGATAGCAGTAACCTAACAGAACAGATCAGATATCTCATACCACAAACTTCAGCAAACCCTAGTTTTGCATACACGCTTTCCTTTCACTGATACCGCATATATACGTGCCTTCAACCATATAAACCCACGTATACTTCTGTACAAATTACAGAGCTAAGTTTACTTCCCATAAGCGCTTTCTCTTCAGAAAACCCACGTATATACGCGCTTACTCTACGGCTAACTAGCATATAGTTCTTCAGACATTTAGGTCATTGCAATTCTTCAGAACAGATACATCACACAGATTTTACCCTTTACTTCAGACAGATGTTCACCTTATCTTAGATCTAATCATTCCATAAACAGATCCAACAAATACAAATACATTTCATATCTAGATCCCCTTCATTATCATTTTCTTCTTTGGTGCATCATGCATTTAGATCTATCATTCAACTGTAACCCTTTCCATTTAGATATACTTCAGAGAGAAGTATTCATTCAAGCTCAGACATCTTGCTCCCACACTCATCGCTCACACTTTGCACAATGGATTTCTTCTCTTTATATAGGTTTATCCTTTTTCAATACCATGAGCCAAAACCACATTACTTCCGATGGTATTCCTGGACTGGGTCACATAGACGAATCACTACTGAATACAATGGGTCAATACCATGGTGGTTACCCCTGGTTTTGTACTTTATGAGCACTTTTTCCCATACGCGACTTGGCACGTTATTTCCCATGTGCATACGCGACTTCCCCTAGGAAAATCCGCGTATGCCTTGAGACATACTCTTTTCATCATAGATCTAGTACATACTGAATTCCTTTCATCATTACCTTCTATACTCATTGTAGATACATCAGATTTACATCATTTAATAGGTTTATCAAGACATATTCTATCAAACACAACTTCCATTATCTTCATCAAGTGGGTTTCCATTCAAGGACAACACTCTATCAAGTGGGTTGTCATCAAGGACAACACTCAGCATCATATTGCCAACAAACATCATATCACATCAGATTTACAACATTTACCAAGTCCATCAAGTCAAGAATAACTTCATCAGGTGGATTTCCATCAAGGACAACACATGACAACAATCTCATATCTTCATCTTCATTAAGTGGGTTGCTATCAAGGACAACGCTCTGCAGCATATTGCCAACAGAAGAGGTGGATGCATTGCTTTGTGAAGTTTCTATTATCCAACATGATTAGATAACCGAAGCAAGGGATTTATTCAAAAGTTGAAGCAAAATCCTAATACATCTAATACATTTAGTTGGAAAAATGATTCCTTATGGTAAAAAATCACTTATATCTTTGTAATAATTCCCAACTAAAACAAAATATTCTTTTGGAACTGCACACTTCTCCTTTAGGAGGAGACTTAGGATTTCTAAAAACTTACCACAGGGTGAGGAAAGAATTTTTTTGGGATAGCCTTAAATCTCATATTCAAAATTTTGTGGCAGAATGTTTGGTTTTCCAACAAAATAAAGTTGATACAATTAGGACCTCAAGTGTTCTACAACCTTTCTCCAGTCCCAGTCAACATTGGGTGGATATCTCAATAAGTCTGAAGGAAAGAGTGTCATCATGGTGGTAGTTGATAGACTTACCAAGTATGCACACTTTTGTGCATTATCTCATCCATTTAAAGAAAGTATAGTCGCTACTACATTTATGGAAACAATTCAAAAGCTACATGGAAATTCAAATATTATGGTAAGTGACAAAGATCCCATTTTTACTTGAATTTTTTCGAAGGAATTATTTTCTTGTTTGGGTACTCAACTAGATCATAGCTCATCTTATAATCCTCAATTTCATGGTCAAACTAAGATAGTGAAATTTTTTTTGGAAAGATAGCTTTGTTGTTTTGCATCTGATAAAAAAACACAATGGGTCAAGTGGTTACCTCTGGCTAAATGGTGGTATAACACTTCCTTCCATACTGCAGCGAAAATGAACCCATTTATAGAACTTTATGGATATCTTCCACCATCCATAAAATCATATTTAACAGAAAATTCTAAGGTGCAAGAAGTGCAATATCACATCAATCATCAACAACAAGCTCTCCAAATTTTAAAGGATAACCTCAATTTGGCACAAAATCGAATGAAACAATAGGCAGATCAACATCGCAACAAGAGAAGTTTTGATGTAGGAGACTGGGTGTTTTTACGGCTACAACCATACAAACAAATTTTCGTCAAGCAAGATAAGAAGGATAATAAATTATCGCCAAAATACTATGGTCCTTACAAGGTGTTGCAAAAGGTTAGTACTATTGCATATAAGTTTGGGCTTCCAGATTCTTCACAAGTGCATCCAATTTTCCATGTTTCATGCTTAAAGAAGGTTATAGGTGACAAAATTCCAATTCAAACAATATTGCCAGAACTTGATGAGGAAGGAAAAATCATATTGGAACCTGAAACAATCATGGAAAGAAGAACCTGACAACTATGAAATCGATCAATTTCAGGGTATCTCATCATGTGGAAGAACCTACCCACTAAAGATTCTACATGGGAGGATGATAATTTTATATAGAGGCATCCAGAGCTACTCAAGCGTTGAGGACAACAACTTTTTAAAGGAGAGGGGCATGTTAGGTCCACATATTACTAGTGTAGTCCATTATTGTTATTAGTGTAGTCCACTTATTGTTATTGTTGTACCTTGGTAACCCCCATATTGTTGTTATTGTTCCCTTACATTATTAAAGTCAGGTCAGCTAGGACTATATTGTGAGCCCATGGACCCCTATATATAGAAGGAGATTTTTTCATTTGCATCATCCAAGAATTTTCCATTTATGTAATGTATTAGAGGTTTCCCCCTCGAATTGGATGATTTATAAGGCATTGATCTATATTTTATTCTATTTTGGAGCTGGTTTCATAACAGATGATGAATTTACATACCGCCATCGAGCCGCTCGATGATACCTAGCCCTTAGAACAACATCTGGTACAACTAGAGGTCATCGAGGAAAGTTGATGACAATCACTGCAACACAACAAGGCCCACAAGAAACGGGTAAAAGCATCATTTGACCGCCACATCAACCCTTGCACATTCACAGAGGGAGAAATAGTCCTCCTCTATGATGTCACAAAATAAGCCCTAGGGCTAGGAAATTTTGAAACCTTATGGAAAGGACCCTACATCATAAAAAATTTCCTCCTCAAGGCGGCATACATCTTGGCTGAACCGGATGGGACATGCCTTAGCAACTCCATCAATGGCCTTTACCTCAAGAAATTCTACCCATAGCGGCCAAGGAGGCCCTACCCTATAGTCAACATACACAAATCCAACAACTATAATTTTTTTACCAAAAGTCTTGTTACAAAACGTGCTTGAGTGTCACAATGGATTACCAACCCGACCCTTACTTCAGATTTTTTGATGGTGCATTGTGATTGTCTCAAAGCTTAGTAGCAGCCACCTAGTTCATCTATCACCCTGATCGATCACCACTCTGCACCAATGGTGTGTGCATCAGTTCAACAATAAACAATCAGGTAGAATATGACATCATTATCAGACTTATGTGTGACACCTTCCATCAGAGAACACAGTTATGCATATCTACCTGCATTCCCAGTTAGTAGTGTCAGAGTTAAACCAAACATTTGAGACAAGAGACCCACATCTGCTTAGAAAATACTTGCATGCAAAAAGATTAAGCAGACAATTTGACTACATTACATTCATACATGTACCAAGGAGTCAAAACCAAATAGTTGATCACATATCTAACAATATTCTAAACTAGAATGCATCTCGGATAAACCATCATACATAATAAACAAAAACATAAAAAATAAAAATATCCATCAGCATAACATAATCCATAAGAAGAAACTAGGGGCACACCATGTAGAGTTGCAAAAAATATCTCTCGCATATACATATCAAAATGTATGTGTCTAAGTACCAAAAATATTGTCTTTGATCCACCAGTCAGCCAAACAGATACAAGTATACAAGTCAACAAAAATAGGGTAAGCATCCTCATAATGGGTTTTTTCCCCATGTACAAAAAAACTCTAGGGTGGTTCTTCCCCAGGTGGGGCACCTGGAGCCACTGTCACTCCTGGTACCACTACAAGGTCATCGTCAATACCGAGACTGACACCCGATGTAAAACTGGCTGATAGCCCCTCTCCTAGAAAATTAAGGTCTCTATCCATACATCCTCAAGGTCTTCCAAAAGTCCTCGAGTATTCATCCCTAGGTGAAGCGGTCAACTTGATCCCATGAATCCTCCAAAACTGATACCCGCTCGGTCAGCTCAACAACACGAGCCTCTGCCACATCAACACGAGCTCGCTCAACATCAGTCTTGACAGCAACCAAGCTTCTACCCTCCCCTGAAGAGCCAACCTCACCACCCATTGCTCCACCTGGAGGCTGAGCAGGAGCTCCTACTTGCCCCCAGAGAGCTCCTCGCGGTCGCTGAATCGACTTGTGCCCAACCAACCTATCCACAGGACGACCAACCTCGCCAAAATCTGCAAGAGTAACCAACACTATGTTAGTGTCATCATAATACACATATAAACATAAATACTCAAATAAATGCATAAAACACGAATACGTATTTGCTGGCCTCCAAGAATATCAAGTAGGAAGACCCATCTCTGGATATCCCCGAAAGTCCATCCTGCATAAGGGAATTGTAGGAACATCTTAGGGTTGGCCTCAAACCAAGCCTTAGTGGTGGCATTCCAATAACACCCCACCCTACCAACATGTCCTTGTGGCATCACGGGAGCCCACCTCCTCATGCAAGACTCATGTGGCCCCCCACCAGGCACTGCCACCACCGGTGTCAGCAGTACCACTCACTCATACATAATGTTGCACAAAATATTGGCATAAGTAAAAAAGCTTCGATCCATCTTAGACCTTCAAAATTGTGCTAGAATCTTGTCATAACAGAAACAGGAAAATAAAAAAGTGACAAGCCCTCATCCGGCACAAGACACCGATATGCAGACCCAATGCTCGATGAAGAGCAGACGACCCTGCCCATTAGGGGAATTTTGAGGTCTAAAATGGGCCTCCTAAGAAAAATGTACAACCAAAAAAATAATTATAAGAACCAATAGGATTCAAGATGATGATGTAAACCATTGGGGATCATTCACCATTTTTTAAGTAAAAGAGTTAAAAGATTAAAAAATAATAAAATAATAAAGCTACCTTTTAAACTTGCATTTTCAACTTATCTCACAATTGTTTTACTCAAATTTTGAGTGGGAGTACTCGTTGGATGAAAAACTGTATACCTCATCCAAGCAGTACCCATGTTGCATACTTTTGATGGACCCTGCTACACGAAAAATGAGAAATACATGAAAAACGTGATTGCAATAACATTTTTCATGTATTTATCATTTTTCGTGTAGTAAAATCCATCAAAAGTATGCAACATGCATACTCCTTGGATGAGGAATTAAATTTTTCATCCAATGAGTACTCTTGTTCAAACGTTGAGTAAAAAATTTTAGAGATAAGTTGGAAATACAAGTTGAAAAAGTAGTTTTTTTTATGTTTTCCCTCTAAAATTTGATGATGTAATCAAATCTTATTTTACTATTTCCACTATTATTTTATAATTTCTTTAGGAGGCCCATTTCAGACCTCAAAATTACCCTAATGTAATCACAAGATGGCTGTTAACGCACACCTCTCCACCAAATCTTTCACTATAGCAATAGAAATACACCCCTCTGCCAGGGGTGCCCCAACGCAATGAAATGCCCAAAACCGATCAAGATCCACCCTCCCAGAGGGAAGTGGATACCGAAATGCCTCACCCTGAGGAAGAAGCATGGTTACAAAGTAGATATCCATCTTAGGATGGATAGTGAGGTCACACCCACATAGCACCATCACCTTGTGCTGCCTGTTCCAACACTGGATCAGGGAGCGCAAAAGTCGATCCTTTAACCAAAGAAGGTCATTCTCTAGAAATTTCAGGAGACCCCATTGCACCAACTGTTGGCATGCCTGATCATCAGTGGCTAGGGAATTATGGAGCTTAGGCCAATCCCTCTCCATCCACAACATCCTATCATCAAAATAGGATCACATCAGCAGCATAAAAACACAAAAAATAGACAAAATTTCCAAAACATGTTGAAAAAAATTTCCTCGGATTTCCACACGCCTATTCCTTAGACATGCATGAGGAATACTCAATACTCAACATAAAAAAATGAACTGAATTGAGCCATATTCGCATATATGTCATCCTTTTCAAAAAAAATTAAGGACCATATCAAGAGCTCCGAAGGCCCAATCATCGGACCGAAAGTAGCACTATGATCAACACTCCATAATGCCTAAGGGTAGTGCCACACATTCACACCCCTGAAAAAATAAATTTCTAGCACTGAAAATTATGCCCTCTCTCATCTTCTTTTTTAAGCACATGTATTTCAAATAAATATTTGAATAAAGAATATGATTCCACTTGGGGTATTTATTTTTTTCAGGTAGTATGCAAACCATCAACAACTCCATCCACTAAAAGTTCCAAATTAGGTATTATTCTACCCCTAGCATGATAGAGTCCTAGAAAAACTCTGCATATCATGACATCATCTCCATAAAAAATTAACCATAGGTTCCAAACAACCGACCATGTTTATCATCACCTCACCTCGCACATGATAAGCATCATTTTTGGTCAGTAGAGCCTCCCCTCCATGGCGCTTGTCACCCAAAGTAGACCACATATCACAGCAAAAGTGATGCCATGGCCATACCACTATAGTTTGGGAAGCACCTCTTTCCCATTCAATTGCCATGCATCAAGTCAAGTTTTACCATATTAGATAAAACCCCTTTCCTAGACGACCAAGTTGTGCAAGCAGATGAAAAGGGAACTACCGTGCCTCGCATTTCGCCTACCATACCTCCATCAACATAACCCATCTACGATATCTTTTCATCCACTTCATCAACCTCACACATGAGACCAACCAATCGGGACCCCACCCTCAGCAAAACACCTTCCCCACATCATCAGTGAGAAAACACTTTCATGTTTTGGGGCACCCATCTCTATGCTTTGTACAAACCAAACCTCATTATTTTATTCTTTTGGTCAGTGTACAAAGACCCCAAATGGAACACTACATCCCTCAACCCACCCATTCATTTTTTTCCCCACGGAAGCAGTCCCTCGTCACCCTCGGTTGGAGTATGACACCGATGCAAAATCCATCATGACATTCATAACAAGTTTATACCCACCCTATAATTCCTACCAATCCCAGGTATTTCCCCATCAAAAATAGTTATGACTGTCATCAAGCTTCTTTTTATACTTCAACCTTGGGCCATTGAATCCCCATCATCAGTTTTCAATCACCCCTATCCATCGTGCCTATGTTAAACACATCACATCCAGGATCCTGATCCTCTGTACAAGTGACCCCCTCTTTTGGTTGAGGCTTCCTTTTCGTCGTCTTCAAAACCTCTTTTCCAAAACAGAAGTGGTACCCTGGATTGCCCCTCTCCATAAAAGGTAAATCCTCGGCTGGCATTCTGGGAAACATCATCGCCCACATATATCATCGGTCCTCCTGACATTCGACTACATCAGAAGCCTTCATGTCAAGATGGTATCGTACCTTACAACCATTTCACTTTGATCAAATATGTCGAAGACCCATGCCTCTATAGGAACTTGTTTCAACAATTCTTACATGGGAATGTCCCAGCCAACTCCTATGCATACAATGCGAATTCATATGCCATACCAATTTTACGCATGTGAGTACCACATTCTACCTATTTTCAAAGAAAAAACTCCCTTGAGGGCATTAGCAATCATTGTCATCAACCAATAGATCACTACCTTGCTAGTGACATAGACAACATATCCATCTGTCAAATAGATTTTTTTTAACTAGCCAAAGCATTATGATCATGGGACATGCCTACCTCATAGAAAATTTGAATATATTGTATTATACCATTACTTGCAAGTATCCCATAGGACATGGTCACTCCTCGACCCGGTGTAGGTGTCTCCAACTTTGAGCTACATGCGAGGCTCTCTCTCTTTATAGAATTTACATAGAAAATAAACTATAATGTATTTCAACAATACAGTTCTTCCTAGACCTCACACATTAGGGGGGAACTATTATCACTGGAAAATTAGACAAGAAAATATGACATTATTTAATGTTAGGAAGAAGGATTTACAGGGCTAAGAGACATTAGAGAATTTGAAGTATTCAAAAAATCTTTATGGTCTGAAGGAAAAAATCAAACTGCGCATAGAAAGAACCAGTCAAATGTGCCTTTGCACACAAAATTATTTGATAAGCATGTCTTTGCGTGGCTTTCCCTCAAAAAATCGTGCAGTCCTGAGAGTGGAGGGTGTCATTTTTTGGGACCATAAGGAACACTCCAGGACATTGATCCCACACTTGAGGCCACCTAAGGATAGCCACCCAAGCCTCCTTAGGACCTCAAAGGAGCACACACTGGAATAAATGTGCCACAGAATGGAATCACCCTCCTCTCTTGGGTCGCCATCCACAATGTACCAAGAGAGAGAAGGAGCATTTGAATTCTCCTATAAAATGCCACCAAGAGATGAACAATGGGAGAGCACATTGTTATGCTGGCCAGAATTTCCCCAAGAAATACCAACATCGTGTGATTCAGAGAAGAGATAGAGGGGACTCAATTGTTGGTCATCCAACAACTCCAGTCCACCATAGTAGAGGGAGGGAGACTTTGCACCAAGGCAGCTCAGAAGTAAAGACATCCTTGCATCGGGACTTGGAGCTCCATAATTCCAAGGGCCCCTTGGAAACTGGGTTAAAATTTCATCCTCATTTCCTACCAGTACTTAATAAGAGGGGACGTAAGTGCCACCGTTTGGATTATTGAAGTTTTTTTACTCTATTTAGAGCTTTTATCTTATCTTTTTTAATTTTATTTTAGTTTTTATGTCTCAATATGCATGTTATTTCTCTATCTAGTATGTTTATATTTCAGCATGTTCCACTAACTTTCTTGACTCCATCTATTTTCTACCTGTGACCAATAACTTAAGAGGGAAAAACCAGCCCTCTTAAGAAAGTGTTATTTGGTACATTCGTGTGCCGAACACTTTCTGCTAATCACCCTCGTTCCATATTCCAAGCATGAATGTGGGATCTCATGGAATTTAATAAACAAAACCAAACCATGAATTCCAGAGGCAAAACCACCTCAAACCTCAATGAGTGATTCCACATCACGGTCGGACATCACTAGCCATCATCGGATTGGTCTCTACCCAATTTTTCCAGAGCTCTAGAGTGTTTTGTCCAACCCAACTTCTAGGACTAGTAAGTCAATCCAAAATTTCCGAAATTCTCTTGAGTGTTTTTCAAACCAAGGCTTCCAGGACTAGTAACTCAACCCACAATTGTCGTTATGCTCCAGATGATATGTCCATCCAAGGCTTCCACAAATAGTAACCCTACCCACAAAGGGTTCTAGAGTGTTTGTCCAACCAAGGCTTCGAGGACTAGTAACTCAACCCTAGTTGTTATGGGGCTTCCATATCGTTTTTCCAACATAGGCTTCAAGAGTTGGTAACTCAACCCACATCCATAAGGAACATCAACACCAACCAGAAAATAGATGTAAACCTATAACACCATGGCTATATAGGAAATGGCAAGGCTACTAAAAACCACTGTCAATCTAGGAAATCATCCATGACAATGAAATATCAGAACCAAGAAACGAAATGTAAGTGCCATGCATGCCAAAAATAGCAAGAAAATCATACATGAAACTTGGTACTATTAGGTCCCTATAATACTTGTGTATCCCCTTATTATTATTGTTAGTGTATCCCCCTTATTATTATTGGTGTACCCATGTAGCCTCCATAGTGTTATTATTGTGCCCTATATAAGCCCACTAATGTTATTTTTTTGCCCTTACATTATGTGGAAATTATACCAATGGATTTAATCTGATCTTGTAATGTACTAAAACAAAATACTAAATCACTTCTACAAATATGCGGAAACCAAATTCAATCGCATAACCACAAACAACCAATAGAAAAAAATAATCAATCGCACAACAAAATATCTATATGGGGAAAGAAACTAATCAAAACCCTATTATTTGTCTATTTCATAAAGTCAAGGCCATGAAACAATATAATTATTTTCTCTCACTGAGAAACGTCTGCATGCTGCTCACTGTCTCACTTTGATCTTTGGCTTGTGATCCAAGAAATTTTGGTCCAATATCTAACCTTTTTCTTGCCTAAGTCTGCCCTACCTTCCTTATGCATTCCTAGGCTAATTGAGACCCTATTAATTAGGTAAATACCAAATAATGATTGTGTAATTCATCTAAGGCTTCTCGATGACTTGTACAATATTCTAATTATACAAGTAATAGTTATCTTCCCTTTAAGATGGATCTCAATCAGTCCTTCCTTAGAACTGACATGAAACAACTATTTATAGTTAATTTTCAGTTAACTTATTTATCATTACTTGTGAATTAAATCAGATTTAATTCACTAGCCCTATCACTACCTCATCTCTCAGTTTCTAATTATACAACTAATAGTTATCTTCCCTTTTAGCTGGATCTTAGTCGGGCCTTCCTTAGAATTGACATGAAACAACTATTTATAGTTAATTTTCAGTTAACTTATTTATCATTACTTGTGAATTAAATCAGATTTAATTCACTAGCCCTATCACTAGCTCATCTCTCAGTTACAACTAGTTAAAATTATATTAATTCAACTAATTGAGTTAACTAATTACAACTCATAAATAATTGTAACTAGACCCCCTAAAATCATGGGATAAATCTACAAGCCTCCTCTCTGACCCTCAACTTGAATTTCCTAAGCTAAATATGTCTTTGTGACTCAATTAACTAATACAAGTTGTCAAGAGATAAAATGACAATTTATCTTCCAATTTAATTAAGGAAAATTAAATCAGAATTGCCATATGGTGCCATTTCTAGATTTTATTTTCAATTTTTCTTGTTGCCAATTCAACACTCCCTCTCAACAAGAAAGGAATTCAACTCTACCCCAAACCAGTACCTTTGGAATGTTCTGCATGGAACACTTATCTAGTGTTGTTTACTCCTGCAACTCTTGAAACTGAATAGAATCCCAGAACTGAATCACTATCATGCACATGTCTTTAGAGTCTCTGAATGCTACTATTTCCTACACTATCTAAAGAAAAAATTGTGCTTATTCTGACTATGCATCTCTGCTCTCTGCACTGTTACCAACTCTGATTTGTGCTCTAGTATCTAACATATGTCACTCTAATTTATTTCTTTTTGAAATATGACTCCATCAATCGCTACCGATCCTTCATGCTATTGTGTAATGTGGGCTCCCCGTAACCAGTTTTGATCCATGAGAGAAGCCATCTCAATGGATCTAGCCAAAATTTCTTCTCTTGGGATTATGTCTTCACATAACCCCACCTCTCACCTGGAGGTATGGATGCATGTGCTCCCTCTACCCATCTAACTCAAAATTTCACCCTTATGGAGGTCTCTGCTTGAGTGGATGCCTCCACTCAGTCTCCTATCTTCTTCTCCAATTGTGGCTGCTCCACAACCTTTCGAGACTGCTTCTGAGGCTGTGAGTTGAAAGGTAATTTATGCTTCCTCTCAACCACCAATTCACTAACCTCTTCTTTAATCCTCAAAGCTTTGGATGCAACTTTTACCTTGAGAGCATACAGTTTGTTGACTTGTACATTGATTTATTTCATCCATCCCATGGTGATGTGTCTAAGGAACACCTTTACTTTTGTAAATATCACATCATAACCATGGTCTTCCAATACCTCTATAGAGACAACATTATTATTTAGTCCTAGAACATCCAAAAAATCCTTTATTCTTAGAGGGGAGCCAGTCTCCCAGTGAAAGGTAACTAGACCTTTGTCGGTTGTGCTATATCTCCTTGTCATCTCCAAAATCTATGTTCTTTTGGAGGTCCATATCCTCCAAGTCACTGAAGAGATATGTATTACCCATCATATGGAATGAGGCACCACTATCAAGATACCACACTCATCCCATTACAGTGTTGGACATGAATGAAATGAGAGTAAGATCAAGCTAAAAATGTGAATCTAGCACTTCACTCATTGCTGCAACTACAAGCTCCTTATTTCTTGCCATCAATGGAAACTTCGAGGCATAGTGCCCGTGCTTGTGAAAATGAATACCATTGACCTTGCAGAAGTCTCTCTTGCCTTCTTTTGAAAAATGAAAATTGTTCTTCTTTGTTTGCATCGGAGGTCCCATCTCTGGTGCTCCACCTTATCTCTTCTTGTACCATGTCATACCACACACATTCGATGTCTTGTAGCTTCTCGCTCCCATTCACAGAGTCATGGTAGCTATTACAGCTCTTGGAATTCCTAGAAGAGCTAAAATCACCAAATAATCTTGGGATACTATCATACCAATACTTCCAATCTCATATCAACATTGATTGAACTTTTTCAAGTATTTTGGTATCATCTCACCCTCCTCTGTCATGATATTTCTAAGGTTGTATTTTAGTGTCAAATTAGCTTCATGTGGTCACTACTATTTTGAAATAAAGATGTTAAGTAATTCCACATATCACATGGAGTTTCCTTTCCATGGATACTCGAGATAATATGATCTCAAACTCCCTCTAACAAGATCCTTGTCACCTTTGCTACCTTCTTCTTAGATGCATCAAGAAGTTGAGCATCTGTTGTTGTGGGCTTGGGAATATTACTGTCTATAAATTCCCTCAGTATTTCTCCCTCGAGCACTACCTCGATCATGTTTTTACATGCTATGTAATTCAAATTTCCCTCAAGATCGTATTCGAGTCTCAAGACAGTCAAAGACATCTTGATCTGCTGCTGGGTCTTGAAGAATAAATTTGTAAATTCGATGTACATGTTCAAAACAAAATTTGGTTCTTATCTTCTATTTTTTTTCCTATTGTGATACCATGTGGAAGTTATTCCATTGGATTCAATATGATCTTATAATTTACTAAACCAAAATACTGAACCACTTCTACAAATTTGCATAAACCAATTTCAATAGCATAATCACAACAAGAGAGAGAAAGAAATAATCAAACGCACAACAAGAGATGTATCTTGAGAAAGCAACTACTCAAAACCATGCTATCTGTATATTGAAAAAATTCAAGACGATGAAACAATACAATGTTTTTCTCTCACAGAGAAACTTATGCACTATGCTGACTATCCCACTATAATCTCTGACTTGCGATCTAAGAAAGTTTGGTCCAATATTTAACCTTTTTCTTTCCTAGGCCTGACCTACCTTCCTTATGCATTCCTCGGCTAATTGAGCCCCTATTAAGTTGGAAAATCCAAAATAATGATTGTACAATTTGTCTAAGGATTCTCGATGACCTCGTTTATGACATCTACAATTTTATAATTATATAACTGATAGTTTTTTTGCTCCAACCTCAATCTCCATTGGGCCTTCCTTATAACTGGCATGCAAAAACTATTTATAGAGAATTTTTAGTTCTCTGATTGATCACTACTTCTGAATTGAATCAGAGTTTATTCACTTGACCTATCACTAGATCATCTCTCAATGAGAACTAACTAAATTGATTTTAACTCAATTAGTTGACTTAACTAATTACAGCTCACAAATAACTGTAACTAGACCCCCTAAAATCATGGAGAACTGTACATGCCTCCTCTCTGACCCTCAACTCGAATTTCCTAAGAGAACTATCGATTCCTGACTAAGTTAACTAATACAAGTTGTCATGAGATGAAATAAAATTTATCTTCCAATTTAATTAAGGGAAAAAATAAATAAGAAACCCCATATGGTGCCATTTCTGGATGCCATTTTCAATGTTTCTTGTTGCCAATTTCAACACATTATTATTGTTATGTCGACTCTAATTATGTCGTGACCCCTTTGACTCCTATATATAGAAAGGAGGTTTTGTCATTTCTATCATCCAAGAATTGTTAATTTATGTAATTTAAATGATATTTCCCCCTTGAAGAGGATGATTTCTACGTCGTTGATCTATCTTTTATTTTATTTTTTGAATGGGTTACATAACTATCAGAGCTTTGGATTCTAGGGTTTCACTTCTTAAAAAAGGAGATCTTGGAATTTTCGCTATATTTTTTTTTCTACGAAACTTCAGACACTGAAATGGAAACCGCATAGAGTATAAATCTTTATGAACTTCCTTATAGAATTTTAGATCTTGGATCACTATATTTTTTGAAATAGGATCCACGAAATTTAGGGTTTTTGCAGGTTCGAAAATTTAGTTTCAAATAGGTGACGTAGGGAAAATTGTCATAACTTTCATTTCAGGAATAAAATTTCAATTATGTAGAAAGTGGAAGAACGTGCATGAAGTGCATTTTTTTTTGTAACAATTTCAGGGTCGTAGGTAAAAACAATGACACATGGAACTTCTTACAAGTTCTCTCTACTAAACTAGTCTATAGTCAGCTCATCGTGGGAGATCGAGCATAAATTTATCTTAAGGAATCCAAATTAGGTATAACCCATGGCATTGGAAATAAGGCTTAGATGGATACTACAGGACCTAAGTTCAAATATTTGGGATCTAAAATCACAGAGATACATCAATTTTAATATCGAGCTCCTCAAAAGCCAGAAAAAGGTGTGTATTTTTTTTAATTGCATAAGTTTTGTTTGAAAAATCAGTTGGAAGTGATTCTAAGAAAATATTGAAGCATACATATTAGTATTGGGTTATAAAAGGCATCCAAAAATAATTCCACATCCATTAAGACCTCATAAATATCTATTATGACACATCAAGAGGAAGAATTGCAACATGATATATCAAAATTGCGAGACCAAGTGTAAGAAATTTCACTCTCACAAAGAGTAACAAAAAATGAAATAGAAGTAAAAATGGAAGATTTTAAGGATGTATTAAAAGTGAAAATGGATTGTTTAAAATCGGGCATGGAATATAATATGGATGGTTTGAAAATATAAATGGTAGGTTTTAAGGAAGGTTTGACAAAGTTGTTGCAAGAATGGCTTCCCGATGGTGACAAGGTAATCCATGAAAATAATGATGAGGACAAAAGTAATATGAATCCTGATTTTAGAAACTCCAATATTGGGTTTAAGAACCACCACATTCCAAATATATATATTAGGAATTTTTATGGAAAGGATCTGGTAACATGGATATTATAAATGGAGAAACACTCACAAAAGGTACCCATTGCAACTTTATATTTAGAACCCATTCAATTTGTATGGTATCAATGAATTTTTTTCTCTTAAAACACTTGTCACTAGGTCAAATTTTACGAAGGAAATGATAGCACATTATGAGGATACAAATAGAAACACCTTCTTCAACCAATTGATAAATCTCAAACAAAAGGGTTCAATGGTAGAGCACATCGAGGAATCATAAAATTGAATATGAGGGTAACATATATTCGATAGGAACATAGGATTGATGTATTTATAGGGACTTTAAAGGATACCATCCAACATGAGGTTCTCCTTTGGGAACCCAATTCAATGGAGAATAAATTTAGGGTGGCAAGAAAAGTTGAAAGAAAAATTATCATAACAAATAAGTCTACCAATAACAACTATAAAGATGGAAATTTTGTTGACCCTAGCCTTCCACAACCTACAAGGTTGACACCACAACAATTGGAGGAAAAAAGAGAAAAAGGGCTTTGTTATAGTTGTGATAGAAAATACACTAAAGGTCATAAGTGTGTTGAGAATAAATTATTTTACATATATTGTGAAGAGGAGCAATAAAAGGAACAAGAAACATCAAAAGAGGAGGATATACACGAGGAACCTAACCCAAATAAGGAAGAAATGAATCCAACCATATATTGTAATGCATTGGCAGGAATTACCACTCCTGAAACCCTCAATATAGAAGGATATATTGAGAAAAAAAAGGTTATATTGTTGATTGATTCAAGTAGTACCAATAATTTTATTCATTGTAAGATAGCCAAGGAATTGAATTGCTTCCTATATCCAGCAAGAGAGTGTCAAGTGATGGTTGTAAATGGAGGAACTATAGATTTCTTAGGAAAATGTCATAAGATAAAGCTAATCATGGGGGAATATTTATTGAATAGTCCAATGTTTTCTATTCTGATGGGTGGTGTTGATGTTGTACTATGAGTCCAATGGTTACAATCTTTGGGACTATAAATTTCAATTTTCAAGAACTTTTCTTGAAATATTTTTGCAAGGAACGGAAGTTGAATTACAAGGTTTCATAGGGAAACCAAGAAATATAGTCAGCTCTAATGTGATGACAAAGCTTCTAAGGAAAGAAAAACGAGGCATAATTACTCAATTATGCTCACTACAGGTTCAAACATCGAAATCATCTATTAATCCATATCTCCAAAAAGTCTTGGACAATTATTCCAAGGTTTTTGAGACTCCCAAAGGCCTCCTACCTATTTTTGATCATTATCACGCTATTCATTTGATTCTAGGAAATGTTCCTCCAAATATCATGCCTTACAAATATCCTTATGCCAAAAAGTGTGATATTGAGCGTAAGGTTGTAGAAATGGTAGAGGTTGGTATAATTCAACATAGTCAAAGTTATTTCTCTACTACAATAGTTTTGGGGCACAAGAAGGATGGATTGTGGTGCACCTATCCATATTATAGGGAGCTAAAAAATCTTACCATTAAAGATAAATTTTCCATTCCTATCATTGATGAATTATTGGATGAATTACATGGAGGAATTTACTTCAGAAAGTTGCATCTTCGTTCACGATATCATCAAATAAGAATGAATACTTAAGACATTCTGAAAACAACATTTAGAACCCATGAAGGTCATTATGAATTTTTTTTCATGCGTTTTGGGCTTACCAATGCACCTACATTTCAAGGTTTGATGAATTCCATATTTTTTGATGATATACTAATATACAAAAATTCTTTGAAGGATCATGTGGAACATGTTGACAGGGTGCTCAAACTATTGGAGGAGAAACAATTATATATATAAACCTCCAAATTTTCCTTTGCAGTACATGAGGTGGAGTATCTGGGTCATATTGTATCTCATGATGGTGTTAAGGTAGACCCTAACAAAATTAAATCCATTAAGGAATGAAAAATCCATAAAACCATAAATCATTTGCGAGGATTTCTCGGGTTGCTAGGGTATTATCGCAAGTTTGTTAAGAATTATGGGAGAATCACACGACCTCTAACAACATTGCTGAAGAAATTTGCATTTTCTTAGATTGCAGAAGCAACTAAGGCCTTTGAACATGTTAAAGAGGAAATGTTCCAAGCACTGATATTAGCTACACCACGCTTCACAAAAACATTTATTGTGGAATATGATGCCTCAGGAAATGGAATCGATGTTTTTTTTATCCAAGGAGGACCCATTTCTTTTGAAATCCATTCCATCGAAAGAAAATATTTACAAAACCCTATTTATCATAAGGAAATGTTGGAAATACTACATTCACTTAGGAAATGGAGACCTTACCTAATGGGAAGACAATTCAAGGTAAAAACGGATCATGATAGTATTAAATACTTTTTAGAAGAAAGATTATATTCGGAAAAGAAGAAAAAATGGGTCACAAAGATGTTGGGTCATGAATTTGATATCATCTACAAAAAAGGCAAGAAAAATATTCTTGTAGAGGCACTATCAGGAAAGCATGAGGATGTCGAATCATCACTTTGTGCCATTTATGTTATCCAACCAGATTGGATAACCAAGAAAAGGGATGAATAAAAGAATGAAAAAAATTGTGGGCACTCATTCAAAATTTGGAGCAAGATCCTATTAAATACATTTATCTAGAAAAATTATTAATTATGGTACAAAGATTGCCTATACATTTGTAAGAATTCCAAACTAAAAAAAAATATTCTTTTGGAATTGCGCACCTCTCCCTTAAGAGAGCACTCGGCATTTTTAATGTTGTGTAACCAGCTCCAAAAAGAGAAGAAAAGAGATATCAATGCCTTATAAATGAGCCACTTCGAGGGGGAAACCTCCAATACATTACATAAATGAACAATTCTTGGATGATACAATTCAAAAAACCTCCTTTCTATATATAGGAGTCCATGGGGCCATAATGTAATCCTAGTGGGCCACAATGTAATCCTAGCCGACCTAACAATAATAATTTAAAGGCACAATAATAACAAAATGGGGGTTACAAGGGTACAATAATAACAATAAGGGGGTTACACTAACAACAATAAGGGACTATACTAGTAATATAGGGACCTAACATGCCCCTCTCCTTCAAAAAAGTGTTGTCCTCAACACTTGAGTAGCTCTGGGTGCTTCTGTATAAAATTCTCATCGTCCCATGTAGAATCTTCAGTGGGTAAGTTCTTCCACTTGATGAGATACTCTAAAATTGATCGATTCCGTAGCTGTCGAGTTCTTGTTTCCATGACTGCTTCAGGTTCCAATATGATTTTTCCTTCCTCATCAAGTTCTGGCAATATTGTTTGAACCGGAAGATTTTCACCTATAACCTTCTTTAAGCATGAAACATGGAAAACTGGATGTACTCACGAAGAAGTAGGAAGCTCCAATTTGTATGCCATAATACCAATATTTTGCAACACCTTGTAAGGACCATAGTACTTTGGTGATAATTTATAATCCTTCTTAGCTTGCTTGAGGGACATTTGTTTGTATGGTTGTAGCCGGAAAAATACCCAATCTCCTACATCAAAATTCTCTCGCTGCTTTGTTGATCTGCCTGTTGTTTCATTCGATTTTGTGCCAAAGTCAGGTTATCCTTTAAGAGTTGGAGAACTTCTTGCTGATGCTCGATGTGATCTTCCACTGCTTGAACCTTCAAATTTTCTCTTAAATATGATGTGATGGATGGTGGATGATATCCGTAAAGTGGCATTAATGGGGTCATTTTTGCTGTAGTATGGAAGGAAGTGTTATACCACCATTCAGTGAGAGGTAACCACTTGACCCATTGTGTTTGTTTATAGTATACAAAACAACGAAGATATCCTTCCAAACATTTATTTACTATCTCAGTTTGACCATCAAATTGAGGATGATAAGATGAGGTATGAGCTAATTGAGTACCCAAACAAGAAAATAACTCCGTCCAAATATTTCTAGTAAAAATGGGATCTCTGTCGCTCACAATAACCCTTGGGATTCCATGTAGCTTTTGAATTATGTCCATAAATGTAGTCACAACTGTACTTGCCTTAAATGGATGAGATAATGCACAAAAGCGTGCATACTTGGTAAGTCTATCAACTACCACCATGATGACATTCTTCCCTTCGGACTTAGGTAAACCTATGATAAAATCCATTGAAATCTCCTCCCAACATTGACTTGGAATGGATAAAGGTTGTAGAAGTCCCAAGGTCTTAATTGTCTCAACTCTATTCTGCTGGAAAACCAAACATTCCGTCACAAACTTTTGAATATCAGATTTAAGGCCATCCCAAAAAAATTATTTCTTCACCCTTTGGTAAGTTTTTAAAAATCCTGAGTGTCCTCCTAAAGGAGAAGTGTGCCATTCCAAAAGAATATTTTGTTTTAGTTGGGAATTATTACAAATATATAAGTGATCTTTGTACCATAAGCAATCATTTTTCCAACTAAATGTATTAGATGTACTAGGATCTTGCTGCAACTTTTGAATGAGTGTGCATACATCTTTTTCCTTCTTCCATTCATCTCTTGCTTCGGCTATCCAATCTGGTTGGATAATAGAAATGGCACAAAGCAATGCTTCCACCTCTTCATTCTTTCTTGAGAGTGCATCTGCAACAACATTAAGCTTTCATTTTTTTGTAGATTATTTCAAAGTCATAACCCAACATCTTTGTCACCCATTTTTGCTGCTCTTCTGAAGATATTTTTTGTTCCAAAAAGTGTTGAAGACTATCATGATCAATTTTTACCTTGAAGTGTCTTCCCATTAGGTAAGTTCGCCATTTATTTAGTGCATGCAGTATTGCTAACATTTCCTTCTCATAAATAGGTTTCTGTAAATAATTTCCTTTGATTGGATGACTTTCTTAAGCAATGGGTCTTCCTTCCTGCATTAAAACAACACCAATTCCATTTCCTGAGGCATCACATTCCACAATAAAGGTTTTTGTGAAGTCTGGCGTATCTAAGGTAGGTGCTAGGCACATTGCCTCTTTAAGATGTTCAAAGGCCTTAGTTGCTTCAGGAGTCCATGAAAATGCATCTTTCTTCAATAATGTTGTTAGAGGTGCTGCTATTCTCCCGTAATTCTTAAAAAACTTGCCATAATACCCTATTAACCCGAGAAATGCTCGCAACTTCTTTATGGTTATGGGGACTTTCCATTCCTTAATGGCTTTAATTTTGTTAGGGTCTACTTTAACACCCTCGTGAGATACAATAATACCCAGATATTCCACCTCTTTTACTCCAAAGAAACATTTGGATGTTTTTGCATATAATTGTTTCTCCTGCAATAGTTTGAGCACCCTGTCAACATGTTCAACATGATCCTTCCAAGACCTGCCGTAGATTAGTATATCATCAAAAAATACTAGCACAAATTTTCTAAGGAAGGGTGTGAAAATGGAATTCATCAACCCTTGAAATGTAGAAGGTGCATTGGTAAGGCCAAAAGACATGACCAAAAATTCATAATGACCCTCATGAGTTTGAAATGCTGTTTTTGGAATATATTTAATGTTCATTCGAATTTTATGATATCCTGAACGAAGATCCAACTTGGTAAAATAAATTGCTCCATGTAATTCATCCAATAATTCATCAATCATAGAAATGAGAAATTTATCTTTAATGGTGAGCTTATTAAGCTCCCTATAATCCGGACACATTCGCCATGATCCATCCTTCTTGTGTACCAATACTACAGGAGTAGAGAAAGAACTTTGACTAGTTTGAATTATACCCGCCTCTAACATTTCTGCAATCATATGTTCTATTTCACTCTTTTGGATGTAAGGATATATATAAGGCCTGATGTTTGGAGGAACACTTCCTGGAATCAAATGAATAGCATGATCATGATCACGAATAGGTGAGAGTCCTTTGGGATTTTCAAACACCTTGGAATGATTGTCCAATACTTGTTGGAGATCTGTAGGAATAGATGATTTTGATGTTGGAACTTCTAGTGAGCATAATTGTGCAATTACGCCTCGTTGTTATTTCTTTAGAAGATTTGTCATGACATTAGAGCTTATTATCTTTCCCGGCTTCCCTGCAATACCCCGTAATTCGACTTCCTTTCCTTCTGAAAAAAATTTCAAGAAAAGTTCTTGAAAATTAAAAGCTACCGTCCCCAAAGATTGTAACTATTGTACTCCTAGTACAACATCAACACCTCCCATAGGAATGGAAAGCATTGGACTAGTCAATACATATTCCCCCATGGTTAGCTTAATATTATGGCATTTTCCAGAGAAATTTATAGTTCCTCCATTTGCAACCATCACTTGACATTCTGGTGCTAGGTATAGGAAACAATTTAATTCTTTGGCTACCTTACAATGAATAAAATTATGGGTGCTACCTGAATCAATCAACACTATTACCTTTTTCTTCTTGATTTGTCCTTTTATCTTGAGAGTTTGAGGAGTGGTAATTCCTGCCAGTGCATTACACGATATGGTCGCATTCATTTCTTCCTCTTCTAGGGCTGGTTCCTGGTGTATATCCTCTTCTTGTTCATTTTCTTCTTCCTCTTCACAATCTATGTAAAATAATTTCTTCTCAGCACACTTATGACCTTTAGTGTATTTGCTATCACAACTGTAGCAATGCCCTTTTGCTCTTTTTTCTTCCAATTGTTGTGGTGTCAACCTTGTAGGTTGTGGAAATCTAGGCGTAGAAACACTTCCTTCTTTATAGAATTGAGTGGTAGGCTTCCTTGTCGCCATAATTTTACATTCAACTTTTCTTGCCAACCCGAATGCCTTCTCCAATGAATCAGGTTCCAAAACGCGAACTTCATGTTGGATGTTATCCTTTAAAGTGCCTATGAAGAGATCAATCCTGTGTTCCTCTGGAATATCAGCTACCCTTATATTCAATTTTTGGAAGTCCTCAATGTGCTGCCCCACTAAACCCTTTTGTTTGATATTTATCAATTGGCTAAAGAAGGTGTTGCTCTTTGTATCCTCATAATGTGCTATCATTTCCTCCGTAAAAATTGACCAAGTGACAATTTTTTTACGGAGCAAAGCCATCGATACCATACAAATGTATTTTGTTCTAAATGTAAAGTTGCAATGCGTACCTTTTGTGTGTTTTGCATGTTATGGAGATCAAAATATTGCTCCATCTGTAGTATCCATGTTACAGGATCCTTTCCATCAAACTTCCTCATATCCATGTTTGGAATATGGTGGTTATTCCCGCCAACATTAGAGTTTATGAAATCACAACTAACATTTATTTTGTTCTCATCATGAGGTTGTTCTACTATATTTTCACCATTAGGAAACCTTTCTTGTATCAACTTTTTCAAACCTTCCATGTCTGCTTTTAGAAAATTCTTCATGTTTTCCATTTTCTCATCAATCTTAGCTTCCATGTCATCCATCTTAGATTCCATGCCAGCCTCCATGCCATCCATCTTAGCTTCCATGCCATCTATATTAGCTTGCATGCCATCCATCTTAGCTTCCACACCTTTCTTGAAAACTTCCATTTCATTTTTTGTTGCTCTTTACGAGAGTGAAATTTGTTGCACTTGCTCTTGTAATTTTGATAGATCATGTTGCAATTCTTCGTCTTCATGAGTCATAGTAGAGCTTTCCAAAGGATTAATGGGTGTTGAATTATTTTTAGGGGAAATTTTATAATCCAATACTGATATCTATTCTACAATATGCCCTTGCAATCAATTCAACTTGATTCTTCAAACAAGATTTATGCAACTCGAAAAAAAATACACACCTTTTACTCGCTTTTGAGGAGATCGATATTGAAATTGTATTATATTTGTGATTGTGGCTCTTAAATATCTATAATTAAGCACTGAAGTAGCCCTATGAATTATATTTTGAATGCCACAGGTCTGACTTGATTTGGTTTCTCCAAGAAAAAGTTGTGTCCAATCTCCCACAATGACCTAATTATGGACTGGTTCAGTAGAGCGAACTGATATGACTTGCCACCTATCACTGTTTCATCCTTTGTCTCTGAAATTGATAGCTAAGAAAATAAAGTCTGTGCACTTGCTACCAATTTTTACGGCACTCCAATCCAATGCTCAGACAGAGAGTTATTGAAATTTTCGCACGATCACCTTTTTTAGATGAAATTCAGGAGCCTGAAAAAGCACTACCTTCCGCAGATCATATCTCCACAAATATTGTGAACCAAGCTCTGAAATTTTTTGACGAGTTTCCTTAGGATTTGAGCTTAGCACCATATGAATTTCATATTCTGATCCTTCGTATAAAAAAATTTATAGCGCAAATTCCACGATGCCCTGTTTAGGAGCCTGAAAAGAGACCTAACTTCCACAGATCATATCTCCGAAAATATTGTGAACCAAGCTCTAAATTTTAGGAAATATTCCTTAGGAGTTCTGCTTAGCACCCTAAAAATTTTAGCTTCTAAACCTTTGTAGAAAAAAATTTATAGCGAAAATTCCACGATGACCTGTTTGGACCAGCGAAACCCTAGAATCCAAAGCTCTGATACCAAATGTTGTGTAACGAGCTCCAAAAAGAGAAGAAAAGAGATATCAACGCCTTATAAATGAGCCAATTCAAGGGGGAAACCTCCAATACATTACATAAATGAACAATTCTTGGATGATACAATTCACAAAACCTCCTTTCTATATATAGGAGTCCATGGGGCCATAATCTAATCCTAGTGGGCCACAATGTAATCCTTGCCGACCTAACAAAACAATAATAAAAAAATGGGGGTTACAGGGGTACAATAATAACAACAAGGGGTTTACACTAACAATAGTAAGGGACTATACTAGTGATATAGGGACCTAACATTTAAAAATATAGCAAACGGATAAGAAGGAATATTTTTTGGATGACCTTAAATTTAATATTCAAAAGTTTTTGGCAGAATTTTTGGTTTGCCAACAAAATAACGTTGATACAATTAACACCGTGGGTGTAGTACAAAATTTATGCATTCCAAGTCAACGTTGGGAGGAAATTTCAATGGATTTTATCAGAAGTTTACCCAAGTCCGAAGGAAAGAGTGTCATCATGGTGGTAGTTGATAGACTTACCGAGTATGCACACGTTTGTGCATTATAGATTCCATTTAAATCCAATACAATTGCTACTACATTTATGGAAACAATTCAAAAGACACATGGAAACCGAAATATTATTGTAAGCAATAAAGATCCCACTTTCAATACAAATTTTTGGACAAAATTATTTTCTTGTTTGGGTACTCAATTAGTTCATAGCTCATCTTATCATCCTCAATGTGATGGGAAACCTGAGATAGTGAATACATCTTTGGAAGTATATCTTAGTTTCTTTGTATATGATAAAAAAAAAAATGGGTGAAGTGGCTACCTCTGCTTGAATGGTGGTATCACAATTCCTTCTATACTGCGGCAAAAATGGCCCCATATATGGCACTTTATGGATATCATCCACTGTCCATCACATCATCTTTAAGAGAAAATTATAAGGTTTAAGCAGTGGAATATCACATAGAGAAACAACAACAAGTTTTCCATCTTCTAAAGAATAACCTCACTTTAGTGTAGAATTGGATGAAACAATTGGCAGGTCAATATCATAGTGAAAGAAGTCTTGATGTAAGCAACTGAATATTTTTACGGCTACATCCATACAAAAAAATTTACCTCTGGCAAGATAAGAAGGTTAATAAATTATCACCAAAGTATTATGGCCCTTACAAGGTGTTGCAAAACATTGGAACTATGGAATACACATTGGAACTTCTGGCATATTCCTCAGTGCACCCAGTTTTCCATGTTTCATGCTTAAATAAGGTTATAGGTGAAAAGCTCCCAATTCAAACAATATTTTCAAAACTTGATGAGGAAGGGAAAATCATATTGGAACCTAAAGAAGTCATGGAAGCAAGAACTCGCTAACCAAGCAATCGATCAATTTCAGAGTATCTTATCAAGTGGAATAACTTACCTGCTATAAATTCCTCATGGGAGGATGACAATTTTATACAGAAGCATCTAGAACTACTGAAGCATTTAGGACAACACTTTTTTGAAGGAGAGGGGAATTTTAGGTTCGTATCCCCTTATTGTTCGTAGTATACCTAGGGGGGATAATATATGGTATAGAGGGGAGTACCTAAGGCAATAATATTATTACATCATATTATTCCCTTGGGTACCTCTCTTTGTACCCTATATTATCCCCCCTCTCTATATAGGTTTCATACATGTAATACCATGGGTAGTTACCATGGGTCTCTCAATACCATACATTCAATACAATGGGCTTTTCACTTTATTATGTAGCTACATGTGGTCCCTTACATAATGTGGGTTAACCACTTTATCTATTAACTGTGGCCCATTTATTCATCATTCTTATATTATTACATCATATTATTCTCTTGGGTACCTCCCTATGTACCCTATATTATCCCCCCTAGGTATACTACATTACACCCCTCTTAAACATGTTTCGTCCCCGAAACATGAGAAGAAAAAAAATAATAAGATCTACTCAAAAGAGTATTCCACTGGTACCATTCACGCGCATCTATCCATCCAAGAGAAAGGTGAATACTCAATCTAGTAGATGTCTCACTCGCTTGAGATGGAAGAAGGTTCTAGTGGTTCCTCTTTGTTGATGTGTTGTGGGTGGATCATCACACCTCTCTATCTGTCATCCACGGGTTTTTTTCCTTGTTTCTAATTCGTTGCCACCTTTCTAGTTGATGTATTACTAGGTGATGTAGGTGGTGATATGTTGAAGCTTTAACTGATGGAATATCTTTCACTAATTCCTCCACTATTGGAGATGGAGTGGTGTCTGGTGCTTTTTTTGGTACCTGCTTTGATGTATATGTTTGGTTGTCTACCATCAAAGGCTCATCATCTGATGTGTTCATGTCATAAGAGATTTGTGCTTCTTCCTCCCTATTCTCTACATGGTTCATCATGCAAATACCAGGCAATGTAATTTTATTATTGTTATACCAGAGCTTCATGAATTTATTTTGCACATTAAAATTGAAAGTACCAACGGATTCCATCCAAGGTTGTCCCAAAAAAACATCCACACTAGCCACATCTAAAGCATAAAAATCAGAATGAAACACATAATTATCCATAGAAATCTTCAAGCATTTATAAATTTCAACATCTTCATTATCAACCTATGTTTTTTCAATATGTTTTGCTAGAACTTGCAATTTTTTCACCAAATTAACATTGATACAATTATGCTTGCAACTAGGAATGATAAACACAATGATATTCTCTTTCTAAATACTTCCATGAACCTGTAATATGGAAATATTAGTAGAAAATAGTCTTTATGGCTCTTAGTGTCCTTTCCGTCTTGAGACCACTTGTCCAAAACAAGTTTTTTCTCGGGAAGTTTCCTCACTGAGCTGTCAAGTGAGGTCCACCATTTATTTGCCACATCTTTCATATGAAGCCCTATAGATCATATCCAAAAATTTCGGTATTGTGTCTTTTGATATTGTAAAAAATCTTCAATAGTAGGGACATCTTCTTTTTGTGTAAACTTCATCTTGCGGGAACCCCTGAAACAATGTAAGGGTTTTGAAGAAAATCACTTACTTTGGAAAAAATTTAAAATGAACATTACTCGTTCAATATAACTCAAAATGCTTAACATAAACCATTTTCAGAAATGGAATATTCATTATGAATCTATCCATGTGACTGAAATCCCAATCTAGATACTCTGGAAACACAGATTTTCACTGCAACTGTCCCATCATCACAAAATTTCTGAAAAAATGGTTGCTTTTAAATCGGTGATAACTCCCTCATCCGGACTCTGATTTGACCTATTTGTATTTTGAAATCAGGTGATTTTTCAAGGGGATATCAGATCTATAATTTTTTGTCTAAAATTATGTAGCAAAATCTACAAAGAAATGTTAGGAGAGCCATCGTACACAAATTTCCGTCAATAATATTTATGCAACACGACTGAATTTAAATCAACGATATCGTCCTCATTCGGACTCCGATTCAACTAATTTTTTTCTTTGAAATTGGGTATTTCTAAACAAGGAATCCAGATCTGCTATTTATTTCTGAAATTTTTGTGTCAAAAATTCTAGATCTATTCTGCAAACTCGGCACCCAAAAATTTCCTGCAAAACATGAAAAAACTAATCTCCCAAACTCTTCCCAATAAAGTGCTATGATACCACTTGAAGTAGATATGAAAAACAAATGTATAGAAATAGAAAATGTTCCCAAAAAATAACATCATAGAATTTAAAACTTCAGATCTTCATTAATATCAAAACCCTTGAGGTAGGGCAACACCATACATTCACTCCTTAAGGAAGGAGATCACTCCACAAGCCATATGCTTGCCAATACAATAAGCCTTCACCTCTCTCCATGAAGAGTCTCTAGCCTCTATATAGGTTTCATACATGCAATAACATGGGTAGTTACTATGGGAATCTCAATACCATACATCCAATACAATGGGCTTTTCACTTTATTCTATATCTACTATGGTCTGTTACATAATGTGAATTAACCACTTTATTTATTAACTATGGACCATTTATTATCATTCTTATATTATTACATCATATTATTCCCTTGGGTACCTCCCTGTATAACCTATATTATCCCCCTAGGTATACTACATTGTTATTGTTAGTGTATCCCCCTTATTGTTATTTTTGTATGCATGTAGTCCCTGTAGTGTTATTATTGTGCCCCGTAGAAGCCCACAATTGTTATTGTTGTGCCCTTACATTATTATTTTTATATCAACTCTAATTATGTTGTGACCCCTTTCACTCCTCTATATAGAAAGGAGGATTTTTTATTTTTATCATCCAAGAATTGTTCATTTATGTAATGTAAAGGAGTTTCCCCTTAACAGAGTGTGGTTTCTAATTTGTTGATCTAGCTTTTCTTCTATTTTGTGAATTGGATGCATAAAAAGTACCTACAAAGAAAACCCATTGTAGATGGTTATCACATTGTCCTGTTGTGCTTTCATACTCTTCTTTTGCCTTCTTTCTCCAAATCCATGTAATCCACACTCCTACAAGAGCTCTCCAAGAAAAATCTAAGTGTATAAGAGTATGAGAGAGAGAATATAAGGGAGAGAGCTCCACCCAGAAATTGTCAAAATTCCATGAGATGACCGTCAGAAACATCGTTATCATTGAGGCCTCTAATTTCTTCATTTTCTTTAATTTTCCCTTCAGTTTCCTTCTCATGCAAATTTGTGACCTTTCATCTTTCTTTTCTCATATTTTCCATTATTTTCATAAATAAATGCTAAATAATGCCTCTTTCCCTTTTCCAATACCTTTTCCAATTTCCATAGCCATAATAAACTGAAATGACACCCACTAGGATGTTTTTCCTACCATTCAGCGTGGAATATGTGTCCCGTGACCTTGGTCTTATATTTTTTTTACATGAATTTTTAACAAAGGTTGTTACAGAATGATCCCCAAAACCACACATATTGCACCAGTGCAATTCAATATTATATTTTAATGGGAAATTCAGAGTCGTGTGACCATCCTTCCAACAACTAAAATAATAAAACCTTATGAAAACTCCATCAGAACCTCGAAGTCTTCCATTTTATCCCCTTATATCTATACTACATTTTCCTCAACCATTTTCTCCTCCACCAAATTTAGATGGCTCGTTGAACTAATTTGAAGTTTGTGTATGATAAGCATCGTGATGATTTGGATGGTTATTGCCTTTGAGTGGACACTATTGCATTGAGTATTTTTTATCTTGTAAAATGGTGCACCATTTAGGCTTTGAATTCCAGAGATTGTACTGGAAGCCTTTAGTAATATGATTAGAAGTGATCTAAAATGTATCATATTATATGTTAGATGTATTTTTTGGACATCCTGATCATAGTAATAATTTTTTTTTAGTTATATTTAGTGTGCACTTCAGTCCAATAATTTGTGCCCCATAAGTTATTTTTTTGAAGTGTTAGAGCCAACAATGAGTTTAATAGTTTCTCAATTTTATATTCAATTTTATTGTGAGTCGATGAGATAATCAACTGGCCTTCATCACCTCTCTCAATATGTTGGACCTGCCAAAAACCTCATCGCATGTTTTAAATTGATGCATTCTTAACAGACCGTGGATCTTTTGGAAGAGACCAGACACATACCATTCAAAAAATAAATTTTCATAAATCACATATGGGATTTGACTTAATATATCTTTCAATATTTTGTCCTATTCTCCCAATATTTCATTGGGTGATTGCTTAATTTCCTTGAATTTATACTTTTAAATATGTTTTACATCTTGGTGTTGGCTTAAGGTGTCCTAACCCAGGTTTAGAGTGCTATGCGCAACCAAAAAAAGCCTCCAACTACTGGCCATTTTGGTAGTGATCTACTTGCACAAACCAAAGTCTCACATGAAGCATTATTGGGGGGGGGGGGGGGGGTGGAAGTAGGTTTCTACACCCTAAAGGAGAACTATGTTGTGGATCTAACCCTTCCAATCTGATCTAACTACAACTATTAGGCACAAGTTCCTTTTAACATGGTTTAGATCTAACCTTCTTAAAACCCTTAACACAAAAGCAGAATTGCACAAACACAAAGATCTATTTTATCCATATATTATTTCATAGAAACCCTTAACATAAAAAAATACAGATTTTGCGTAATTATATAATCAGGTTAGAAAAATACACGTCAATAATTTAAACTACAGTTAATCTATAAGTAAATCAATCCATCAACACATAAACAAATATCATGCAAGTAAAGCAGTACTTTTGCCAAAACATCTCTTTATTTACACATATTTAATGATTATAATTTTTTCTCTTGCGCTCATAGCAGGAGTGTCCTCACACACAGCCCAGGACTTAGGTCTCTGCACATAGACGTAAGAGACTATCTCTAATCATACTTATCACAAATTTTACCCCAAATCACATAAACAGATGGATCAACTTCTCATTCATTCATACTTGATTGATTGAATTGAATCATACATGGATTTTTATACAACTTAGATGCACTAAAACTAGGGACTCAAAATATGGTTTGAGCTCCATGTTTTACTCTTTTACTGATTACAAAAATCAGGAGCTTTGACCCGCCCCAAAGCCCCTTGACCTGCACAGCACACTTTAAGAAATATCAAAATTGACTTACCTTTAACCCAAAGGACCCTAGCCCAATAGTCCCACAACACAAACTCGTGACTTTTCCTTGAGTCACTATAGTCTATATTCTTGCATATTAGATTTTACCACTTGGATTGAATCTTGTATAGGTTGTATGGCTTTGAAACTCTGCATGGAAGTTCTATGCACTTCTTCAACTAATTTTCTATTTTTGGGCTCTTTGCGGCTAGGCTGATGCTGTGTTGAGTCTAGTGGAGTCCCTTGAGTGCACCTTCAATGTTTTGCGATAGTTGTAGTGCTTAATTATCCCAAGGTTGGGTCCTTTCTTCCAAGAGCATCTCCTTGTGGCACAATGCATCCATCTCATCCTAAATGTGTCTTCTCTCCTGCAATCAAGTTAATCATTATGCATGAACTAAGGTCCTTTCTTATCACAAATATATGTCCTCAGCTACTAAAGTAATGATCCTTCTTGGATGGATGACCATATTCCTAAGGAATCTTCAAATAGAGTATTTCATTCATTTATTTCAAAATTAGTGCTTTTCATGGCTTTCTGAACAACTGTGGCTCTCTCTGTGCAGACCTCTGGCGGTGTCTGTAGTTGTAGCTTCATTTCCAAGTTTGCAATATTTTGTTCTGAATCAGTGTGCATTGTATCGATATTTATTTTTGAAGAATTCATTGTGGTTGCTAGAGTCTAGACCTTGATGGTGGCTGCAGTGTTAGTTAGTATTGGAAAATCTGGAATATCATATCAAACCTTGGTTATAATCTTCTCCAGCTATGCATATTGACTATATGCGACATCCCATGCTTGTTTAGCTATCTTCTGGCCCTGATATAATACTTCAACCCATTTCTGTTCTTTTGTAGTACATGATGCACAATACTCCCGATATTGTAATTCGTCTGTGATCATTGAATGCATTGAGTGAAATTGGCCACTTGGAAGGGTAGCCAAGTTGATTCCAATATCAGATCAATACCACATGGTGGCACACTTTCCTAGATGAGAAGAATCAAGTGTGACACTTAGAACATGGAATACTCGACTCTGTGTAATTGATTCAGCGATTGAGGTGCTAACTAAAGTCACACTCGCTTGATTCATGCTCGCCTGAATCTAGCTCGATTGAACCTTTAAATGTTGGATTCCATATTGAACATCATCAATGACTGCCTTGTACTCCTACTTAATTATACTACCAACTTCTTGGTTGATGTCTTTGACGGTGTTTCTAATTTCATCAAAATCACCCTCTCCCAACACCAGTGGCATAGTTCTTGTCTTATTTGTCACCTTAACCTTCCTGTGTGGCCTTATCTGTGTCTGGGGCCCTCAATACCATGATGGGTTTTTTTTTGCATTGACGATGCATCTACACTATCTCCATCAAGCTCCTCCAACTCTTCGTTGTTAGGTACATCCACAATGTCCTTCAGCTGCAATGTTGTCTTTGTTATTGTTTTAGACTCCTACACATATTTCTACGTATCTTTCTTGGTATTGGGATTCGATGTAGATGACTTAGGTTGAGTAGCAAATGTGTCACTGGTATCTGTTGCTGTAATTAACGAAGAAGGGTTCCAATTGGTCGTCACCTAGATGAGGTCATCCTCAGTGGAAACATAAGGAAAGCCATACCACACTTTTTACATATCATCCTTTGCAGATATGTGCACATTATGAAAGGACACTTTAAATTTTTTAATGTGCTTGTATTTTTCATACAACGTCAGCGAAAGGTGTGGTTTTGATATAACTTCCTGGTGAAACTTTGTTTGGAATAATACCCAAAATTTGTTGTTCTCCATCACTCATGAAGGATTATTGGATTCCCAAACAGATTCATAGCACATGGCTTCGCATAGACCAAGTTCAATGTCTAGAAGTTGAGACTACGACGGTAACATCCAACCCACTAGCGCAACGAGGAGCAAAATCCACACATAGTGGAATACTTTTCTTTCCTCTTGTGCCTCCTCAAACATTCTCCAAGAATTCCTGGCATAGGTACTTGGTCCAATTGTACTACACTCCATTGACACATTTCATGGATAACAAAATGAATAACACGAAAAATTTAGTGGCATGAAACTTCTTCATCAATTTACATGCCAAGATGTGTCTGTAAAATTGTACCATCGGGTCGTTGATTGTGCTAACCGAAAAACCTCTTGTATTGCGGACTAATCCATATTTTTCATATTTTGGTGACATTCGTTTCCATTCCCTTCAGGGAGAATTTTAGGGGCGAATTTTATCCCAATGGAAAAATTTAAGAGGTTTTAGATTTTAGAGGGGCAAATTTTCTATATAAAACCTATTTTGTATAGTTTTTTATAAATGGCCCCAAAATTATTTTAAAAATAAATAATTATTATCGTTTAGCCAAAAAAAATAAGGGCGGATAAAACAAGAAATGTTGGATTCACGTTCGATTCACTGGTTTGTGATTGGTTTGGGTTGTATTCGCCCCCGATTTACTAAGTTGGAGGGTTTTGGATCTACATTCGCCCCTTATTTATGTTAATGACGAGGGCAATGGAGGTTTTTGGGTTGCCAGATTTACATTGATGATGTTGGTTTTGGGTTGCCAGATTTATGCTGATGGTGCTGGTTTTAGGTTTCATATGCCCCAGATTTACTGGGAAATAGAGATCTACGATGCTGATGCTAGTTTTGGGTTGCATATGCCCCAGATTTACAGGGCAATGGAGGGTTTTGGGTGAATTTTTTTTGGCACCAGAGATCTCTTGCTTGCTCCAATTCTGATTCACAGGTATTGTTGTTCTTACCAATGATTATGAGTGTTTTCAAATTATCTCGTATGACTCATCAATGTTGATCTTTGAAGTTTTTTTTCAAATATTCTTGCAGGAGCGAACAAGGTGCATTATTTTCAAGATTTTTGGGCAGCATCCAAGCAACTTTCCTATGCTATTACGTGGGTAGGTGAGCTTTCTGTGGTAACGTTCTCAAAGTTTGTAGTTCTTTGAAGCTTGTAATACTAAATGTGGTTTCTTAATGGATGCAGATTCTAGAATGGCTCTCTCACAACCCGTCTAACATGGAAAGCTATATAAGTCCTGGATGTGTGATTCTCTTGATATTTTTGTCCATGCCATCTGTCAGCTGGGAACGGGTATGTGTCCATATTAATCCCATTTGGCCATTCCCATTTGCCATCATTAACTATAATAATGAACTTCGAAATTACTATGGAATCTCGTTAAGTGACATGAGAAAGACCTGTAAGATAGAAGGATTAGGAGATCTTCAAGTAGCTGAAGGATTAGGAAATCTTCGGGCTCTATATTAGAGATCTATAGTTTTAATTTAATTGATCAATGTTGAATATAAATGGTTGTTTGAAACTCTTACAGCTACGAGAATATTTTCCACAACGCCTGAAACTACTCGTTGAAGATTCTAGGATTAATTCCTGGAGATGTGGCAGAGTATTAGTGCAAGCTGAGCATAGATTAGCCTCTTCCAATGATGGTAGTTAACTAGTGCTAATCTATATATGTATCCTGTCAATTTTGAATCCTTATTGATGTAATTTCCATCAACATGTCTTAACTTGAATATACCATTTTTTTAAGGTAAAGTTAGGTTCTGCAGCTCTTGGAGGTCGTGGGATGCTCCAGAAATTTATTTTGTTCAGCCTGTAGCTGTTGTAGTTGGCCAAGAGACCACTATTACTTTGAGAGGCCATAATTTGGCTACTACTGGCACGAAGTAAGTTGTGGAATTATAGTTGTGCAATTGATAAGAATTGCATTGATTTGCTAGAATTATATTTTTTGTTGTGTTCCAGATGTAGAATTATTTGTGCTTACAGAGGAAAGTATACCTCTATTGATGTTCTTCCCGAAGAAAAAAATTTAGAAAGCATATTGAATAATCATAGGGTGCAGAAGTTTACATTTTCAGGGGGGCCACCTAATGTTTTGGGTTGTTGTTTTATAGAGGTAGATTGAGCTTGAGGAATCTCTTTAAGTCATCTTTTCTGTGGCTTTAGCATTAGTTTTGGGTGTGCAGTTAATATTTTGTTGGTGTAAATTCTCTGATAGTGGGCCTGTTTGTGGCATTATGTAGGTGGAGCATGGTTTCAAGCGCAATTGTTTTCCTGTTATTGTTGCAGACCCTACCATCTATAGAGAGCTGCAAAGCCTTGAATCTGAGATTGAAAATGAGTTCTCAAATGACAAAACAAGCTCCCTAAAATTTGAACGTTCACAAGAACATTTTCAAGATTACAGTGCAGTAACAACTAGGGAAGAAGTAATTAGTTTCTCAAATGAGTTAGGATGGCTCTTTCAAAAGAGTAGCAGGCAGCAAGTGGAGCTAAGTGTTATGAAGGATGCTTCTTTTCTTGAATTTTCATCTATCGGTTCAAGTTTCTTTTCATATATGATGTATAAAGGAACATGTGTGCTCTTCTGAAGAAGCTTTTGGACATATCTTTTGAAATGAATGTTGGGCAGGAATCTTCAGCTTCATAATCATCCAAAAACTTGCTTGAAAGTAATTTATTGCACAGGGAAGTGAAGAGAAATTGTAAACAGATGGTAGATTTGCTCCTCCACTATGCTCCCTCACCGAATAACATTAATTTGCAAACAAAATCTTTCATCTTCCCACCCAATCTGGGCCTGCAAGATCTTCTATCCATTGAAAAAGTTTGCAAGTCTCTGCATGCTACAGTGAAATATGATCCTCATCTATGGAAAACTATACATACAATGAAATCCACTGAATAAATTATGTAGCATCCCTTGCACCACCAAGTAGAAGTAAGAGGTTCCACAACCATCATACACAATCTCCAAGAAAAAATCAAGGTTTGTGCCATTAGCATACTTTTGAATTACCATTGCAAAACTTGTCATGCGTTGAGAATCACAATTTATCACTCATGCCAATATGAAGTGTAAGAACCATCACAATGATTGACTGGCTTTGGTCACCAATCATCATCACATTTCTAAGTTTTCTTTATGGTTTATTTGTAACCAATAATCATCATGAGTCCGCAACCATCATACACAATATCCAATCAAAAATCATGGTTTGTGCCATTAGCATACTTGTGAATTACCTCTGCAAAACATGTCATGAGATGAGAATCACAATTTATCACTCATGCCAATATGAAGGGTAAGAACCATCACAATGATTGATCGACTTTGGTCACCAATCATCATCATAGTTATAAGTTTTCTTTATGGTTTATTCGCAACCAATCATCATCGTGAGTTCTCTATGGTTTTCCCTCAACCAATCAAGTGCACAATAGGTGGTCAATAAGATCTATCATTGTCCTCCACCCTGCCATGTCTTATCCTCATTAATCTCAGTGTTTAAAATGTGAGCAATCTATGAAGCATCTAATAGAACATAAATCATGACTCATTAGCCGAAATGAAGTTTATGATAACTTTGTATTTCTTTTTGCATTGAAAATTTACCTTGTAAACCTTTACATGTATTATGTGTGTGTGTGTAAAAATTAAGTGTTTTTAGATATGAAATGGTATGAGTATTACTATTACATATACATAATACATATAGCTTCGTATTCCAAACTGCATGACATTGATAACTCAATTCCCATTTTGGGCACCATGACACTGTCAACATCAAGCACTAGTGGGTGAATGATAGTTAGGGTGGATCTCAGAGTGAGCACAAGGGGTACTAACATTTAATGAATACAAAGTGGCAGTGGAAACTGATTTACTTTACATATTTTGAAACGAAAAAATTACAAGACTTCCTATGATGCTTGGCAACTTTTTTCCAAGTGAGGGGTCCATTATGGTCTACTTAGGAAACATATATGAAATTGATCCATCTACAAGATTGATATGTCCAGTAATATAGCATGGGTGTGACACCTTGCTTTCATGTGCCTTTATTTCAGTAATGAAGTTCCTATTCCTATGGCTAAACATATTCATGTGGTTTAACAATTTTTTTTGTTGAACTTGTTTCCTTGTGCAAGATTTTTGTTGTTAATATTTTACCCTCTATATGTACTTATTCTAGAGGTAAATGATTCACTCACTATATGAGGTTCCCCTCTATATGAGGTTCCCATCTTACAAACTAGATGTTCCCATTACTTTTTTAACCACAAAACCAAGTTCATAATTTTGTATCCTTGTACTCGGATCCATGGGCTTTCTAATTCTTTGCCCATATTTTCCTAGACCTTTGCTGCCATGAAATCTAATCTAAGATTGGAATCAATTTCTTTGGTAGTTTTTTCAAAACACCCTATGCATTCATACTTAATGTTTGGTACGTCATTTTCAGAAGTCCCATATCATGCAAGAGACACATCATCATTATTAGTAACATCAAGCAAACTTTCAAGCCTTTGAACTGTGTCAAAGGTGTCACAAGAAACACCTTTCAAAAAAATCTCCTTCGAGTCATGTTTTATGGTCTTCTGTTTGTTTAATTTTTTTTTTATAGAATTTAAAGGAAATCTATCTATGAACCAGTTCTATGTATAGTTTCTTGGTATTAAAGATTTTGTTAGCTTCTCATGTGGTCCTCCTAGGTGGTCTTGCCACAAGAAAATACGTAGGCGGAAATATAGTGACTAGTGCCTACTGGGATGTGAATTTGTTTTGTGTAAGCACATTGTTTGTTTGGGTTAATGTTTTTTATTTTTAGATTTCGTTCTAATAGTTTTTTGTTTTATCCAGTGATGGTGAAACTTTCATATTAGTGGATGACCTAAGAATAAACTTATGGAACCTGGAAATATGTGATCAGAGTTTCAACATTGTTGATGTCAAACCTGCCAACATGGAAGACCTGACTGGTAATTGTTTATTTCCTGGTTGCAAAAAAACATTGTTTTATACATATATGATAATTATTTTGAACTATTGCTTTAAGATTTAGCTTTATTGTCTCAAAATGGTTTATGTCTGTTTCAATTTATATGTGTGAACTTATTGATAAAATTCCCAATAATACCTCTTCATTTCATGTGTGTGTTTTTACCCCATATTCCAAACAATAATTATATGATTAGGACATCCTATAGTGTGTTGCACTTGTTGCCATAAAGATTTTACTGGTAATAGATTTTCTGCTCATCTATTTCATTGCCACATGAGTAGCTTTGTTTTTTATTCCATTTAGCTAGTTTCAAACATGTAGTGGGGATTTTCTAGTGTTGTACCATACACTAAGCCAATAATCTATATATTGTTTATAAAAGGTTTGTTCACATTTCTTGGTATGAAACTCTTGAGTTTTCTAGAGATGAGGAATTTTGTGTGTGCATTTTGTTTCTAACAGTAACATCAAATGGGTTATATGTTGAAGTTATCCCTTTGTTTGAAACCATCGAGGTATTTTTGCAAATTCTATATGCCCTTATCCTATTGGGTACATGCAATATTGTGCATTTATTTGTTTGCTACACCATCTCGATCTGTAGTTTATACCGTTTAATGTTATTTTACACGATGGCCATTGATGGTCCCCTAAACAATTCCTTGGTTTGTGTTTTTTCTACCCAGTGCATACTTTGATTGATGCAAGAATAAAAATCCAAGTCCATTATAGAAGGAAGAAGTTAAATATGTATTTTGGTATAGAAAACATGTCTGAAAGGTTCTATATAACTCAATTTGTTTGAAAGGTACTATTTTTTAAGATGCTTCCAATTATGAATGTGTGGCAATATTTTCATGCTCAATCTAGAAATATTATAATGTTGTATAGTGGGATTACAACATTCAATGGAGATCCCTTCTAGTAAGAAGCAGTAGGTGGGTGGTATATATTCTCGCAAAGTCATCTAGGATCTGCATCAGGTCTCAACTGCTTCAGATGGAATTTTTATAGAGGCAAGACTCCACTTGAGTGGTGAAATGTGTCCATGGGGGATTTGAACCTTATTGGGGGGTGTGAAACATACTCTACCTTACCATGTACTCAAGCTCCTGTTGGCAACAAAAGTACTATTACAAGGAAAGTACATAATATATTATCAGAATGATATGATTTGATTTAGAGAAATTGGAAAATATTATGATTTACATTATAGGAAAAATGAAGATATTGTAGAAACTCGTGGTTGGCTTACCTCTTTGTCATCAATTTAGAAATTGGACAATTAATATAGTATATGCAGGCCAACCAAAATAGGGAAAATTTGGAGTTTTGCAAACCATTTAATTCTGGATTTTGAAAACAACCAAAATCCATTTTGTAGTCTGTACTATTTGACACAACTTCTGGGATTTATTTAGAAAAGGTATTGAGATGGTATCGACACACATAGATTTCCAAAATATCAGATAGACTAAATATTTTATATGATACATGAAGGTAGTGTACCAGGTGTCTCCAGTCTATATATAAATGTGATAAAGGAAAACATATATTAAGAAGCATGATCACCAGTGCAATTTCTTCTGACATTCCTAAGGACTGTATTGAACAGCTCTGAGATATTGCAACATATTATGTATGCCTCAAACTTATCAGGAATGCTCAAGTTAAGGAGCACTAGTCACTGAAAATTTTATCTGCAAGATATTGTGCTGTTAGTCTAGAAATCATGATAATTATTATGTACAATGTAAACATTAGGAGGACAGGCTTGTTTATGTGGCTGATAACTAAACCCATGCCCCTAGTCCAGAAGCTCCCATCTCAAACTCTAGCAAGACTCCCCCCTTTCCAAGGATTTCTTAATGTGAAATACCTCATATAAACAAACAAATAGTTCAAGATAGATTTAGCAGTCTGTTTTATCTAGGAATACTTGAGGTGGCATTGCTAATGTAGGGTTTCTATTTGATAATGGCTTCCCTAAGTCATGTCAGGGTCAACATGGATGCGATTATCACAGCACCTCAAGTATTTCTATATAATCCTACTTGATAATGTCTCCCCTGAACCTTTTTAGGGTCAATGTGGATGAAATTATCATAAGCACATGTTTGTGTACACATTCACCAATATTTGTGTAATATTTGTATGCATTGTTTGTATGGATTCAAACCATGTGGATCCTTTGCACTGAAACAATTTTTTCATTTTAGTATCTATCTTGATTTCTTACATTTCTTGACAAATTTGGCCAGAATGAGTTTGGTCCTTGGAGTATATTTTCTCTCCCATTTTTAGATCAAGTTGACTGTTCTTCTTGCCTATGGCATGTTTGTTGCACGTCAACTTCCAAAAACAATGGTGGTTGGTAACCTTGAGGGGATTGACTGGATTGAAAATTTGTGACCATTGACTGCACTTTGGATAAACATATATTGGACAATGGTGCAACTGATTGAGCTTACTCATGGAAGAATTTCAATCAGTTTTCCTACAAATAAATCACAAATGTATGTTGCCTTTGTCAAATTATATATTTCTTGAAATAATTAGTTTTTGATATATTTCTTGAAATAATTGTTTTTTCTTGTCCAAATAGTGCTTGGAACAATTCCTTTCCAATGATAAATTTATGCATAAAAGGTGTCATATTAACATTTATGTGAGGGTTCGTCTTACAAGGAAAAAATTAGTGGGTTTTTTAAATATCGTTAAACCTGTTTTTGGATCAATATCATATAGATGATGAATAACTGTTACTACCAACATAATGGGATGCTGTAGAATACATTTCAAAAAGTGCATCCTGATTTGATGTAGCTACTAGCCATATACTTGGCTTCTCTTTCTCTTCACTTTTTTTCTTTTCTTTTCTATTTCTTTACAATTATAATAGATTAGATATATTTTTATCTGGGAGATGCAACTAATTCTCCTAATTTGCACATATCTTATAAGTAGAGTTCTTCCCTTACAATTGTTGGGGTGTGCCAAACGATTTTTGTCATTACCTTGTGAAGTTGTTTCTTATATCTGTGATAAACTGGTCATTCATCTCTCTGTCTCTCTCTCTCATGGAAAGATAATCCAATTGTGATGGTTCTTACCCTTCATATTGGCATGAGTGATAAATTGTGATTCTCATCGCATGACAAGTTTTGCAAGGGTAATTCACAAGTATGCTAATGGCACAAACCTTGATATTTGCTTGGAGATTGTGTATGATGGGTGTGGACCCTCTTACTTCTTCTTTGTGGTGCAAGGGATGCTACATAATTGATTCAGTGGATTTCATTGAATTTATAGTTTTCACTTAATTTCTACATTCAAATCAATGCATTGTATTTTCATAATCTTTGACCCTTTGGAATTATTAACTAGTTTTTTCCAAGCATTTAATGGTCTGCTAATGGTGGTTGTGTGCATTATTTGTAGCATAGTTAATTGACAGAAGACAAGGATAAAGGTTTTTTGTCTGTATTTCATGCAGCACAAGGTATGTTGACCAATGTTTCTTTCATGGGACTGGTTGATTGGGATACTTGTGGAGCCTAAATTAAATATCCAAGCTTGTTTCTTGAAATTGTTTGGTATTGGTGTGTAACTCAAATTCCAAGTCTCCTCCCTTCATATTTAGAGTTTCTTGCTATTTGGAATCCCTATGAAGTGGTGATTGGCTGCTTGATATGGAGGTATATTGGTCATGCAATCATTTGAATTAGATTTTTCTCCTTGGCTCTAACTGGCACATATGATCTACCAGTCAATAAATATTTCAGCAGAGGCTATAATTTATCCTATTTGAAGAAAAATATCATCAATTTCTCAAGGTTGGAACTAGGTTTTGTCTTTTCTAGTCGAGAACCCCTGTAGTCATGTTCTTGTCATTGTCCACCTGGTCAGATTGGTGGTTGTTGTTACCCCTAATGTTGACATGATTGGTAAATGCATATTTCAGGGGTAACTTGTAGGATGCTCAAGGGATACAGACACACACTTATTTTTGGTTGAGAGTAGTCCTTCATGTGATGATATTCCTGGATGTTCAACATAGTGATTTTCCTTGATAATAATGTGGTTTCCTTGGTTGGAATGATGATTCTAACCTTCACAAGGTTAGATTATCAGTGGAGGTTGCTTCAGTGGTGCATAATGTTCTTCATGAACCAACATCAAGGTGGTCAAATAATCACATCTTGGTCACTTTCACCTTTTGCTGCATGGTTACATCATAAGTATCCTCTGATGTGGAATACACTTACCTAGTTTCATTCATGTTCATGCAATTTTTCCATAGTTTTACCTAGGCAATTTTTTTTACCTAGGCAGGGAAGACTTGGGACAAATTGAAATAAATTTTGAAGGGCCTAGCTCTGTGATAGACTTTTCTTCTCTTTATATATAATCAATTCCAATTTTATCAAAGTTGTGGGCCAACTTGATACCTGGAAGCTGCTGAAATACATATCATTCTGGAATAAATTCACCATAATTCTTTCTACAACAATTAGACAAACCATTAAGATGAATGAAGAATTACTTTTTTGGTCTAGGTCAAGAACAAGAGTTGCACATATTTGATTTGAATTCCCTCAGTTATATGTTGAGGTTGTTTGTGTAAGGACTAAATTTACATTCACAGATATTTACTAGATTGAAGACTAAAGTGCATAGCTTCTACTGCTGAGGTCCCCTATGAAGGAATAGGATTGGAGCATTCTGAATTTTTAGAGATGAGTTAAGAAGCAATTTTTTGATGAAAATCAAAATATATCATGTCCCTTGAAACTTGTGCAGGAATTACCTAAACAATTTTTCATTGAACCCATACCTCTTAGTGAATAACTTAAATAAATTAGAGCAGTTTTGCTTGTTCCAGAAAATAGTTATGAGTGTCCTCTTAATTTTGTAATAGGCGTGCCTATTGGAATTTGGTTGTTGATGGTTTTGGGAGACTCAGTACAATAAAACCAAATACATGTAAATGAATTTGAAGGAAATTGTGAAGTAAAATCTAGTTCAGTTACTTTTCCATTTAATGTTGTGAAAAAAGATTCATCATGTTTGTTAGAAGTTTCTATTATGATGAAATGCCACTTTGAATTTGGGAGAGTTCTATTAAATATATTTCAGGCTGGCTCAAAAAGAGAACTTATTTCACTATCCCATGATGGGCTCCATTTTTCCCTTTGGTATTTGGGCCTGGAAGATCTTCTATCCATTGAAAAAGTTTGCAAGTCTTTGCATGCTGCCATGAAAGATGATCCTCATCTATGGAATACTATAAATGTGGATGATCCTTCTTGGTTTAAACTAGCTCCTCCATATACCATTGTTGAATAAGGAATGTAGAGAAGAGGGTGGAGATAATATTGATTTTGATCGCAGACAATCAAGATTTCCTACACAGCTATCACCCCACAAGTGATGGTACATATTCCTGTCTCTTATCGCTTTTGCTACTCCTGACCATATCACTTTGCACAATACATAAATTTAATATAGGAAAGGTAATGGTTCTGGTGCAATATTGGTGAATGATTGTACTATTTTTAGCATATTTGATTGCATTATTTGGTGCTACAATCAACGATTGTGTATCATGGTAATGTGTTTTTCCTGAATGGTTGTGATTACAATTTGGTATCTTCGCATTTTTAAGTAAAAACAAATCAAACATTTTGTTTTTTTTATGAATTTATCTTTATTTTTGATCCAGCGGAGATGATTGGTGACTTGGGTTCATTTTAATCAGGCTTCACCATGTGGCCTTACCTAGTGATATACAACTCGTCTCTTGATGTTTTCTTCCCTTATAACCATGTCACATTATTCATACCATAGCGAAAAGTACTGGTGTAATACTGATGGATGCTTGTATTGTTTTCGGCATTTTCGAGTGCTTCATTTGGTGCTACAAACAATTTTGGATGTGTGTTACTTAGTTTGGCACAAATTATGAGCGTTCGAGATATATTTTTTGGATTGAATACTTTGATTACAGTTCGATGCTTCTAGATATGGATTATTTTCAAGTATTGAATTTACTTCAACATCAATTTAGAAAATGATAGAACCCTATTGTTTGTTGCTTCATTTTTGTTTAAATATCTCTTGCAATATCTGGTAGATATTGATATCAATATTTGTTTATCTATTACAAGTAAATGAGATTGATTCCAGTGTAGCTATGAACATGTCTAGGTAGACTTTGGAGATGAAAAATTTACCATTAACAGTTGCGAACATAAAGTACTAGTTAGCAGAGATGGACAGATGAAGCTATCAACTGAAGTATTTTTTTCTTCAATTAACCAACGAAGTGAACGTGCTGCAGGGGAGAGTGCTTGTATTAATTTGGTAGCAATTATTGCTGACTGGTTACAAAACAACTCCAATTCTATGCCAATAAAATCATAGTTTGACGCATTGATATGTGAAGGATATCTGGAGTGGAGGAAGCTATCGGAACTAGAGGAATATAGAGAGAGGTTTCCTGATGGACACTTTGATTTGGAAACAATATTGTAGTCAAACATGTTTTATAACTAGCATTGAACCTCCACATATTTTTAAATTGTGGCAATTGTCTTAAGATTATATTGGGATGTAGGGGCTCTGAATTGGTTTTTATTTGAAACATTATTTATTTTAACATTATTGATTATGCACACAAGTGTCAAGGCTCTTGTGTGATGTTCCAGTGATATTTCAATATTGTTTGTAAAGACTCTGTTTTTCCTGTGAAATTTTGCATCCCCTAAAAGTTAGACAAGAAGGTGGGTTGGAATTGTTGGCGGGCTCTAAGACTTGATAGTTTCATAATAATACAAAATAGAATTATATGTTAGTAGAATATTATTCTATAATGTGATATTTACATATTAATACTACTGTGCTGTTAAATAATAGACTTTATTAGACAATAATGTGGAAGTTAAATAAAATCTTTTTCAATGAAAAACTATTGAAATAATTATTTAGTCTCATATTCTACTTTAGCTTTTGTGATCCTTCGAGTGGCAAGGCACCTTCTACTAAGAAAATTTGCCTCCATGACATAGCATGCTTGTAAGTTAATCATAAATTTGTAGATTGTTTTACTTACTTTTGATGATGGGTAGTTCCAATAAATGTAAATGTTTAGTTGGGTTCAGTGTTTATCATCTTTATATAGGATTTAATTCTGATAATAGTGTTTTATGCCCTATATAGAAATTTTTCACTAGCATGGAAATGCTTAATGGAGAAGGCTTGGTGTTGTTCTTGTGAATGTGCATTGTAACCCTTTGTAAAAATATAGAATGTTTTTTTCAATTCGTTGATCTATTTTCAGGGGCAGAGTGGTAACTACAACTCTTGAGGTCCATGAGGATGAATGTGGAAGTGATGATGATGCTGGTCATCAAAGACCAGCACCGAAGAAGCGAAATAAGTGTCTCCTCTGAATTTTGTTGCCTTTTTGGGTACTTTTTGTTGGAAACCATCTCTGTTTCTATCTATGCACTGTAATTCATATGGTAAGCTACTCTTTAATTTAAGAAATCCGGTATATAAATTATATATACTCCTACAATCTAAAGATCATGGATAAATATTGAAAATTTCAAACTCATGAATTTCTTTTGGGAAAAAGGTTTTATAGATGCTTTTATTTGAGGCATACTTGTGTGTTAATTCAACATTCGGATTTATTTACAAAATTATTGTTTTTAAAATCTATGTATTTCTAACTATCTCTTCAGGTAAAATTTAGATATATTAAAGTTATAACATTTTATAGATTTTAAGTTGGACTAATCTATCATAAAACACTGGTAAAAGACAATATCTTATGTCAAACTCAATGCCATTTATTGTGTACAACGGGATTTCCACATTCATGCTTTACCCAAATCTCATTTGTTTTATATCCATTCTATATCATCGATCAAGGCATGAATGCTTATAATATATTGAGCCCTGGTTCTGAACTATCCTCTCTTCAATTTATTTTTAAGGATTGAATACAATCTAATTGCATAAATTACAACTGGGGCAGAGTAATAAATTAGTATTAAAATACACCATAAGCATTAATTTCTTCAAAGTATTATAAATGCATTTTAATATTACTTGATTTTCCATGCTTATATGGAGCATTGTCGAGAGAAGGAACTATAAAAACAATGGATTTGCATGAAATCTTTATAATTTTTTCAAATGTGAAATTTGTGATGCATTACTAAGTTTCTTCATTATTTTATAGATCATTACATGTCAAACCGACTTTACTCCTTGACTGGAATTGCATTCAACATTGTGCACAAGTATGATTTACATGTATCAATCAAAAGTATGATTTTATCTATATTTGATAATGCAAGTTGAATACATCATACAATACATAGGAGTGTTATGGCTATGAAGTTCAATATGAAATAATCTATTGATTGCTACTATTACTATTATATATGGGGTGCTCTTCTAATGGCCATTTATTAGCTATGTGAAGAAGGCTTTGTGGAATTTGTATTTACTATAAGATTATTCATATCTGAGTTGCGGACAACTAAGTATAATTTGGTAGGAAGTTTGGAGTATGTGTAATTCATAACAATCTTTTCTTCTCTTCATTGATGAATTTTCAATGTGTGATTTTTGACCTAAGCCATTGCCTTATCAATGTTTCAAGGCTCAAAACTCTACCTATATGTCAACTACTTATGATCATTCCTAGGAACATGAATCCTAATTTTTGTACGTTTAAAATTTATCACAAGTTTGCTCTATTGCGGTCGAATTAGTGGAGTTTATCTCAAAATTTATTGAAGGTACCATGGATCTAAATTTCTTATGAACTTTCAACACTATAACAAACTTTGGTGCAAATTGTTCATCAATTCTCACTTGGTTCGGGTTATAGATGTTGATGAAAATTTTGTGTGCATGCATGTTGGGTGCAAATGCACAATGTTGTGTAGCATTAGTGTGATAAATATGGGATAGTGCAAAGCATAGTTTTGAATATTAGTCTGAGTTGAATCATACATAATCAAATCAGTTAAGTTGATTGTTGGTTGAACGGTTAATTTTTGGTTCAATGGACATAAGATCTTGTAGGCCCAAATACCAAAGGGAAAAATGAAGCCCATCATGGGGTTCTCTTTGTAATTCTCCACCACTGATACCTTCCATGCTTCCTCAAACTCCTCTCCAACCTTCATATTAGTTCTAGTAGTAGCATGAGAAACGACACTACGCTTATTAGAACTAGAACACATTTTCCAAACTGCACGAGAACTACTTCCCTCACCACTCACCATGTGCCATGTCTGGTCTCGGTGGTTCACTTCCTTCAACTCCTAGTTCAACTACCATATCTTCATTAGAACAAACACCCCAAACTCCACTAGATAAAGACTCACCATTTTGTACTAGTGATTCACCATTTGTACTAGTGATTTGCCAAGATTTTATAAGATAATATAATCTCATGAGAGATTCGCCAAAAAATTATATATACATATTATATTATTAATAAAATTGCCTTGCATTTTTCCTATGTGTCATAGGGATTCGCCAATTTATTATATATATAAATTTAAGGGGGTTCTTAAAATTTTCCCTGATTCCCTTTCCTCTAAAGGCTTCATTTGGGTCTATGCCTTGGTATGGTAAACCTGCAATCCAGTCTATCAACATATCATCGATGGGATTCCTCATTCCTAGCCAAAGGTATTTTTCATGCACTAGCATCAACAACTAGCACAGGAAAACATCGATTATGGTGTTGTGACCAAAGTGGGGAACGTGTAGTAGGCTGAGGAGCCTGGCCTTATGCAACCCCAAAGCCCACTTCTTAGGCTCAAATTTAATGACTATGGTTTCTTCGTAGGCGAACTGCTCAAAAAATTGTGACGGCAGAAGTTTCAGGAACTTCACATTGTTCACCAAATCATAATATTCTAATTTAAGAGAGGGGACCCATCCCAGTAATTCACCCTCGATTGGCATATTATCTAGTGGCATAGGTGTATCAATGTGCACTTTGCAATTTTCAAGATATTTGGGAACATCGATTGATGGCTTCCTTGGCACCATATATAGAGGGAACTACGAAATTCACTCAACCTCCTTGGAAAATCATTCCTCTGGTGCAACCTCATGCTCTTCCTCCACTGGTTGATTTTTTCTCTCAACGTCAGAAGTCGTCTTTGACTTTAGGGTCTTGCATAGAGAATTTATGGTACCCAAAGTTTTACCTCTTTCCATTGTGGTGCAGCACTGGCACTAGATGCTTGTAGTTTAGTAATGATAGGATTAGTGGAAGTCATGGCTTCTAGGATAAAATGGAGTAAACCTTGTTGGAACTATTTCTCCTCAAGAAGTTACCAAGAGGTGGACATTAAAAATGACAAAGAGAGAGAATTGAGGGAATAATTCGATCAGATTACTTAAAAATAAATGTGGACTTATGCTGACTTCCATACCACATTTATAGTGATGGCACGGGCTAAAGGGCATAATGTCCATTGAAGCAACTCCATTAATGCTAAAGCAACCCCAAATCTAGTGTGATCTCCTCATTAAATCCAATATACCAACTCTTTGCAACTATAATAAAGATTTCATAACCTGTTTTACTATTCCAATGGCTAGTTTCTGACTTCCCTACAATTGTGATCCCCTTTCGGCATAACCTTTGTGCTAGCTTCGCAGATAGTGTTGCACTGAAAATTGTCATATTGACATTATGCTATTTGTATGAGCTCATTATCACTCATACTTTCTTCCTTTGCAAGTCTAAAACATCAATTCCTCATGTCAAGCATTAAAAATAGGAGAAATTCTCTTAAAAGTCTCTAAAACTCTTGTATCACACTTTCTATTTATCTTACATGCGGTCCCGCACCTAATGTTCATGACTCTTGCATACCTGAACACACTTTCTTTGTGTTAAGGGTGTGGACCCCTGTAAAATATTGAAAAAGAACAAAGTAAACTCAAAATATCACTTTCAGTCATTTCTAGAAGCTTCTGGAATAAATCTTGCGGTGGCAAGTCCGCTCTTTTGAGGTTCATGTATCCCATACCTTAACGAGCTAACCCCTTGATGTGAGGAGCTTATCCCTTTGAAAGAGGATTCTATCCCTTCATATTTGGAGCTGAAACCTCCTCTTTTGCACTATCAAAAGAGGCATTGGGAAGTCTCAAGGGCAGCTCAAGCTTTAGTATTATTTGAGGTAAAGTGTTGTTGGAATTTAGACTCATTTACCTAAGATTTTATGAGGAAAGATTACATACCTCTATGTGTCTAAGTTGGAAGAGTACAAGACTTTTCAAATTAAAGGAGATTCCTGCTTTAGACCCCAAGAAGGCCTATTCAACATCAAGGCTGAAAAGGTTGTAAGGTTCTTCTACTATTCAAAGTTAATACAAATAAATTTGTTTTTCTCAATAAGTTGTTAATTAACTGTTTATTTTATGGATTCCTTGATCACCATGATAGGCATGATTTATAATATTTATTATGTAGGTGCTATTTAATGTTTTCTTGTTTGTGATTGGAGGTCTGCAAGGATAACTCTTTCGAGCAATTGGAAGACGACTATTATGAACAAGCACTGGATCTAAGGTAAGGTCTTAACACCTTTGTAGTATTTACTTATAAATCACATATGTCTACAGAAAGATAGGTTTTTTGGTTTGTTTGTTTCTCGAATATGTTCTGATACTAGGGAGATTGGTCTTGTCTGCAAGATTGATTTATCCAGTAAACAAATTGGTGACCATACTAGGGAATGAGTTTGGATTTTTGGTTTTCCTTTGTTTTGACTTGAGAAAATGATTTTTCTGGTTTTTGATTGATGTATACTTGCCTGGGTAGCTTAGTTTTACTTTAATTTCAAAATTTTTGAAGTTTTTTGAGTTTTTCTTGAAATTTTCTGGGGACCACACTTTGTCTTCTCACACAGTGTGGGCATATTTGCACTTTCCTTAAGTAAATAGTGTGGGACCGCACCTGTTTCTTCTGGGGAATACGGACCCTGTTAAATTTTTTGAAATTCTTCAAATTTCTTCTTCCAGTTTATGTTTAGATTGTTTTATGACTTTTAGTCCCTGCCTAGATCTGTATTTTTCCTGTCAAAAACCTCTTGTGAGTGAGTTCCAATAGTATTTGTGGTTTGGGTGATTTTCTAGAAGTTTTGCATACTTAGAGTGGTTTTCACTTGGTCTCTGTAGTGACTCAAAGATTAGAAGCTTGAAGTACCTCGGATCACACTGGTGTCTTTTTTTCTTCTTGATGAGTCTGACTTCGTTGTGAAATCCATCCTTTTTGAGAAATAGATCTAGTTTTCTCTTGCAAATCTTTGAACAAGCTTTTTTATAAGTTCTGAATTTCATTTTTACAAAAGAAAACATATCTAGATGTTTTCTGATTTGTTTTTTATTCTATGCAAATGAATCCTTAGTTTACTGAAAAAATAAGCAAAACATTCTCCAAAAAAAAAAATTGAAGCTTTTATTCAATTAGATTTTCGAAGATTTTAGATATCAAAATTATTTTTTCATAGTTTTGGTTGCTTTCCTAGAACTTGTAGATCTCTTTTGAATGAAAATTTGTTTTTTGTAGTTTCGAGTTTTGAAAGTGAAAGGGATTTATTGTGAGCATTGATTATTTATCTTGTTTTGAGTTCTTATTGAAAAAACAAAAATATTTTCTTCCATTTATTCTCATGTTCAAAGAAAGAATTGTCTGTTAAAAGAAATTGCATTCTCGAACTCTTTCTTTAGCTAGAATTTCATTGAAAGAGATACAAATTGTTTATCATTTTAGGTGTATTTTTTAGTGTGTTTGGAAGTTGAGTCTTCACACCATCAAAGTTTCATTTCCATACCTATTGACTTAAAGAACAGCCCATAAAAACAACGCTTAATTAAAATTGAACTAATAATCTTTTCTATTTCTAGGGCTCTTATCACCAATATAGCTTAGGCTAGTATCTTGGAGTAGGTAGTAATTAACTCTCCAAGATAGTGAAAACAAACAAGTAGATCAATATTGCGGTAGGAAATAAATCCAATTGTAATTGGTACAATCTGGGAAGCTTCTCTTAAAGGAGTTAATCACGAGATCATGTCCGAACCTTTGAAACAATCAACTCAGTTTCATTGGGAAAGATAGAAGATCCGTGCACATTACAAACGGTAAACCATGGATTAAACATTATCGAGGAGCTTGGGGTCACTTGTTGGTAAACCTTGGATTGACCATGTTGAGGAGCCTTCAAGGGGATTGAGCTTTGTTACTCTTCCCTTGCATGTGGAATCAGATCGTAGAATGTTCCCCCAGTTGTATTTGTTACTGTTGGTAACCTTAGTGTCCATAAACTTAAGATTATTTCCTAAGGTGATGGTGAAGGAAAGATCTCACTGTACCTGGAGCAGATGTCGACTAGACTCACTTGGACTCTCTTGGGGGTTCTCTTCACTCAAGATGGTTTTGGGAAGAAACTTGTGCCGGTCTGTTTCATTAAGAAGGTTGTCGGGGTAACTGTTCCAACTGCCCTTTCTGTATTAAACTTCTACTAAGTTGGATTTCATCACCAACTAGTGTTTTTAGTACGAGAAGTTACTTTTTGTGCATGTTTTGAACTGTTATATTTCTTAGGCATGTGATTTAGCTGTTTTTTCCTTTAGAGACTTTAAATGTTTTTATTGAGATTTTCTTTGTTTCCGTGTGATTAATTAATATTTAATCATGGCAGAATTACCAAGACAGTCCCGGAGACTTCAGGGGAAGCCCCTTGAGTATACACCAAGTCAACTTGAAGGGCTTCATGCTCTATTATCATGTAGTAGCAGTAGAATTAGATCAACAGAAGTTGGAATTTAATCTATAGTTGTTCATCCTGATCATCAAATACGCACAACATAGCATATTCAAGAGCCAATTTCACTTTCCAAAGTTACTGGTAGTATTTCTATTTCTAGTGAACTAGCTGAAAAACCTGAAATTTCTGAGCTTGACACTGAATCTACTGTTTGGAAACATCCTCAGGATTTATTACTCCAACTTCTAGTGATCATGGTTCACCTACGATAAGAAATATCGTTACTAAATATATTCCTAATGGCCTCATTTCTATTGAAGAACTTGCCAATCCAGACAAAGAAGTAACTATTGGACCTTTAATTAAACTGAGAGGGGGGGGGGTGAATCAGTTTAATACATATTTAACAATTCTAAATTTTCACCAAACTTATTTACAGCTTAATATGTGAACAGTCTTAAAATTTTACAGCCAATATTAAATTAATGTGACACCATACTTATGTTGAAAGCAACAAGCAATTAAGCAGATTTAAATAACCACATAAACACATAAGAAGCACACATAGAGACAACAGATGTAAGTGGAAACCCATAAAGGGAGAAAACCACATCTTATTATTGTTGTGATGCAAAGGCAAGCTCCAACTTCCTCTCACCACTATTTTCTGCAGGCACCAACCTACAGGAGGCTCTATCCTCAATTCTGCAAGCTACAACTTGCAAGGAAGCACCAACTCCCTTCAATTTTCTGCAGGCACCAACCTATAGGAGGCTCCAACCTCAGTCAGCTACAACTGATAGCTATCAAGCTGCAACTTGATAGGGAAGCTTCAACTTCCTCAATTTATCAAACTGAATGTTTGCTGATTTACCTCAGATATCAGCTCTATTCTGTATCTGCTCTTCTTCTCTTAATCTTTTCTGCTTTATTCTTCTATATTCTGCATTCTCTATTTTTCTCCCTCTCTCTCTCTTTTCCCCTCCTTGAGCTTATCAAAATTGATATTATATATAGAAATTCTCACATGACTGTTTGTATTTCACAAGGAATCTGAAGTGAACAGTCATGACTCTTTGGCTTCTGTCTTCTTATTCTTTTTCCCAACTCCTTTTTTAGAATTACTACAATATGTACAAATTTCCAAGCTACAGTGGGATTTTTCCTTTTCCTTAGGATACTTGCCTTTGCATCACAAACAATAAAAACAATTAAAATATTTACATTCGAATTACAATGTGAACTCCAGCTCAACTCATTTAGTCTTTGGAATCGCTACGCATTTGTTTTTTTTCTCTGGCTGTCTTTGTCTTTTTTGTGACTGTGTTTTATCTCCTTTCAGCTCTGTTTTCTTTTCAGTCCTCTGTGGGGGTGTAATTGCTGCATACGTGTAACTGAGCCTTTTAAATAAATAAAATGTAATTGCTAACTTTTAAATCAGGGCAATTCCAACCCTTTTCATGCCACGAGTGTCTTGTTGATGTGGCGAGTTCCGCAAGCGGAACATACGTTCATCACAATGGTTTTATATTAATAATCACCCTCCCATTAAGCCGAGGCATATATATATATATAGCCCACGGACCATGCGGCACTTTATAATATGATCACAACAACTTTACGTTAACAATCGCCCTCCACCTTAAGCCTTTGGTCTTATATTACAATCCAATAAATCAAATCACAACCTCTAATATATGAAAGGTTCGGGCCCCACACCTGACGACTGACAACACGTCGCAACACCGATCGATGGATCAAACAAAAAATCGCGCAATGTAACATTTGCGATGTGCGATGTTGTGATGGTGCGATATTGCGATTTCGCGATGCTGCGATGGTGCGATGGCATGATGTTGTGATATTACGATTTCTCGATATTGCGATATTGCGATGGTGTGATGTTGCGATGTTGCGGTGGTGCGATGGCACGACGTTGCGATGGTGTGATGGCGCGATGTTGCGATGTTGCGATGGTGCAATGGCACGACGTTGTGATGGTGCGATGGCGCGATGGTGCGATGATCGCACATCGAAAATAATCCATATCAACAAGACACTTGAAACTTCAAAACTGCGCTTTGCGATTTGCGCTCAAGTGGTGGCGACCACTTGTCCTCCCTTTTTAGAAACTTTAAGTCTTTCCGCTTGTTTTCTTTATATAATCGATTTATTCATACTCCAGGTTCTACTCAGGGTTTTATTTAACAGTTCGATCTCAGCCTTCGTGAGAACTCTTTTCAATGCTGATTCAATACACTGCGTGATCAACACATCCACCGTTCCTCGACACCATTTCTTTGATAACCAAGACTACAATTCCCACACAGAGGTTATCATACACTCCATTACAGGGTCTCACCATACAATTCTTGCCACAGATTTGTATATCCTCCACACAAGCACATACAATCTAGTTATTTCAAAGGGACTGAACTCTCACACACATAGCGAACACAGTGATCCATCTTCTCATACACAGACTATGAGCACTTGCTATTTAACGCCCGACTGTATAAAAGATTCTCGGAATTTATATATATATATATATACACATATTCTTGGAATAATAGCGGTTTCTCTGGAATAACAGCTGTGGCTCTGTCTCTACCGCTTCTGTCACTCTGCCTCTGCCTCTCCTGCTTTGATAATGGTTCTGCCTCTATGTTTACGACTCTGCCTCTGCCTTAGCTATGCTTCTTTCTCTGTCTATGCCATTGCTTCCATTCTACTGTTTGATTGTTACATTTCGACATTCTCTTCCACCTGTCTTCTTTGCTTTCTTTGTTCCATCTGCTCCTTGACTCCTTCGTTCTCCTTTTGCTGCCTCTTCTTTAAATGACCCTGTCTCTGCTGCTCGACCCTCTCTACATCTTGCTGCTATGCTGCTCTCTTTGCCTGTCTCTATCTTTGCTGCCTCTTTTTCCATCAATGACAATATTTCCAACAGTCTCCCCCTTTGGCATTAATGGCAATACACTTCCTCTGTTTGCCTGCTAGGATCCTTTCTTCTGTTGCTTCCTCTTCTTACTGTTGCTTTCTCTTCCTCCCCCTTTGACATCAATGGAAAAGGGTTCGAATGTTTTTTTTTTTTAAGCTTCTATTATCTGATGCTGCGGTTTTATTCCTTTTTTCAATATTTCATGCATTTCATGAAATTTCCTGACTTTCTACGCTGCTACTCCAAACTTTGGACTAGATACATGTCGGGTTCACTATTCTTTTGTTGCACGATAGACCCTTTTGCCTTTTTGTTGATTCTTTTATGCTAAATGTATTATTGCCATAATCCCTTTGATCCCGAGGACCTATTTTCATGCTTCCCTTGCTGGCCGATATCCCCCAGAGAATGATATTTTTGTTTCTGTTCTCCCCCTGAAATTGTGCTTTCTCCTCATATCAGAGAGTAGCATCTACAGATACTACCCCTAATCTGTCTCTCAAATATTCAAATGGCTCTTTAGCAAGTGGTTTGGTAAATATATCTGTTGTTTGTTCTTTTGTTGGTACATACTCCAGTTTGACTATCTTTTGAGCTACTTGTTCTCGGAGAAAATGATACTTGATTGGAATATGTTTGGTTTTTGAGTGAAGCACAAGATTTTTAGATATACTTATAGCACTTGTATTATCACATTTGATTGAAATAGGTTCATCAATGCTTACCTTCATGTCTTGAAGAGTTTGCTTCATCCACATGACTTGTGTACAACATGCTGCTACTGCTATATATTCTGCTTCAACTGTAGACAGAGAGATGGATATTTGTTTCTTGCTTAACCATGCAACTAGGCTTTCTCCTAGATAGAATGCACCTCCACTTGTACTTTTCCTGTCATCCACATAGCTGGCCCAATCAACATCTGTGTATGCTGCCAAAGTGAAGCTTTTTCCTTTAGGATACCAAAGTCCATACTGTGTTGTTCCTTGTAGATATCTGAAAATTACTTTTACCGCCAGAAGATGGTTTTGTTTAGGTGTTGCTTGATATCTAGCCACTAGACCTACTGCTAGCATGATGTCTGGTCTTGATGCAGTCAGATACAACAGACTTCCTATCATTGATCTGTAGATTTTTTTATCTATATCAGCAGATCCATCATCAACACATAACTTGCATCCTGTGATCATGGGAGTTGACACAGGCTTGCAATCCTCCATTTTGAACTTTTTCAGCATTTCCTTTAAGTATTTTCCTGTGACATGAAAGTACCTGTGTTATTTTGTTGAATTTGCAGTCCCAAGTAGAAATTGAGCTCTCCAATCATGGAGATTTCAAATTCTGTTTTCATCTCATCAGCAAACCTTTTTGCTAGCTCTTCTCTGTTGCTTCCAAACATAATGTCATCAACATACACTACCACAATCAGGAGTTCATTTTCATGGGCTTTTATGTATAGATTGCTGTCTACTCCACCTCTTTTAAAACCCTGTTTTTGCAAATATTTATCCAATCTTGAGTACCAAGCACGAGGAGTCTGTTTCAGTCCATATAGGGCCTTTTTCAGTTTGCATACATAGTCTTCTTTATCTGTCAATGAGAAACCTTGTGGTTGTTCCATGTACACTTCTTCTTCTAGATCGCCATTAAGAAAAGTAGATTTTACATCCATTTGATATACCTTGAAATCTTGGTAGCTTGCAAATGCCAGGAACATTCTGATAGCTTCCATTCTGGCTACAGGGGCAAATGTTTCATCATAATAAAGTCCTTCTATTTGTGAGTATCCTTTGTAGACTAGCCTAGCTTTATTCCTGATTACTTGTCCTTGCTCATTCATTTTGTTTTTGAATACCCATTTTGAGCCTATGAAATTTTTCTCAGCAGGTCTAGGAACTAGTTCCCAGGTATTGTTTTTCTCAATTTGGTCCAATTCTTCATTCATTGCATTTACCCAAGACTTGTCCTTGTTGGCTTCTTCAAATTTCTTTGGTTCTATTTGTGACAACATGGCTATCTATACTTCTTCTGTCTGTTCAGTTAGCTGCCTTCTTGTTTGCACTCCTACATTCTTGTCTCCTATGATTTGATCTTCTAGATGGTTTTTTTGAGTGTATCTTGAGGGGGTTTTTGAGTTCAGTCCAGCATCTTCTGATGTTTTGCTTGTTTCATCATCATTTTGATCTTCTTCTTCATCGTTGTCTGATGTACTGCAGCAGTCTGTATCTCTAGTATTGTTTGGAAGTTCTTCATCAAATCTCACATCAATACTTTCAACTATCTTCTGAAGGATCTTGTTGTAGCACCTGTACCCTTTGCTTTTGGAAGCATATCCTAGAAATATCCCTTCATCTGCTCTTGCATAAAATTTGCCAAGATTTTCATCATTATTCTTTATGTAACACTTGCTTCCAAAGATTCTGAAATGTTTGATTGAAGCTGGCTTTCCATGCCATAGTTCATAGGGAGTCTTGTCACTGCTTGGCCTTAAGTGAGCTTTATGAATGATATGTACTGTTGTGTGCACTGCTTCTGCCCAGAAGGTTTGAGCAATATTATTATCTTGCATCATGGCTCTGGAAATTTGTTGAACAGATCTATTTTGTCTCTCTGCTACTCCATTCTGCTGAGGTGTCCCTGCAATAGTAAATTGTTGTTTTATGCCATGTTCATTGCACAGGTCTGGAAAGTCATAATCAGTGAATTCACCTCCTTTGTCTGATCTGATGCATTTCAGCTTGCATCCTGTCTGATTTTCTGCTAATTCTTTAAATGTTTTGAATTTGTCCAGAGCTTCCTATTTATTCTTGAGAAAAGCAACCCATGTCATTCTAGAGAAATAATCTATTATCAGCATAAAGTAGGACTCTCCACTTGGTGTTTTAGTTCTTGCAGGTCCACACAGATCCATGTGCACAAGTTGCAGTGGTCTTCTTGTTGAGAACTCTTCTTTAGATTTAAAGGATGTGTGAGTTTGTTTCCCCAACTGACGAGATTTGCATATTGTGTTTGAGGGCCTTTTTATTTCTGGCATATCTCTGACAGCTTTCTTCTTGCTCAGTTTAATGATATGGTCAAAGCTGAGATGTCCCAATCTCCTATGCCATAACCATGACTCCTCGAGTTTGCTAAGATGGCAGGCTTCATCCTCCTCTTTCACTATGTACACATTACTCTCTGTTCGAACACCTTTGAGTAGAGTCTTTCTTGTTGTGCTTGATTTGATTTCACAATCTTGTGCTCTAAGAAGAACTTCGCAGCCTTTGTCACACATATGACTGACACTCAGTAAATTTGCTTTCAGCCCATCTACAAATAGTACATCTTGGGCCTTTCCTCTGCCATTATCTATGCTGACTGAACCTTTTCCCTTGATCTTTCCTGTTTTATCATTGCCAAAAGTAACATTGCCAGATTTATTTTCATCAAGAGTTATAAACTTGATTTTGTCTCATGTCATGTGTTTGGAGCAACCACTATCCAAATACCATTCACTCTTCAAATCTTCAGCAGTTAAAGCCAAGTCACATTTTTTCACCTTCTTTATCCACTGGAGGCCTCCTTTTGTTTGGTATCTTTTGTGAGGTGATGAATTATATCTTCTTAGAGAACACTTGGAAAGCATATGTCCAACTTGATTGCATATACAACATTTGATCATAATTTTTGCAGAATTATGAGTATGAACAAAATTACTTTGACTCGTAAACCTCCTTGAGGTATTGAGCATCAAACTTTGTCCATACTTTCTACATTCACTAATTCTATGGCAAAAATCTTTAAAATAAAAACAATAACCATAGAAATTACTTGCATACCTGATGTAAGGTTGTCTCTTCCATGGTTGCATCTTTTGCTAGTTTGAATCATTCCTCCTTGCATGACAGTATGCAGCAATGTCTCCCAGCTTATGGCAGACATAACAGGTGACATTCTTCATAGGAGGCAAGAATCTCCTTTGATGGCTTCCAAATTTGATATACTCAGGGGTATATGATCCTTTCTCTGTTGTCTTAGTATTTATTACAATCTTTGTTATTAGAAGTTTCTTCTGGTCTCTTTCTTTCTCATTACATGTTTCTTCCTTTGTAGGAATTATTTGACCTGCTTCATCAGCCTTCTTTGCTTTCACAAAAATTATATTTTTGTTTTCCTTTTCTTTTCCTTTACTTGATTCTCCTTCATAGCCTATGCCAGTTTTTATTAGAGGAGATCTTTGAACATCTAAGATTTCATTCAACTTACCAAAACTTGTCATTTGAGAAGGGTATATAGAAACTTTCTGTTGAGCATTTTCTAATTTCTTTCTCAGACATAGATTTTCTTCTTCCAGCTTCTCTTGTTCTTGAGTTTTATATTTGATTTGTTGAAGTAACATATCTTCTATCTTCTTGGCTTATTCAAGCTTTACCTTCATCTACATGAGGACTTCTAAATTTTGTTCTTCTTTCACACATTTTAGGAGAATCTTTTTTTGTTTTCTGCATTTTAGTTTGAATCTGTCAATATCCTCCAGAGCACTTCTTAGCTCCCCCTCAAGGTTGACTTCCCCTTCTTCTTCTTCTTCTAGCAAGAGTCCTTCAAGATCTTCTATGGCCATCAGTAAAAATTTAGAGGTTCCCTCTTCTCCTGAGGATTCATCTGAGTCTTCAGATGCACTGCTGTCTTGCTGAGCATAGAAGGATTTTCTGCTAAATTTCTTTCCTTTCTGCCAGTTCTTTGATGTGTCTATCTCTGATTCTTGAGCTTGATTTCTTACTTTCTTGTGAGGACACTTAGCAACATAGTGTCCCACTCTTCCACGGTTAAAGCATTTGAAGGGAAGTTTACCTTTGTATTTACCTGAGCCTCTATCCAATTTCTTGACAAAATTTGCCTCTTCTTCATTTGAGCAAGAGCATATGTCTCCCTCTTCTTCTTTCTTCTTTTCTGTTTTAAAGGCTGCTTCCCTTGTACTTGGCTTTTTCTGTGGGAGCCTCATTTCATAGGCTGTTAGATTTCCAAGCAACTGGTTCATGGTCAAGGTCTCCCAATCAGCTGTTTATTTAATTGCAGACACCTTGGGATTAAATCTGGATGGAAGAGATCTTAGAATATTTTTCACAATTATACTCTGGCATTTTTTCTCCAAGAGATTTCATATTGTTAATAATTTCTGCAGCTTTTAGGAAGAAACTGGCAATATCTTCATCATCATTCATTTTTAAGTTTTCAAACTGGGCTCTATAGACTTGAAGTTTGGCAGTCCTTACTTTCTGGTCTCCCTCATGTATGTTTTCAAGAGTATCCCATATTTTTTTTGGTAGTTTCTTTGTGCATTACTTTAATAAACTCTGCTTCACATAATCCATTCAGGATGCCATTCATGGCTTTTGCATTAGCCACAAAATCTTGTTTCGAGTCCTTTTCTGTGTCAGTTGCCTTCGGGGCATATCCTAATTCCACAGCAGCCTAGAATTCTATTCCTAGAGACATTATGTATGTCCTCATTCTGATTTTCCAGAAAGGATAATTTTCACCAGTGAAGAAAGGGGCTTTATTTGTTGAGCATCCTTCTTTACTAGCCATATTGGGAACCTAGAATCTCCTTTTAGTTGTTAGACTTGTACAAAGGAAACCTGCTCTGATACCAATTGTTGGACCTTTAATTAAACTGAGAGGGGCGGGGGGGTGAATTAGTTTAATACATATTTAACAATTCTAAATTTTCACCAAACTTATTTACAACTTAATATGTGAACAGTCTTAAAATGTTACAGACAATATTAAATTAATGTGACACCATACTTATGTTGAGAGCAACAAACAATTAAGCAGATTGAAAGAATCACATCAACACATAAGAAACACACATAGAGACAACAGATGTAAGTGGAAACCCAAAAAGGGAGAAAACCACATCTCATTATTGTTCTGATGCAAAGGCAAGCTTCAACTCCGTCTCACCACTATTTTCTACAGTCACCAACCTACAGGAGGCTCTATCCTCAATTCTGCAAGCTACAACTTGCAAGGAAGCACCAACTCCCTTCAATTTTCTGCAGGCACCAACCTACAGGAGGCTCCAACCTCAGTCAGGTACAACTGACAGCTATCAAGCTCCAACTTGATAGGGAAGCTCCAACTTCCTCAATTTATCAAACTGAATGTTTGCTAATTTACCTCAGATATCAGCTCTATTCTGTATCTGCTCTTCTTCTCTTAATCTTTTCTGCTTTATTTTTCTATATTCTTCATTCTCTATTTTTCTCCCTCTCTCTCTCTTTTCCCCTCCTTGAGCTTATCAAAATTGATATTATATATAGAAATTCTCACATGACTGTTTTTATTTCACAAGGAATCCGAAGTGAACAGTCATGACTCTTTGGCTTCTGCCTTGTTATTCCTTTTTCCAACTCCTTTTTTAGAATTACTACAATATGTACAAATTTCCAAGCTACAGTGGGATTTTGTCTTTTCCTTAGGATACTTGCCTTTGCATTACAAAAAATAAAAACAATTAAAATATTTACATTTGAATTACAATGTGAACTCCAGCTCAACTCATTTAGTCTTTTGAATTGCTACACAATTTTTTTTTTCTCTGGATGTCTTTGTCTTTTCTGTGACTGTGTTTTATCTCCTTTCAGCTCTGTTTTCTTTTCAGTCCTCTGTGGGGGTGTAATTGCTGCATACGTGTAACTGAGCCTTTTAAATAAATAAAATGTAATTGCTGACTTTTAAATCAGGGCAATTCCAACCATTTTCATGCCACGAGTGTCTTGTTGATGTGGCGAGTTCCGCAAGTGGAACATACGTTCATCACAATGGTTTTATATTAATAATCACCCTCCCATTAAGCCGAGGCATATATATATATATAGCCCACGGACCATGCGGCACTTTTTAATATGATCGCAACAACTTTACGTTAACAATCGCCCTCCAACTTAAGCCTCTGGTCTTATATTACAATCCAATAAATCAAATCACAACCTCTAATATATGAAAGGTTCAGGCCCCACATCTGACGACTGACAAGACGTCGCAACAGCGATCGATGGATCAAACAAAAAATCGCGCAATGTAACATTTGCGATGTGCGATGTTGCGATGGTGCGATATTGCGATTTCGCGATGTTGTGATGGTGCGATGGCGTGATGTTGCGATATTGTGATTTCTCGATATTGCGATATTGCGATGGCGTGATGTTGCGATGTTGCAATGGTGCGATGGCGCGAAGTTGCGATGGTGCGATGGCGCTATGGTGCGATGATCGTGATTTCTCGATATTGCAATATTGCGATGGCGCGATGTTGCGATGTTGCGATGGTGGGATGGCGCGACGTTGCGATGGGGCGATGGCGTGATGGTACAATGATTGCACATCGCAAATAATCCATATCAACAAGACACTTGAAACTTCAAAACTGCACTTTGCGATTTGCGCTGAAGTGGTGGGGACCACTTGTCCTCCCTTTTCAGAAACTTTAAGTCTTTTCACTTGTTTTCTTTATATAATCGATTTGTTCATACTCCAGGTTCTACTCAGGGTTTTATTTGACAGTTCGATCTCAGCCTTCGTGAGAACTCTTTTCAACGCAGATTCAATACACCGCGTGATCAATACATCCACCATTCCTTGACGCCATTTCTTTGATAACCAAGACTACAATTCCCACATAGAGGTTATCGTACACTCCTTTACAGGGTCTCACCATACAATTCTCGCCACAGAATTTGTATATCCTCCACACAAGCACATAGAATCCAGTTATTTCAACTCACACACATAGCGAACACAGTGATCCATCTTCTCATACACAGACTATGAGCACTTGATATTTACCGCCCGGCTGTATAAAAGATTCACGAAATTTATATATATATATATATATATATATATATATATATACATATTATTGGAATAACAACGGTTTCTCTGCAATAACAGCTGTGGCTCTGTCTCTACCGCTTCTGTCACTCTGCCTCTGCCTCTCCTACTGTGATAACGGTTCTGCCTCTATGTTCACAAATTTGCCTCTGCCTTAGCTATGCTTCTTTCTCTGTCTGTGTCGTTGCTTCCATTCTATTTTTTGACTGTTACATTTCGACATCCTCTTCCACCTATCTTCTTTGATTTCTTTGTTCCATCTGCTCCTTGACTCCTTCATTCTCCTTTTTTTGCCTCTTCTTTAAATGACCCTGTCTCTGCTGCTCAACCCTCTCTACATCTTGTTGCTATGCTGCTCTCTTTGCCTGTCTCTCTATTTGCTGCCTCTTTTTCCATCAATGAAAATATTTCCAACAGTAACTCTTCCTGAATCCCCACAGTCTTCGAATCTTAGGGAGTGTGAATCCATTTTCTATAGCCCTATTAGGAGTGACACTTGGTATTTATCTTTGATAAACTTTTTAGAAAACCTAAGTCTTTCTTTTTCACCACCTCGAATTCCTTTTCATCCTACGCCCAGAGGTTATTATCCTTCATTGATGATGTCAGGAGAGTCATCTATGTTTTCCCAAACAGCGGAAATTTTTTTATATGGTGGTCCTTCTATTCCTTCGGGGTACCAGGCACTCTTTGGTACTTTCTCAGGAGCAACTCCTTGACTAAATGAACAAGTATTATCATCTGGTCTTAATGGAATTAAAACTGAAATGTCGAATGCAAAGAAAATATTTATGATGTTTGGTAATATTCCAAATCCTCAACCTTAGGGTGGTCAGTTACCACTTGGGAGGCAACCTCAGGGTGGTCAGTTACCACTTGGGGGGAAACCTCAAGGCAGTCAGTTACCGCCTAGGGGGCAACCTTAAGGCAGTCAATTACCACCTGGGGGGTAATTTCAAGGTAATTTTTTCCCAGGACAAACTGTAGGAAAATTTTATTTTGGAGAACAACCTCAAGGACAGTACATACCTCAAGGTTATCAACCTTCAGGATAGTACATACCCCAAGGTCAACCCTAGACTCAATATATTCCTCAGGGTCCTCATCAACCCCAGATTCAGTACATGCCTCAAGGTTATCAACTTCAAGGTCAGTACCCAACTTAAGGTTTTCAACCACCTTCTGGTCAATCATTTGTAAAATGATTTGGAAATTTACCACTTAATTATCAACCCAACTTTCAACCAGGCTATGGTCCTTCATATGTACAACCTTCTACAGGACAATACCCCAGAATGAACATGGTGTGTTATCCATCCCAAATTCAACACACTATGCAACCTAATGTGCAGTTACCTAATCAACCTAAACAACCTTTGGTTTCTGGTCCAACCTAGTAACCTGTCCAACCTACTGTTCAAATCCCTGCACTTGGTTCTATTCAGCATCCTGGGCCTAGTACACCTCAAACTTCACCTCAAACTACCGCAACTACTGCAACATCTGTTCAACCTATAACACCTATTTCTAGAGTATCTATAGCTCTAGTTTCTTCTATCCTTGCATCCGTGCAAATTCCTCAAGTCTCTGTACCCCAGTCAAGACCTAAAATTCAGACTTTGGTCCAGATACCTGTAGGACAAGCTGGTAAAAGTACGATTGTCACAAGTCAACCAGAACTCACATATCAACCATACCAGGGGAAGTATCAATTCAGTCTCGTTTCCCAAAAATCAATTTATAAGTATCAACCGTATCCTGGTTATACTTATCAACAACCTCAACAACCCCAGTTTGGTCTGGTTAATCCTGGTTTCCCGAGAGGTTATACCATTCCTAATGCAAATATGATTCCCAGTTATCCTGGATATCCTCCTCCCGAAACTTCTCTTATTACTCAAGGTTTTCACGACCCTAACCGTCAGTTACCATTTATTGCAACTTTGGATTTACCTGATTTGTTGCGCCTTACGAATGATCCAATTTACTATCTTACGTATTGGCCAGCAATGCCACATAAGTTTCCCAGTGATATACCAAAATTCGAGGGTAATTCAGGAGATGATACGTCAAATCATGTTATGAATTCTCACCTCTGGTGTGCGTCTAATTCGATAATTCATGATTCAATTTGCTTACATGTTTTTCAACAAACTCTTATTGGCCTTGCCGCCAAATGGTACATTGATTTACCACGAGGCTCTTTTAGTAATTTAAATCAGTTAGCAACTACTTTCTTAACTCATTTTCAATTGTAGTTCAGATACGACAATGGCACAAAACTATTGACTTCACTAAAACAATCTATGTCCACATATATTTCTGATCATATTCACAAATGGCGATGTAGAAGGCGTTTAGTGAAAGTTTTCATTTCGGATCAAATTTTGGAAGAATGGTTCATTAAATCATTATTACCCAAAATCACTGAAGATGTAGCTAAGGGAGGAGTTGTTACTGAGAAGCAAGTCATTGCTCAATATCAGTACCTTGACCTCATTTACACGCAGTCACGTACTTTACATGAAAAAATCTCCGATCTTCCAAAACATGGTCAAATAACTGCAGCTCCTTCAGGGTCTCGTGCTGATGATGGTATGATTGGTTCAATTAGTACTAAAAGCAAGAATAAATCTTCAAATAATTCTTCTCCTATAATAACTTTACCTGATTCCTCGAAAGGAGAGTCTTTCGCTGAAATTTCTGCCGACATTCATGTTGTAGAGTCAACTACAACCAAATCTAAATCTAGAGGTAAAAATAAGGGGAAGAATAAAAACAAACAAAATTCAAAAGATAAAACAGATAAAAATGAATCTAATGATGAAAAATGTAAACCTCACTATCCTTGTTTCATTTGCGAAGAGGATCATTTTACTAAAGAATGCCCACATCGGGCAGAGGTTTCGAAATTCGTTAAAGGTTCTCAACAACCTACTATCTTGAAGGATCCTTTTCCTACTAAAGATAGTAAGATGATTTGTTCTACCTTGAACACCTCAAAAGAACCCGTTATGATGATGTCTCATGTCAAGATTGCGACGTGATCGCAAGATTATGGTAGTAAAAGTCCTGTTGGTGGTAAGGAAGCAAAATATTCTAATTCAAACACATCGACAACACCTACTCCTGTTTCTGATCCACTACACATCGAGAAACCCAACTCAGACTTAGTAATGAAACCGCCTCATAAAGGTGTTCTTCGTAAATTAGCTTTCAATCCACATGCGAGAGCTTCTCAGAATTACAGCATTGTTGAGGATTTAGCTATTTCCCCTTTAGCAATGTCGTCTTTGGAGGTGCTACAATCGTGCCCAACACAGCGTAAATTACTATTTTCTGCCATAGGAGCTGTCAATATTCAAGATTCGAGCCTAATAATCTCCGATTTAGAGAATAGTACACCCCGCCTACCTCATCAAATGGCTTTCCATATTCCAGTATTAGTAAAAAACGGACCCGTCTTTCAGACTCTGATTGATGAAGGGGATTATACATGTATTATGTCGATCCATTGTTGGAAATTGCTTGGTTCTCCTACACTCAATCAATCTCTGACAATTATAAAGGCTTTTGATGGCTGAGGGTTTCATCCTTTTTGTATTTTGCAGGATTTTCCTATAGGGGTCGAAGGCAAAACAGTAAATCTAGATGTGGAGGTGGTTGATACCCCTCTAGATTACAACATTCTACTGGGACGCAGTTGGACTTATGCTATGACTTCTATTGTTTCATAATTATTTTGGCTTATCAAGTTTCCACATCAATGAAATATCATTACAATCGACTAGCTGACTTATTTCTCATCCGATCCAGCCTCTACAGAAACTATCCAGCACATCGGTAAAACGTCTATCCCTTACAAGGATTTCGGTGTAGGTTTGATTAAAGATTCTAGTTTACTAGGAGCTTTTTCCTTTTATTCTCCTAATGTATAGCCTCCTATCGCAAATATTCATATGATTTCATCAAATACTGTTACTTTTGATGATCCTTGGATTGTACCTTCCAATTCTGAGGTGGATTCATTTGATGGCGCGATGCCTTTGAGTCCCTTTGAAATTGCATATCAGGCTATACAGTCACTTTTTGATCTTTCTTCAACCAAAACTGATCCAATGAATGTGATCCATGAGGAATCACTTTCTATATCTAGCTCAGCTACAACGAAATTTCCTGATCTTGTTCATACTGATGAGAAGATTCCTGAATTTTTGTCTGTTGATGATTTACCATGGGAAGATCTACATCATTAATCTTCATTTTTCCTGAGATGGATCATTTTGAAAATGATTTATCTTTTGTTTTTACTGCTGACTATGTCAAAGAAAAATAGAATCCATTGCAACATTCTAATTCTGAGTTAAATTTGGAAAATATCTCTCAAATGGTTCTTATTGACATTTCAGTTAAGCCAGGAATAATTGAAAACATTCATATAGGTGCTTGTTGTACAGATGATGAAATCCAAACTTATAAAGCCCTATTTCAAGAATTCCATGATGTGTTTTCCTGGTCACATGAAGAAATAACAGGAATCGATTTTTCAATTTTTGTCCATGAAATTAAGACTTACCCGAATGCTAAACCTGTCTGAAAACGCTTACGTTAAATACATCCAAGAAAAGCTGCCACTATCAAAGCCGAAGTTGAAAAATTACTTCACGCAGGTTTCATTTATCCAATTCTTTTGACCGATTGGGTATCAAATATTGTTTCTGTCAAAAAAAAAAAGGAATGATAAGAGTATGTATCGACTATAGGGATATTAATCGCGCTTTTCCTAAAGTAATTACCCAACCCCCTATATCGATCAAATTATTGATGATTATGCCTGTAGTGAAATGTTCTCGTTTATGGATGGTTTTTCCTGTTACAATCAAATAAACATACTCCCTGCTGATCAACCTTAAATATTTTTCATTTGTCCGTGGGGAACATTTTCTTACTGCAAACTACCCGTTGAATTGAAGAATGCTGGGGAAAATTTTCAAAGGGCTATGTCTTAAGCATTTCATGACAACAAGCACATTGTGCAGCCTTATCTCGATGATTTACCTGCTCATTCATCATGTAGTGCTGACCATCTCACTCATTTACGAGCTATATTTATGAGATGTAGGCATTATCGAATTCAGCTGAATCCACACAAATGTGTTTTCTATATAGAATCAGGTCGCTTACTGGGATTTATTGTTTCAAAAGCAAGCATTCGTGTTAGTCCATCGAAGATCGAAGCTGTTGTCAATTTACCTCCTCCTTCGACTCTGCGTCAACTCGAAAGTTTGCAGGGGAAAGAAAATTTTTTACGTCGTTTCATTCCTAACTATGCCGAGTTAACTAATGGTTTTACTAGGTTGTTAAAACAATACATTCCATTATTTTGGGATAAGATCACTAATCGATCTTTTGATGCACTCAAACACGCGTTGACCCATGCACCGTTACTACATCCCCCCAATTACAACCGAGATTATTTTTTGTACCTTGACGCTTCTCATTCCACCATTGGGATGGTTTTAGTTCAGGAAGATGAATTCAAAAATGAACATGTGATTTACTATCTTAGTCAAAATCTGCATCCGAATGAGATCAAATACACGCATGTGGAGAAATTGGCCTTGGTAGCTATTCAAGATGTCCAAAGATTTCGTCACTACATATTATTATGCAAAACCACAATAATTTCTAACTGTAACCCTATGATGTACATCTTGAAAAAACAATTGCTAGGGGGCAAGTATTCCAAATGAATAGTTATCCTGCAGGAATTTGACTTGGAATTTGAAAAATCCAAGGCAAAGAAATCTTTGGTTTTTGCCGAACTGATGTGTGATTTCCCGTCTACTGATACTGAAACTGTGGCACAACAACCCATTATGGACGAATCCTTGTTTATTATCAGTACTCTTGATTGTTGGTATGGGGATATTATTGTTTATCTCCAAACCCAATATTTTCGGCCTGAAATCTCATGATCTCAACGACGAAAAATACGTTTCCAGTCCCAACAATACAATATTATTGGTGATACACTCTATCATCATGGAGTGGATTCTATATTCCGACGTTGTCTTACTCATGAAGAAGCTGAGAAGGTTCTAAATGACTGCCATAATGGAGTATGTGGATGTCATATGTCTGGGTATGCCACATCCCAAAAGATATTGCGCGCTGGCTATTTCTGGTCATCCTTATTCAAATATTGTATCTATGCAGTCCGGAAATGCCACAATTGTCAGGTCTTTGATCATAAAATGCGTGCACCACCCGCTCCTTTTCACCCTATAATTTCTATTGGTCCTTTCGCAAAGTGGGGTATTGAATTTATTACATGTAACCCTCACTCGACCGAGGGGCATGCGTATATTATCCTAGCAGTAGATTATTTTACTAAGTGGGCCGAGGCGATGCCTACATTTTCGGCAGACGGCAAGACTGTTGCAACTTTTTTGTTCAATCATATAATTGCTAGATTCAGTGTTCCTCAAGCTATCATTACGGATTATGGAAGCCATTTTAGAAATATCATGATGATCGATCTGACAGATCAAATTAGCCTGCACCACAATAGTTCTACTCCATATTACCCGTAGGCTAATGGTCTGGTTGAAGCTATCAATAAATTTTTAGTCACTTTGATCAAACGAATCATTGGTATTCATAAGTCGAATTGGCATTCCTTGTTATTCTCAGCACTTTGGGCATATCAGACCTTAGTAAAAACATCAACTGGTTTCACTCCCTTTCAACTGGTTTATGGTTTGGAAGCTATATTACCTATTGAATGCAAAATTCGGACATTAAAATTAGCCATAGAATTACTCCTAGCTACTTCTGAAGAGGAGAAATTTTTTTTGTACTTAGCTCAACTAGATGAGAATCGACGCACTAATGCATTAAAAAATGAGGCTCATGTCAAATTAATGAGAGCTCAATACGACAAAAATGTTACACCTCGCAATTTTTCGGAAGGAGACATAGTTTTAGTATATGATCAAGCAAACGATAAGTTAGGGGCTGGAAAATTTGTACCTATGTGGCATGGTCCTTACATTGTTAAGAAAAAGTTGGCAAAAGGGGCCTATGAACTGATAGATTTTGATAGGGTCTCCTTAGATAAACCCAGAAATGGGCTTTATCTAAAGAGATATTATGCTTAAAATTCTGAGTGGAGATTTTTGTTAGATTAGTTTCTTTACTGTTGGTGTGTCTTAGATTACAAAAGCGTGCCTAGTTTAGAGTGTGCTATTATCACTATTCCTGCTTATCTAGGCTTTACTCTTAATATTGCAAATGCCAACGTATCTTCAAACCTACATTGGTTTTGCTAATGGTGCTTGTCGTAGTACACAGAACATTTCTTCCGCAGCTTGGGTTATCTATTCACCCTCTGATGAGTTAGTGTCTATGCATGGGGTAAGCCTCGATCAACCAACGAATAAAATTGCAGAGTATAGTGCAGTGATTGAGTTATTATCTGAATCCATATTGTTTGGAATTCAGAGTTTGATTGTTAGGTTGGATTCTGAACTCGTTGTATTACAACTTAACAGGATTTATGCCTTTAGAAATCAAGTGTTATTACGGTTATTTTTAAGAGTTCGTCTCTTGGAACGTGAATTTGATTACATTGAATATTAGAATATTCCAATACATTTAAATACTTTAGCAGATGTATTTGCTTCTATTATGATAAATAAAAATTTGCAATAATCAAAACAGTAAATTACACAACATTCGATAACATGTTACACAAGATAGCCGGTAATAATGATATATTATAGCATAAAACTGTGTTTCAAAATATACATCGTCTTCAATCATATGATGAAAAACACCTTATGATCGGAAAAAATGATAATAAAAAAGGTCAAAAATGTTATGAGTCTATAAATCAATCATCCTATCCCTGGTGATGATCATGGTAGGAAACTACTGCTTGGGCCACCCAACACAGGAACCTCTTAAAAGGTCCTAGGACACCAATCACATATCTCTGCAATCTAAGTGGAATATCATCTATATCAGTCTCTATAATATCTAATGTCAAGCGCTCTAGGTGATGCTCCAAGTCTATCAAGATCTCTGCTGATTGGCCTTGTGGGGCTGGTGCCGCTGCAGCTAGGTGTTTCCTCTCATAAGGCTAGAGAGCAGCTAGTCATCGTGGGCCCACATCTACATTTAAAATTTTGATTATTACTTTTGAACAATTAAAATAAAAAAAATTAGAACTTAGAAAATTTTGAAAATGGTTTTCACCTGAATCATCCCACTATTCTCCTGCTGGGAGAGCCATGTCTCAGTCACCGCGAAAGTCCATCCCGGTGTATGGAAAGTCCTCTATAAAAAAAAATTTACGTTCCAGCCAATGAAAATATGTAGAAGGAAATCGAACAAACTCTATGACCTTAGTGTGATGGGCCATAAAATCAACACAACGAACAATCCTAGGCTCTCGAGGTCGACTAGCATCAACAGGAATGTGTTATGGGGCTAACATGGGGATCCTCTCTAGAGAAAAGGTGACTACAATGGATCCATATCCAAAGTTTTTTAGCTTTCCATTCTTTTCTCTGGTAAGTTGGCCTTTCGCATTGGCCAACACAGCCTCGCACTAGTTGAAAATGGTGCCTCGAAAACAGTCTACGGCAATGCGCATCTGGGAACTGGTAGCCACATGCAATGCTACAATCCTGCACAGTCTAGTAACAGTGAATGCAATTACTTTAAGCTCAGGTCAGATGATAGTTTTAATATCAATCCGTTTATCCTTGGGGTTTGCTCGATCATCGCAAAACTCTAGTCAAAGACTAGCGATAGAATGGCCACCTAGCCTAGTCCCAAACAGAGATATTTTTTGCCCCTCTTGGAAAAACTAGTCAAAAAATATTTATCCTCTGGCTCAATTTCAAGCCGGTGGCTTCCAATAACAAAACACTGGTCATGAGTGTCCCATTTTTTACCAGCAATGTAAGGAGATCTACTTGAGCCCTCATGCCATGTATGGCCCAGAACTTATACAAACCACATGCCCTCAATGCCTACATTGTGGGAAAATGATTCATTGCAACGCCATCTAAATCTTCATGCTCCAGTTCTCTCCAAGTAAGCATTTTGAATGTCCTACAATACATAAAAAGACATATTAGAACAATCTTGTTTGAAAAATTTTGGGCGGAAATTGAGAAATTTAAGTTTGAAATTTCATTGCATGGGGTCCGCACCGTTTGCTCATACACAGTGCATAGCTACGCATGGGCATTTTTTAATAGGTGCGAACCCAGGACTTTTTTCTACATAGAAAAAATTTGGGGTCCGCAGGGCCTGTGTGTTGCACCTGCGGACTGCCGCAAGCAATTTTTTCAACCTATTTTTCCTTTAAAAATGAAATTTAAAGCCTAAAAACGACATGTAAATAGATGAAATGCAAGTTAAGGAGGACGTGGATTACATGGAGCTAATAGTTCTCGATTCCGACGAACGTATTTTCCATAATTTTCACAGGAACCTTTTTACCCAAAAGCTCTCACTTTTCACTCTAAACTCAAATGGTAAAAAAGAAGTTAGAAAATCCCCTTTTATAAGTTTTTTCGAATAAATGAATTTTTAATTGGTTTATTTTTCACATTAAAAAGCTAATTTTTGAAAACATTTTTATTTATCTTAAACATGTATGTGTAATGTTGCGAGTTTTTGTGCAGAAAATTGGATCTTTCGGGAAAATTGATCGTTTTTTCAACAAAGAGCATACATTTATCATTTCTTCGGACTCTTTCAAAAATTTACGAAAAAATGAAATACTGGAGTCCTCTTTTAAGCCCTTTTCAGACTCTCAAAAATTGAAAATATTTTCGAGCACTTGATTATTCGAACTCGTTAAAATAAATGAATGATCGTCCTTTCAGTATAAGTTTACTCCTTTTACGGACTGAAATGGACTATTTATGAAAAAGGTATACGTTGACTAATTATGGTTAATAGAGTTCTCTCCCACATTATTTTATCATTTTTCGAGCTTGAGAGAATAAATTTACGAAAAACTACACCCATGGAGTTTTCTTAAATTTTTCTTCTGACTCCCTAAAATTGAAAAACACAGAGTTTCTCCTATACTAGACTTGTTAAAATTTAACGGTAAAGGACCTGTTCAATTTTAAAGAGAATGAACAACTTCTTCTTAGGGTTTGAATATTAACTAAGTTGGACTCATCCAAAGGATGAGCTTATAAACAATAAAATGTTATCCTCCTCAAGCTTGTAAAAAATAAAGAGGTACTTGCCAGAAATGGTGGGGGAAAAGAGAGAAAAATGAACCTGTTTGTTACACTTTGACTATTCAGAAAGCCATTAACCACTCTTGAACATCATACTTTTGTTCACCTAGGTTGGGAAAATCCTTTGCCTAACAATTAATAAAACCATATTGAAAGTCTTTAGCTAGTTTCTGGGTATTAGCTTTGGGTCAATTGTCACCAAGCCATTTGTAGTGTCGTTATGTGTTCAAGAGGACAGTTCAAACAAACCATTCATCTGCAAAATATTTGTCTTCCGTTTTGACCACCCCTGAGTTAGTCCTTGCCAATATATTTCTTCAAAACTTGATCTATGATTTCGTATTGTGGGCTTGCCTATGACGGATCACTTTCTATCGACGAGAACTCATTATATAGGAATTTGATCTAGAAATCGTTAGTATCTTGAAATCTACATGCCTTAATGGCAGGTTTCTCGCCTTCGATGATGGGTTGTATCATTAACCTTCGATCGAATGATTTCATGACATGTTCAACTTCAGCTCATTCATTCACATTTCATGGATTGTAGTGAGTACTTTGAGGGCCATTGACATTAGTGGTGGATACTCTCACACTTGTTAACAATTTACATTATTGAATCGTAATCAAGTGGTTTCTACCAAGTTTGACTTCGACACATTCATTCACATGGATAGAATCGTACTAGTTCGAGAAGCGAAAATGAAGACCCTGGATCTAGTTTCTACCATCTAGGCTGCAAGGAATTTTTTTTATTCATTTATACAATGGACTATTCATAAATAGATGGCTACATCCATACTGTGTCTACACATGTCTATACTATTGATGTATTGAAAATCATTTTTGTATCAGAACAATTTAAGTCATTTTTCTAGTTAGTTTTGATTTGAGTATGGGAATGCCTACCTCAGCGATGATATGTCTACATATATATATATATATATATATATATATATATATATATATATATATATACATATATATATTTTGAATTGAAGGTTTTTATAGGTTCTTAATGGGGTGTCCACAGGATGATCCTTGAAATGATAATATACTTCACTCTTCATAAATGACAGACTCTATCTTCATCTATTACAAACTTCGCACTTTAGGGGGCAATTTGTTGCACTGAAAATTGTCATCTTGACATTCTGCTATCTGTATGAGCTGATTATCAATCATAATTTCCTCCTTTGCAAGTACAAAACATCAATTAATCATGTCAAGATTTGAAAATAAGAGAAAATCTCTCAAAAGTCTCTAAAACTCTGGTATCACACTTTCTCTTTGTCTTACTTGCGGTCCTGCACCTAATGTTCATGAATCCTGCATACCTAAACGCAATTTATCTGTTTTAAGGGTGCGGACCCCTGCAAAAGATTAAAAAGGTGCAAAGTAAACTCAAAATCTCACTTTCAGTCATTTCTAGAAGCTTCTGGAAGAAATCTTGCGGTGGCAAGTCTGCTCTTTTGAGGTTCATGTATACCATCCCTTAAGGAGCTAACCCCTTGATGTGAGGAGCTTATCCATTTTAAAGAGGAATCTTTCCCTTCATATTTGGAACTGAAACCTCCTCTTTTTCACTATAAAAAGAGGCCTTGGGCAGCCTCAAAGGGAGTTAAAGCTTTAGTAGTATTTGAGGTAAAGTGTTGTTGGAACTTAGACTCCTTTAGCTGAGATTTTGTGAGGAAGGATTACATACCTCTATGTGTCTCGGTTGGAAGAGTGCAAGGCTTGTCAGAGTGAAGGAGATTCCTGCTTGGGACCCTGGGAAGGCTTGTTCAACATCAAGGCTAAAAAGTTTGTAAAGTTCTTCTACTATTCAAAGTTAATACAAATAAATTTGTTTTTCTCAATAAGTTGTTAATTAACTATTTATTTTATGGATTCCTTGATCACCATGATAGGCATGATTTACAATATTTACTATGCAGGTGCTATTAAATGCTTGCTTATTTGTGATTGCAGGTTTGCAAAGATAACTCTTTCGAGCGATTGAAGGACGACTATTGTGAACAAGCACTGGATTTAAGGTAAGACCTTAACACCTTTGTAGTATTTACTTATAAATCACATATGTATAGAGAAAGATAGGTTTGTTTGTCTGTTTTTTGCTAGAATATATTCTGATACTAGGGAGATCGGTCTTGTCCGCAGATTGTTATCTAGTCCTTGATTAGAACAGATATTTGCGTCCCCTAAAAATTCACCAGTCAAAATTTTGATAAGAATTTCCATACCCTTTGACAGAATTCTTTAAATTCTAGCGCCCTTTTACAATTTCCATGGCGCTAAGACACTCTTCCGTCCATATAGTCATTTAGCACGTAGGGATGGGGTCATCTATGTAAGGTTTTAGGAAATTTCCATTAACATATCTAGAAAGGAATTCACAGTTCAAGGTAGTCAAATGAAATGAACCTCCTTCTGTGATTTCCTTGATAATATAGGGCCCGAGCCAATGCATCTTGAACTTGCATGGAAAATGCGCAAAATTACTATCATAAACTAATACAAAATCCTCCTTCTTAAAAATATTCTTTGTGATATGTCGATGTTAGGTCCCTATATTACTACTATAGTCCCTTATTCTTGTTAGTGTAGCCCACTTATTTTTATTGTTGTACCCCTGTATTCCCCATATTGTTATTATTGTGCCCCAAAAAAGCCCACTATTGTTATTGTTGTGCCCTTAAATTATTATTGTTAGATCGGTTAGGATTATATTGTGACCCCATGGAATTTTATATATAGAAAAGAGTTTTTTTCATTTGTATCATATAGTAATTTTTCATTTATATAATTTATAGGAGGTTTCCCCTTCGAATTGGCTGATTTTTAGGTCGTTGATCTCTGTTTTCTTCTAGTTTGTGAGCTAGTTTCATAACATTTGGTATTCAAAAACTTTTGATTCTAGGGTTTCACTGCTTCAAATAGGTCAATGTAAAAATTTCTCTATAATTGTTTTCTACGAAGGTTCAGAAGCTGAAAAAATCCCATTTGGAAAGAAATATGGAGGAAATTTTTGTGAAAAACTTAGATCTTGGTTGGAAATAGTTTTGGAGATATGATTTGTGGAAGTTAGGGTTTTTGCAGGCTCCTCAATTTCATCTCAAAGAGGTGACCTTGGGAAAATATTCATAACTCTCTCTCTGACCATCGGATTGGAATTATGTAATAAGTGGCCGAAAGTACAAGAAATTTAGTTTATTGTGTATCAATTTCAGGGCCGAAGGAGGAAACAGTGACATGTGGTGTGCCATACAGGTTTTCTATACTAAAATAGTCCATAATTAGGTCATTGTGGGAGATTGGACATAAAGTTTCCTTGAAGAATCCAAATCAGGTCAGACATGTGGCATTGGAAAGAAGATTCAGAGGGATACTAAAGGGTTGAAGATAAAATCTTGTTGATTCTAAATTACAGAGATACATTAGTTTGAATATTTAGCTCCTTGAAAGAAATAAAAATGTGTGTATTTTTTTTTTCAAATTCTACAAGTCATGTTTCAAAAATTAGTTTGAATTGATTCCAAGGGAATATTGAAGCATATATATCAATATTGGGTTCTAAAATATCCCCTAAAAAGAACTCAACACCCATTAATCCCTTATAAGGCTCTAATATGACTCATGAAGAGGAAGAAGTCCAACATGATATATCAAAATTACAAGACCAAGTGCACCAAATTTCGCTCTCACAAAGAGTAACAAAAAATGAAATGGAAGTTTTGCAGAAAGGCATGGAAGCTAAGATGGATGGTTTGAAGAAAGGTGTGGAATCTAAGATGGATGATTTGAATAATGACATGGAAGCTAAGATGGATGGCATGGAAGCTAAGATGGATGACATGGAAGCTAAGATCGATGAAAAAATGAAAGACAACATGGAAGACATGAAGAATGATCTAAAAGCAGACATGGAAGGATTGAAGGAAGGTTTCACAAATTTGAGACAAGAAATGATCCTTAATGGCGAAAAGGTAGTAGAGGAAACTCAAGATGAGAACAAAATAAATTTTGATCATGCTTTCAAAAACTCTATTGTTGGATTGAAGACCCACCATATTCCAAATATCTATATGAGGAAGTTCTATAGAAAGGATCCCGTACAATGGATACTATATATGGAGCAATATTTTGATCTCCATAATGTGAAAAACACACAAAAGGTACGCATTGAAACTTTCTATTTAGAACAAAATACATTTTTATGGTATTGATAGCTTTTCTATCGTAAAAAAATTGTCACTTGGTCAATTTTTATGTAGGAAATGATAGCACATTATGAGGATACAAATAGCAACACCTTCTTTAGCCAATTGATAAATCTAAAACAAAAGGGTTCAATGGTAGATCACATTACTTCCAAAAATTGAAGATAAGGGTAATTGATATTTGAGAGGAAGACACGATTAACATTTTCATAGGGACTTTAAAATGATAATGTTTGCTCGCCTTTGGGAACCTAATTCATTGTAGAAGGCATTCAGGTTGGCAAGGAAAATTGAAAGTAAAATTATGATGGAAAGGAATCCTACCACTCACATCTATAAACATGGAAGTGTTTCTACTCCTAGACTTCCACAACCTACAAGGTTGACACCACAAAAATTGGAAGAAAAAATAGAAAAAGGGTTGTGCTACAGTTGTGATAGAAAATACACTAAAGGTCATAAGTGTGTTGAGAAGAAATTATTTTACATAGATTGTGAAGAGGAAGAAGAAAATGAACAAGAAACTTCAAAAGAAGAGGATATACACCAATAACCAATCCTATAGAAAGAATAAATGAGTCCAACCATATCATTTAATGAATTGGAAAGTATTACCACTCCTAAAATTCTCAAGATAGAAGGACATATCAAGAAGTAAAATGTAATAGTGTTGATTGATCTATGTAGTACCCATAATTATATTCATTGTAAGGTAGCTAAGGAATTGAATTTCTTCCAATACCCATCACCAAAGAATCAAGTGATGGTTGCAAATGGAGGAACTATAAATTTCTCTGGAAAATGTCATAATATCAAGCTAACCATGGAGGAATATGTATTGAATATTCCAATTCTTTCCATTCCAATGGGAGGTTTTTATGTTGTACTAGGAGTACAATGGTTACAATATTTGGAGATGGTAGCTTTTAATTTTGAAGAACTTTTCTTGAAATGTTTTTTGAGAAGGAAAGGAAGTTGAATTATGAGGTATCACATGGATGTTGGGAAAGATAATAAGCTCTAATGTAATGACAAATATTCTAAATAAAGAATATTGAGGCATAATTGCAAAATCATGCTCAATATAAGTTCCAACATCAAAATCGTCTACTTCTCCAGATATCCAAAAATTCTTGAACAATCATTCCAAGGAGTTTGATTCCAGAAAGTGTTCCTCCAAAAATTAGGCCTTACAAATATCCTTATGTCCAAAAGATCAAAATTTAGTGTATGATTGTAGAAATGTTAGAGGTTGGTATAATTTAACCTATTCAAAGTTCTTTCTCTGCTCTAGTAGTATTGGTGCACAACAAGGATGGATCATGGTGCATGTGTTCAGATTATACGGAGCTCAATAAGCTCACTATTAAAGATAAATTTTCCATTCTTGTGATTGATGAATTATTGTATGAATTACATGGAGAAATTTATTTTAACAAGTTTTATCTCCATTTAGCATATCATCAAATTACAATGAAGACTGAAGATATTTTGAAAACAACATTTCGAACTCAAGAGGGTCATTATGAACTTCTGTTCATGCCTTTTGGCCTTACCAATGTATCTTCTACATTTCAAGGGTTGATGAATTCCATTTTCACACCCTTCCTTAGAAAATTTGTGTTAGTATTTTTTATGATATACTAATCTACAGCTGGTCTTGGAAGCATCATTTTCAACATGTTGACAAGGTGCTCAAATTATTGGAGGAGAAAGAATTATATGCAAAAACCTCCAAATGTTTCTTATGAGTACAAGAGGTGGAATATCTGGGTCATATTGTATCTCATGAGGGTATTAAGGTAGACCCTAACAAAATTAAAGCCATTAAATAATGAAAAGTCCCCACAAACATAAAGAATTTGTGAGGATTTCTTAGGTTAACAGGGTATTATCGCAAGTTTTTTAATAATTATGGGAGATTAACATCACATGTAATAAAATTATTGAAGAAATATGCATTTTCATGGACTCCTGAAGCAACTAAGGCCTTTGAACATCTTAAAGAGGCAATGTGCCTACATTATAAGGAAAATACCCTCTAGAAGAGGTTATAAAGGAGATTTTTAGTGTTATAAAATTTGCCAAAATTGTCAAAAAAACATTTGCTACAACATCTGTTTTTGGTAATGGAGGTTTTGGTGGAGCTTCTAACATAATTTCAACATAAAAAAATTGGGCATTCAGAGGTTGTTACAATTTTTTTTCTCATCGATGCAGTAATCAAGTGTCAACGCACCAGTGTGTTCTACTGTGAACATACCAGTACTATAAACCTACCAAGAACTGGGATGAAAAACAAATTTCAGATGCCCCGGGGCATTTAGCAACAATCCAATGCGTGTGAGCCATACATTCGCACTGGGTAGGTGGAAGGTGCATGCACCGAGCCGTTAAGGTGTAAAAATGCACTGGGCCTTGTAGGTGATAAAACGCACTGGGCCATCAAGTTATAAAAATGCACTGATGCATTAGAGGAAAGCCACACTGGTGCATGCAATGCCTATCAGACTGCTCGGCTATTAGTCATCGATAAAGCACACCGAGCGTTCTATTTGGTATTGGTATTTGTGTGGTGCGCATAGGTCGTAGAAACACACCGGTGCACAATATCACACAAACACACCGAGCATTCCAATTGGTATTGGTATTTGTGTGGTGCCCATAGGTCATTGAAATGCACTGGTCTGCATTAGAAGACAAATGCATCAATGCACAGTAACTAACATGCACCGGTGTTCATTTTGTATTTTTTAGAAACATTGACATGTGACGGTGCAATTATTGTGTTCTTTTAAAATTCATCATTCATCAAAATTTGACACATATATTATAACAATATTCATATCAACTAAATTTTTATTAGTGCATTTTAATATCATGTTTGGATTAATTTTTTATATCATACCATCAGATATCGCATATCTTCATTATAATATTTAATCATCCATATATTAAATCAATGGTGTAACATTTCACAATAACAATAGATAATTCCATAGAATAAAGTAATATATATATATATATATATATGAATGAGACACTCCTTGTCATACAAGATCAGAGAATTCTTTGTATCCCTTTCCTTTCAATTGGGACATTATGTCCATTAAATTAAACAAAATGTTTGATTTCACAGACAAATATTTCAAAAAATACAATGCCTTTCTTTGATATCCAAACATATTTATCACCATTCTTCATTGGAACTGTTGTCACTGCTCGAGCTACTTCCATGACTTGGGTTATTTTGAGGAATTTTTTTTCACAGTGTTTATTGTTTTCTTCTTCTTCAACTTCCATCTACAAACATTAAAATAAACTCTAATGAGTGTATATACATTGGTGAGAATAATGAAAATTTTAATATTAAATAATATACATCAATGTAAATAGAAAAGAAATGTACCATAGCAAGAATTGACTCATGAAATATACACATTCTTTCAAAACCAAATTTCATGTCATCTTTCAATAATTCATTTGTTGGCACAGTTCCATACTTTGTTTCCTGCAAGTTTTATACCCCATAAAAAATCATATATTTAATATAAAAGATTTTTCTTCTATTAATTATAGACGAAGCTAAGTAAAACAAGGTCGATAGATTCTTACAAATTCCACAATTATTTTCTGATTTTCCAACACATACTGAAAAACCATATTTAACCCAATGTCAATCAATTCGTCTTATCGTTATTCGTTGTATATTAGCACCTATTTGAAGACATTCAATGATGATTGTTGTAAAACAACTTAAAATATACAAAAATTAAATCTAGTTAAGTTGTTATAAGGAAGTAATAATTACTCACAAACCTAGATATCAACCCTTTTCTTTCTTATCGTCCTATTTTATGTGCTAAATGGGTTCCATTTTCTTTTCTTTTCTGCAAGAAAATACTTGAAAATTAATATTTAATGTTAAATTTTTTATTTATTGTACCTAATCGAAAAATTCAATGGGTAGATATTACATTTGAAGCACGTTGTTGTTGATATGGCTCCTAGTGCAATGGAATTATGTCCATTTCTTTGACCATCTCCTTGTACACCTTTTTGTAAATTACTACTGGCATATTTATGATATCAGTTCATTCATCCTTTGAGATTTTCATAATCTTCCTGAAAAATTAACATGAAAACAAACTATTTAATTTTTGCATTGATATATGAAAAGTAAATATAAGAAAAGTGATATTTCTAAATGATCACTTTGTAGTAATATATACATATAATTCTAAAAAAACATAAAAAGGAATATTATATTTTCATTCCTTCTTTCTTGTTGTTGTGTGTTTTTTCTATTAAAAGTCTGACATGTCTCATTAACCAATTCTCTAGAAACACATCCTATAGTTTAGATAAAACTTGGTTCTTCGAATCATTGGATTGATTTTTGTATTGTAAGTGGCAATACCATCTATACATTCGTTCCATTAGATCCCTCAAATTTTTGTAAAATTTTTTCCCCCTTTCGTTAACATCCAACACTACTCCAAATGAGTTAAACAGAAATTCATTTTCATGTACATGTTTTGTTTTTTTTTACACAAGGCACACCGATTAAAAAAATATATATTTTAAATTGTTTTTATCAAACTATGCAGTGAGCTATAATAAAATTGTGCACCAGATTGCTATTTTATATAGGGCGCGCTGATTAAAAAAATTAAGTTTTTTAAAGAATCATGCAAGAGTCAACATGGATTGGGATCCGACTGTGCAAGTCATCCTGGGGGTTATATTTCATACACCTATATATATATATATACAAACCCTAGAAATCTAAAATGAAAAGCCCTAATTGTGAAGTTACAAAAATAAGAAGAAGCAAGGGCAAAAACTAGAAGAATCAAGGGTTTAGCATAAGAATGGATTTTTTTTTTTTTTTTTTTTAATGCACAAAAAAATTTAAAATTTTTACTTACCATGTATTAAATCAAATAGAAACTATAAAAAAACAATTACTACAATAAAATTTAACATTTTTACTATACTACAAGGTTTGAATCAGCAAACGTTTGAAATTTTGATTCTCTAAATAGTGTTGTTGTTCAAAAGTATTTAACTGCTCCACAATGCTCGTGTGCTCTCTTGCTCCAAGTATGTCTCTGTTGCAAATCTCTCCCTAATGTTTTTTGCAAAAATAATGAAATAATGAATAGTTTTTACTATTTAAAGAATTTTTTTATGAAATTAGATTTCTGAAAATAATTTTCCACCCATTTTTCAATTTACCACTTTTTACACTTTAAAAAAATAAAGTTATGTTTTTTCTATTTGTAGCTATTCGATGTGTTTGTTATCTAACCACACCGGTGCATCAATTAATAACACAACAATAGCACTGGTGAACAGTATCTAAAACACACTGGTGTGGTTAACTGTACATTAGCACCAATAACAATAAGTGTATTTTAAGGAAGCGGAATTACTTTTAGGTATGTACACCAAAATTTATTGCTGATTTTTCTCAAATGCAGGGAGAAAATATCCTAATTATATCAAATGGACAATTCTTCAAAATCCAACTTGTTCCATAATATTTCTCAATGTCCATTGCAAATTTCTCCCTATCCATCTCGAGATGTAATATTTACTTCAGATTTTATTTATATTTTTATGATCTAATTGAATTTTTTTTTAATCCATGTCAATCAACTCAATAAAATTAATGTACAAAAATTTGCAGGTTCATGCAAATTTAGAATCGAGTTCAGATGCACAAAATATTCAAACATATCCAAAACGTCGTAAGCTCTTATCAGGAGTAGCATACCGCAAGTCACATTTGGTATATGAAAATAGAAAGCCACTTCACCACGTCAATTGTAACATTGCATTTTCTAGCCACAATCCTGGGACAATGATAGTAATAACAATTGTTGAGAAATTTCCCATTGGGATGAAAAGGAAATATATCTTTTATAACCTCCCGTATTGGGAGCATATTAAGATTACCCACTTATTATATCCCATGCATATATTTAAAAATATTTCATCTTCTTTATGGAGGCACATATCATCGAAACAAAGTGACACATTGGTTGTTAAGAAAGATCTTATCACTTCAAAAACTAAAAAGAAACATTGGCCAAGACGATTAGAAAGTACAGGATCAGAGGCGGGTGCGGGTCCCTCTAATTCATGGTATTTCAAAGAAAGTGATGTCCCATGGATTTTAAAAAAAGATGATCTTTCTTTGGCAAAGGAAGTTATAACGGGTGAGAGGGTGCCATCTTCATATGAGTCTTCACTATGATGCTACTTCACTGTGGATGACCATTTTTCGGGGTTGAAATCGCATGACCATTTAAATCTTCTAAGAGTATGTATAATTTCAAAAACATGATTTTATTATTTTTTATATTAATTAACTTTATCCCATGCAGGGATAATAAAACATAACAAAATTTGTATATTATTGCATGTGTTTATAACTTTGTAGCATCATTATCTTTTGTTCATGTGTGGTTGTGTGAAACATGAATTCCCCCAAGACCTAGGATGTGCCATGTCTAAATTATGTACATTTTGACATTGGATCACGTCAAAGGAGATTCATGTGGCTAGCATTCCACAGTGGCCTCAAGAGATAGTTTATATTGTTTGTATGCTTGAGAAGGAACTGCTGATAAGTTTCATGGACTTACAAGTTCATCTTCTAATCCACCTAGTATATGAGGTTGAATTAGTTAGGTTGGTTTCTTGTCATTGGATGTTCTTCTTAGAGAGGTACATGAAGAAATTGAAAGGTTTTGTTCAATAAAGGGAAAAACTCGAGGGGTATATGGCAGAGGGGTACATATCGTATGAGTCTTTCTATTATGCCATTGAGTACATCAATCATATCGACAATAGACCAGGTGCGGTGATTTGGGGCGATGAAAGGGATGAAGACAAAGAGAAGGGGAGTTTCTCCAAAAAAATGGGAAAAGGCGCTTGATAAAGAGTAAGCGACTTATAAATTTTCAAACTTACACAAATTAAATATTCATGTTGAACTTCGATATAATGTATACTTAGATTTCATATGTACTACATATCGTATTGATTTCATCAGTTAATGCAGAAATTGGAGCAACCAATAAATTTGTTCTTTACAATTTCGAAGTGACACAACTGTGGGTCACATTGTACGAACAAAATAGGATGAAATAGGATAGTGAAAGGAAATAATTCAAAAGGTTGAATGGTAAAAGTGTGCCATATCTTGATCGTTTAAAATAAAATATGCCAAAAATATGCCCCAACAGTTGTGTTGCTGACCAAGTTAGAGAGAAATATGGAGCCACTGGTTGCTACACATGTGTTGAAGAGGATGCGCTAGACGTAGGGATTGGGTGCACCCACTCAGTAATAATGCACCTTTTAAATGTAATTACATCTCTATTTCATATTTTAGTAGTTGGGTTATTATAAGACCCATGACACTATGATTTTTTAACTTTTTATAGGTCAATTTGTTCCCATATATGTGGGTATATAGACACCATTTTCACATAGAAAATGTCAATGATGAACACATGAAAAAAGACCATGGAGTGGAAGTCGAGTTCAATCAATCTAGTTGAGCTAGCCAGTGTGATCAAAACCTGGTATAGGGGATGTTAGGTTACACCGAAAAGATACAAGAGATCATTGAAGTGGATTTATCTTCTTTCCAATGTGTTATTCTTAGGTTCAAGTGGTGGGACACCTTTTATTGGAATAATGTAAAGTGATATTATGGTAGTAGGCTGATATGTATCAACTCTAGAAAGATGTGGGATGAAGCTAAGGAAACCTATGTTTTCCCCAAACAATGTAACCAAGTGTTTTTTTACCCAGATGTGTTGGATAGGGATTATTGGTTCACATTGAGACATGGCCCTTGATCAAAACATATTTTTTGGTTGGCTCAATTGTTGGATTAAACATCTCAATAGTAATTATCAATCTGGGAGTCGTAAACACAAGTTTTACTACGTATTGGCTCAGCTTAATGGTCAGATTATAAATATATTCCTTTGTAATGAAAAACTAGGCACCAAAATGAAACACACATTTGCTGGCAAATAAAAAATATTGAAAAGGAAACCTACTTAACCAATTTCATTCACTGCAAACTCTATACTGCAATTAAGCTATAATGAAATTCAAGGCAATCCTCAATCATTCTCACACTCGAATTCTACTTTTTAAATCTCCTATGATATCTTGACAATCATAATCTATTTTCTCCTTTCACTAACTTGAAACTAACACTTGAAACTAATAAGAAAAAATATCACACATTATTTTAATGAAAAACTCACACATTAAACTAACTAGAACTACTCTTCATAATAAATTCAAGATTCAAATTAACTATTTCTAAAAAGAAAACTACTTTGCTTCATATAAAAAAACACTTTAAAATATCCTATTACAAATGGCATTGAAAATAACCTATGTGAAACCTTCTATTTAAATATTTTAATCTAAATGAAAAGAACTATTAAAAAAAAAAACCTACTTTAAAATCAAAACATGTAACTCAATAACTACAAATAAATCACGCTGCATGCACAATTTGCTGAACCCTTCAATAAATTGAGAGGGGGGGGGGGGGGGGTGAATCAGTTTAATACATACATGGACTTTTAAAACTTTCTCTTAAAGATTATTTACACCTTCACTTCATGATCAACTTAATATGTGAACAATCTTTATTAGTGAGCAGCAAGTATCAAACATATTTGCTAATGTAACAACAGTCTTAATATGTGAGCAACAAGTATTAAGCAGATTAGATAAACCACATCAACACATAGACATCATGCACAGAGACACCAGATATAAGTGGAAACCCATAAAGGGAGAAAACCACATCTTATTATTTTTGTGATGCAAAGGCAAGCTCCAACTCCCTCTCACCATTGATTTTCTGTAGGCACCAACCTACAGGAGGCTCTCACCTCAATTCTGAAAGCTAAAACTTGCAAGGAAGCTCCAACTCCCATCAATTTTCTGCAGGCACCAACCTACAGAAGGCTCCTACCTCAATTGTGCAAGCTACAACTTGCAAGGAAGCTCCAACTTCCTCACTCTTTCAAAAGAGAAACAATTGTTGATTTACCTTGGACATCAGCTCTGTCTTGCTCCAATTGCTCTGCTATTCATCTATTCTCATATCTGCCCTGTATCATCTCTGCATCTTCTCAGATTGTCTATTAGCTTCTCCTTCTTCTCTGCTCAGCTCGTCTTTCTTCTCTGCTTCACTGCTTTATTTCTGCATTATTTTTACTCACTCTTTCTCTCCCTTCTCACTCTCTCTTTGGCATTTCAAAATGATATTACTTATAGAATTTTTCATGACTGTTTGTTTTCTTCTAGGAATTTGAAATTAATGGTCATACCCCTTGGTCTTCTGCCTCCTCATTTCTTTATCCAACTCAATTTAAAAATCATAATAATATGTACACAATTTCATGCTACAGTGGGATTTTGTCTTTTCTTTAGGATACTTCCCTTTGCATCACAAACAATAAAAAATAATTACATCATTTACATTTACATTCTTAATTTCATATTTCAATATCACTCAACTCCTCTTCTGAACTTTGACTTTACTAGATTTTGTCTTTTTCTACTGTTGTTAGGAAACTGTTCTGCATCTTCTTTGTTTACTGTCATCTGCACATTTCACCTGTTTACTACACTTTTGAATATTTTCCAGATTCCTGTGCTTGAACACTTGTCAAATTTGTTCCTGTGTGTCTCAGAATGCTCTTGATATAACTTAATCATATCATATACTTCCTCTTTCTCCTTGAAGTATATGTGGTTTGAATCATAGTTGTATCAATTCGCATCAAATGGAGCTCCATTCCCTTTAAGTTCCACAGGGGTAGAAAAATCGAGCAGGTATGCATATAATACTGCCTCCATAATTATAGAATTCTGGTATTTTTATTAAGCCTAAGGAATTAACTTTATCGTCGCCATATAATATTATAACCTGACAGTCCATCTCTGTGTATATGTATTAGGCCCCGTTCACATATTTCATATTTCATATCGCGCCAATTAACCATATACAACTTGTTGGAATGTAATTCCAACTGCCCAAATGAGAGATCAATTCACAGGCAGCAGCACGGTGAATAGGCGCAGGTTAAACAGTGCACAGGTTGATTGGAGATCGATAGAGTGTGGGGGGTTAAAGAGCACAGAGGTTAACACGGAGGGTACCCCCCGTAGTTGACTGGCCGATCACACATTGACCGCTGATCAACGGCTATGATGAACTGCGGGGCATCACCCCATTTGATGTGTACGGAGAAATGGGAGCCCCCGTAAACACCACTTTGTGGTGGCTCCACCTATATAACATGGACCTTTGGTGATTAGAACTATATTAAAAGACCCTCGCCATATTTAATCACATATGCATATTCCATTATATGCACACCATAGTATCTCCACACATATAATATATGAAATTCGTCCATATGAATAACCCGACATCCACATATTTAAATTATATTATAATTAATCAAATGTCAAGACAGTGGTAATATATAATATAATTACAAGTTCAACTTTATTGTCGAACATGATCACCAAGGTTTCTACCTTATGTTAATACCCAGAGTCTTTTATATTACCTCTAGACCTGGATTAATCTCTGTGCGCTTTTATTAAACCTCACACATCTCCGTTTAATGATCTCCATCCGATGCTCCTCCGCCAGATCGATGGTTTATATCCATTTCGCTCGGCGTCTTTGGTCGGTGTATAACGCGTGAAACTGCAAGTTAAACGATGGCTTCCAATACTGCCTATGCCACGTGTCACGAAGTCTATGGAATCGCTACGATTTCTGCAAAACCACCTTACGGTCGAAAGGTGGTGCGGAATTGGGAAATCTGCCTTCGTGAACCCGCTCGTGGTTTCAGTCCCCACATGGTTCCTCCAGTCAAGGTTCCAGTTCTCCTTTATTATTTATATATTTTGTTACGACTATGGTTCTGCCTCCATTCATACTGCACATTTTACTATGGTTCCACCTCCAACGCAGAGTTCCACCATTTATATGACTAAAAAAAAATCCGGAAATGTGTTATGTGTAACGCCCGGATGTATAATAGATTCTGAATCCTCCATCTGGGTAGGCGATTCCCGGAATAATATTTGTGTTATATTAACTGTTTAACTTTGGTTGGAGTGTGCGATTCCCGGAATGAGGTTCTGTATTATGTGCATTATATTGCCGCTTGAGTTAAGCGATTCCCGAAATTTTCTTCTCTGCCACTTCTTGTGATAACGGCTCTGCCTCTGTTATATTTGCTTCTTCCTTTTCCTGTCTCTGCTTCAGTGTTGCCTCCTTTTCCATCAATGACAACATTTCCAACACAATTAAGTCTGCACTCAAACTTGCTCTTCTAAGGGAATGATTATAATATGAAAACAAGAAGGGTTCAAATTAAAAATAAATCTAACTATTAAGCAAAGTCCCAGGAAGCATAAACAAATCAAATAAGCATTAAAACCTGCAAACATTCAAAGAGATTATGTAACACAAAAAAAACTCAAACTCAAAGCATTAAATTTGTTCTCATTCCATATTCAAATTCAAAGTATTAAACTATGTCCTAATTCCATATTCAAATTCAAAGTATTAAACTCTATTCTAATTCCATATTCAAAGGTATAAATTGGATGCACCCATATCGTGAATGCTCCCCTTTAGTCCATTGATTTGCGCAATATGAAGATGAATGAAATTATTTGAAATTTAACTACACATTCACACAAAAAGATGAAACATTAAAATCGTACACGTCTAATTAGCCTATGCTGATTGATCAATATTAACTCCAGATGTGGTGGGCCCTCCCACACCTGGAGTAAGCTGGCTTACTGCAACAGAGGAATGGTTTTAAAACATCAAAAACTGAATTCAAAATGGATCATGGTGACAATGCTACTACTCACAACATGAAGGCGATTTATACAAATATTTAAAACAGCATTGAGAAATTGATTACACAAATCAGACACAACGATTATGGTTTACACATAGCAATTCCTCATTTCTTTGTAACTTGATACCAGTTCCACATGTCAGAAATTTGACTTCACATTTGAGAAATTACACTTTGTCTAATTGTCGGACTAACTCCACCTCTACATCTGAGAAATTAATTGATCCCATCTTCCCTCTATCTAATTGACGACTTCCTAATTCCTCATTCTCTCCATCTGAGAAATTACATTTTCTCTATATATCGTAGTGTGTAGCCCAATGTTTTATAGCAGCGGAGCTACTCTAATTAAGATTTTATTTTTGGCTAGGATACAAAATTAGGATTTCGGTTAATATAACTTAGGAAAAATAGGAACGAGAAGATATTCTCCCCAATTTTAGTTTGATTTGGGTCAATCCCAGCTTCTAGAAGAATATGGTCTCACACCTTGCTGGAAGAGACAATGCACATATGGGGCATCGCACATTTGGAAATTCTTCAATCTGTCATCATCAAGAAACAATAACCTTCTATGTTTCGTGATGTAGAAACATGCCACGTATCAATAGCTTCCAATTTAATTCCATTGGATCAAAGAAAATTTTTGACGCTCAGGTCTACTAGCTTAGTTTTCTTTCTTCATCCAAGCACTACTATCTCTAGAATAGGATGTATGAGTCCATTGGCAAAAAATCCTGTGTCAATGCACCCCTTGATGTGAATCTGGTCCAACAAATTGCCCAAATTGGAAAGCGCGAATCACAGTGTAAATAAATACATGGTCAGTCTACACATGAATTAATTTATATGATTGAATGAAAATTATCTCTTCAGGTTGCCGATGCTTTTGAAGAAAACACTCTGGATAATATTTCCAGCAACTATAATAACTTGACCACTTTTCTTCATCACTGTAACTATTGTAAGAAACTAGGTTCTAAAAATTCCTTGCATTTTGAATTGCCTCAGATAGGGAAAATGTGGATTAAATCATCAGTTGGTTATCAATATAGAAAAATTTGTTTTCTTGAAGATGGATTCTCCTGTGATATATAGAGACTTAGTTGACTACTTCATCCACTTCAGAGTAGAAGAAAAAACTTGGAAAAGCCATCGTGACTTTCTTCAAATAGGGTAGAGTCATATTCTTTAACAAGGAAGGGTTTTGAAACAACAAGTTCTCTTCATTCTACTCTATCAATCCTATCATCATGGTGATAATCTACATTTGAAAATATCTTATCCAATATAGCTTCAAGAATGTCATCCGTCAATTTCATGTCTGACTCACTCAGGAGGGCTACTATGATCTGCTTTACTTCTTCATGCTCAATGTAGCCCATTTGCCTCAAGTAATGAAGCCTAAAGGAAAAATCAATCTTGTCTTCGAGGGGTGAAGATGGATGGAAAATGCTATGAGAGCGAACAAACTCCCCAAATTCAGTCACTCCATTGTGCTTCAAATAAAATAGATCAAAAATTATATATGAAAAAAAGGTTCTCCTTGGATGTGCTCCTAAACAAAGCTAGCTGGAATGCTTCCTTGCGTATCACACCATCATTAGTGACAGAGCTACTTAATTTCTTAAATATATCATACAAGGACTCCATTTTTCGATCAATGTATATGCAAAATACGATGTCTTCGAATGAGTTTCGAAGTTTAGGAGATTATATGGTACCAAAATGACTTTTTTTTCCCCATCTCCACCTGAATAAGCTATCTACCTTCATAACTTCCAACATTACAGAAATTTTTACAGTCAACCGCACTTATTTAATGCACCTGCATCCTTATATCCTTAGTGCGAAAAATATTCTTGCAGTCCCCTGAACCTTTGATTGCCAGAAAATCCCATTATGTTCCTCCAGCATGACGGTTTGATCCTTTAAAACCCATCTTAGATTTTCTTCCAAACCAATGCATTAGCACTCCTAGATGCATGATGGAAGGAATTATTAAAAGGTATAAGGGTAGATTTTTTGTTTCCAGTAGCAGAAGATATCATTTTCCATCAACAAGATGAAGCTTGGAAGCATGACTTAACAATACAAATGCGAACTCCCTTGCCATCATGAAAACCTATTATTAATGATATTATTATTGAAACACTTATTCAATTTAATTAATAACAAGAATTTATAATTAATAACTATTGTCTCAAAATGCCTCTAGTTAACAACATAATGGAAAAATAATGATTAAAACACTAGGTACGATTACAAAATTATGTGATAAAAATTGTAAAAAAATGGACAAAAATGCAGCTCAACATCCCCCCACGCTAAACTTCTTGCACGTCCTCGTGCAAGCCAAAAATACAAGACAATGAAATACGGTAGGGAAAATGCTAGAAAAGAGTTTTTCAAGTAAGGATGAAGATTCCTGATGTATTGTAATGCATTTCATTAACTCGCAACATCACTATTACAATTTTAGCTAAACCATGTGAAATGATAAAACAAGATCAGGTACCGAAAGTAGACATTATGGAGAAAAGCATGTTGCACATACCTGTTACCTTGTCCCAAATGAATTCCCTATTTTTTTTTAACCAAATTCTTATGATGAAAATCAAATTTTGTTGAAAAAGTGCAGTTTCAAAAGGAATAACACACGATTCCTGCACCTATTATAGCAATCTTGTACCTAGGTCATGCATCACATATTTAGAGGCAATTACAATCAATACACATTGATGGAAACCAACACCTTGTGATTAGTCATCATTGAGTAATTCATCACTTGAATACCGTGATAATTAAAGTGAGTTATGATACCTATCAACAACCTCTTTATTGAACATTCTAAATTATGTTGTTATCTAGATTCAAAAATAAATTTCCTCTTAATCCACTACAAAGAATTACCTTCATTGAGGGTACCACATCATTCAAAGATTCTTGATTTTTGAAATATAGAACTCAAGGCATCATGTTCAAATTATCTTAAAACCATTGTCAAAGAAAAATGGTGAGTCTTAGGGAAAGAGAAGGATAACCAAGCAAATCATAGTGTGTGGTTAAATTTAATACCACAGACATGGACCTACTTCCCATAGGTGTCCATAACCTCGATAGAGATTTCCTTTGGCCCAAAGAAATATCCGTATCCCACTTAATAGGCATGGATTCAGAGTTATATTATTTTACTTTTTAGATGAAGGCCACTATCCTGGCTTGGTAATTAGCTGATGGCAGTACCACTCACAAGAAGTATCATGAATGAACATGCTAGCTCGTGATGACACCTCCTGTCTTCCAGCTTTTTGGCTGAAATTCATTACGTTGGCTTGGTGACCAGGAGAATTAATGTCATGCATGCTAGGTCTCATGATTGTGGTAGGTCGATTCATCACGAGACCTCCTACCCTTCCCTAAATATTTGTAAGCTCTGATTATGATTATCCTTAAAGGTTACTTAATAAGTGGGGAAACAGATTGATATAGGTGGATATTGGTGGCCAACCACCTATTCCACTTGGGGCCCCACCGTTGCCTCTTTCAATTTTTCAGTTTTGGCACAACTTACTATTTGTAGCAGTTTTTTGGGTCCTGAACTTCCGGAGCCGTTTTGAGGCCCTAAACAATGTTTTTTGAGCATCATGCTTCAAACAAATATCATTCCATTTCTGAATGGATATTCATGGTGAAAGTCGTATTCCTTGGATAGATATTTCTAATGATGTATCATGTGCATCAAACAGAGATAGTATGCCAAAGTTACGCCCCTGGGAAGTTGAAACACCAATTTCCCCAAATGGGGCCCAGATTTTTGGCGCTTCATCTCCTAGGGTTAGGTTTTTGGATGTTTAGAGTTCTCCATTGTTTCTCCATAATAAATAGGCCCTCAAGCCTCATTGTAACTTAGTTCAGAGGCCTGTAGCTACCACATCTCTTCTCAAAGATAGCTACCAACGCCCTAGCTAGTTTTATTTCCGTTCAGTCTGTAAGCAAATTTCAATTATTTGATATTAATGAAATGAAGTGTTATTTCCAGTGCATCTCTGTATTTATGGTTATGTGTTTATTCTATTTCATTCCTTCATAAATCTGGATCATAGATCTACTCATTAAGAGTATAGGATAATGTGAAAAGATTTTAATGACTAATATTTGCTGGCAAATTCCTCTACCCTAAGGACTTATTTAAGGTATCCCAAACAACGAATGAAAGATTCCTTGAGTTAAGAATGCTAGAATTCTCATGAATAGCTCATTATGATCTTAACAAGAGTGGTCCACCATAGGGTTTTTCCAATAGTACCTTCTAAGGGAAAGTAAAAATATATATCCGAGATGACAACTCATTAGAGTGATTAATCATGGTTACTTTTTTCAAAATCATGAGGCATTAGAGCGAATTTTACTCAAAAAGATCTATCACAATGTGTGTTAACAACTAATGTGGATCTAAATTAGTTTTAACAGGAATTATTTCAAATTCAAAACCCTAATAGCATTATAACAATTTTATTCATTTATTCTCCTACCCTACTTTACCCTAAGAGGTGAAAGACTCCCGTTTAAGTATAGGAGTACTTCCAATTAATCCATGTGTGTAACAAAATGCTAATTATACTCACGCTTAGTTTAAAAAAAAAAATACTTGAAGACATACATAAGCATGAGAAACCAGTTTCTTTGATTGATATGGTACCAAGAGTTTCCTAATTCTGAGGAAATAATATGGCTTGATGACTGCTTGAAACCAGGATTCAATGTAATCCACATAATTAGGATTCTCCAACTAATTCAAATCTTCCACAGTTTGATATTCACTTTCTTGAAGATAAAAATGATCAGGTGAAAGACAAAAGATAAATCCCTCAAGTTCAGGCTCGAATATTTGCTTTTCAAATTGACAAGAATGGTTGAGAGAGATTCTAGGCTTTTGAGTTTTAACAACATTTTCAGAACAAGTTCCAATGAAATATTTCTCCTCTTTTGGTCTTTGAATCACACCTTCCCAGGGTGAATGGTCTACAGTAAAGGGGGAAGTTTCCAGATTCATTCCCTTTTCCAACATGGAAGGTGTGACATTTTTTTCAATAGAGGAATCAACAGAAAGAATAGGTGGTTCAAACTACTGTGCAACATCATGGTTTAGATTAGGGTTTAAAATATGGTTTGGGGTAGGATTTTGGTTAAGGCTTGGACTATGATTTTGATTTGGATTGGGGTTAGGCTTTGATCTAGGGTCAGGTCTCAATTTTAAATTAGGACTAGGTTTAGGTCTAGGGTATTGGTTAGGGTTAGGGCTATGAATAGGGCATGGATTAAGGTATGGAATAGGGTTATCATATGGAATAAAGCTAGGGTAAGGTTTCACATGTGGTTGTGACCATGAAGGAGGATAACTTAATGGTGTATTGGAAAAAAATTGTGGTTGTTGTGGGTGCTCATATGATTGAATTTGCATGGGAGATTTCCCTAGAGATAAGGATCAAGACGATTCTTGAGGCCATGGAGATATCTGGCTCAGGGATGATAGCCAACGAGAGGGCCATGAAGTAGGATATTAAATTGGAGGAGGATTAGAATTTTGCCATGAAACTGCAGGATTATAAACATGTTGAGGAACCTACTCAGGAAATTAAAAATTACTCCAATTATCAGACGGTGTTGGTCTTTGATTTATATCTGGCGGTTGATTCGATTCCTTACTTGATTCCCTGAGTACCTTTCATAATTGTGGCAGTGATGGGCAATGTTCGGTTGCATGACCATCCTCGCAAATTTCAAAAACTTTTAGATCACTATGTGGAAAATTTCCAAGGAAGTGTTTCTTTTGACAGTTGGCACAAAGGATAAGCATTGGTTCTTCATCCTTCTCTTGCTCTTTTAAATCATCCAACTCCAAAATCAAATATTTAATAATATTGAATTTATGTTCAAGAAACATCTTAAATTCTGCACTTGTGAATTCTTTATCGGATACCTTGTTTGTCTCTATGGTAGCATGAAAACTTCTCATTGAATTATTCCTAAAAATACCATTTTCTTCTGTTCAACAAGCCAACTTGTACATTCTATCATCACATATATTATTACACAAGGGTTCTTACGGTACCCCAAAAATGATATAACATTGAAGATTTTGAAGATAAATGAATTTTAAAAGATATTGGCTGAAATAAAGCTCAACACACTTGCATGAAAGGAAAATGAAGAATCAAAGTACTATTTAATCTATGAAAATAAAATCAATTTGAAAATTAAATGTATAAAGCCTGCTTCTACTTCTACACATAAGCAAGATAAGGAAATAAAAGTTCAAGAGATAAGCAAGATGGCCAGAATTTGGAACAACCCCACAATAGTGGATGCATGGCTCTTCACTCACATCTTACCATACACTCTCTGCCCTCTAACTTCCCTACAACATCCTTGAAACTTGGTAAGAAAATTTTACCTAAGCCAAGATACAACTCATCGACAATGGCGCCAGAATGTTGGTCGATTGAATTGTCGAATTCAACCTCTCAATATTAATTATCAATATGGGAGTCATAAATGCAAGTTTTACTACATATTGGCTCAGCTTAATGGTCAAAGAATAAATATATTCCTTTGTAATGATAAACTAGACACTGAAATGAAACACACATTTGCTATAAAATAAACAATCTTGAAAAGGAAACCTACTTAACCAATTTCATTCACTGCAAACTCCATACTGCAATTAAGCTATAATGAAATTCAAGACAATCCTCAATCATTCTCACACTCGAATTCTACTTTTTAAATCACCTATGATATCCTGAAAATCCTAATCTATTTTCTCCTTTCACTAACTTGAAACTAACACTTGAAAATAATAAGCAAAAATATCACACATTATTCGAATGAAAAACTCACACATTAAACTAACTAGAACTACTCTTCATAATAAATTCAATATTCAAATTAACTATTCCTAAAAAGAAAACTAATTTGCTTCATATAAAATAACACTTTAAAATATCGTATTACAAATGGCATTGAAAATAACCTATGAGAAACCTTCTATTTAAATATTTTAATCTAAATGGAAGGAACTATTCAAAAGCAAACCTACTTTAAAATAAAATCATGTAACTCAATAACTAAAACTAAATCATGCTACATGCACAATTAAATCTTCACTCAAAATTGCTCTTCTAAGGGAATGATTACACTATGAGAACAAGAAGGGTTCAAATTAAAAATAAATCTAACTATTAAGAAAAGTCCCATGAAGCATAAAAAAATCAAACAAGCATTAAAACTTTCAAACATTCAAAGAGATTATGTAATGCAAACCAAACTCAAACTCAAAGAATTAAATCTGTTCCCATTCCATATTCAAATTCGAAGTATTAAACTATGTTCTAATTCCATATTCATATTTGAAGTATTAAACTATTTTATAATTCCATATTCAAATGTAGAAATTTGATGTGCCCATATCGTGAATGCTCCCCTTTAGTCCATTGATTTTCACAATATGAAGATGACTAAAATGCTTTGGAAATGAACCACACATTCACATAGAAACATGAAACATTAAAATCACAGACATCTAATTAGCCTATGTTGATTGATCAAGCTTAACTCCAGATGTGGTGGGCCCTCCCACGCCTGGAGTAAGCTGGATTACTGCAACAGAGGAACGATTTTAAAACATCAAAAACTAAATTCAAAATGGATCAGGGTGACAATGCTACTGCGCACAACGTGAAGGCAATTTATACAAATATTTAAAACATCATTGAGAAATCGATTACACAAATCAAGCACAATGATTCTGGTTTACACATAGCAATTCCTCATTTCTTTGAAACTCGATACCAGTTCCACATCTCAGAAATTTGACTTCACATTTGAGAAATTACACTGTCTAATTTCCATACTAACTCCGCCTCTACATCTGAGAAATTAATTCATCCTAGCTTCCCTCTATCTAATTGACAGACTACCTAATTCCTAATTCTCTCCATATAAGAAATTAAATTTTCTCTATATATCATAGTGCGTAGCCCCACATTTTATAGCAGTGGAGCTGCTCCAATTAAGGTTCGATTTTTTCCTAGGATAAAAAATTAGGATTTAATTTAATATAACTTGGGAAAAATCAGAACAAGAATATATTCTCCCCAATTTTTGTTTGATTTGTGTCGATCCTAGCTTCTAGAGGAATATGATCTCACTCCTTGCTGGAAGAGACAACACACATCTGGGGCATCGCACATCTGGAAATTCTACAATCCATCATCATCATCCTTTCCTCGATCTTTAACGTTCCAATGGTGTGAAGAAAAAAAGAAATAACCTTCTATATTTCATGATGTAGAAACATGCCACGTATCAACAGTTTTGAATTTAATTCCATTAGATCAAAGAAAATTTCTAATGCTTGAGTCTACTAGCTAAGTTTTCTTTCAGTATCCAAGCACCATTATCTCTGGAATAGGACATATGAGTCCATTGGCAACAAATCCTATGCCAGTGCACCCCTCGATGCGAATCTGGTCCATCAAATTGCCCAAATTGGAAAGCGCGAAGCATAGTGTAAATAAATACATGGTCACTCTACTCATGAATTCGTTCATATGATTGAATGCAAATTATCTCTTCAGGCTATTGATGCTTTTGAAGAAAAAACTCTCGATAATATTTTTAGCAACTATAATAACTTGAACACTACTCTTCATCACTATAACTATCATAGAAACCAAGTTCTAAAAATTCCTTGCATTTTGAATTGCTTCAAATAGGGAAAATGTGGATTAAGTCATCAATTGGTGATAAATACAGAAAATTTTGTTTCCTTGAAGATGGATTCTCCTGCGATATATAGAGACTTAGTTGACTACTTCATCCACTTCAGAGTAGAAAAAAAAACTTGGAAAAGCCATTGTGATGTTCTTCAAATAGGGTAGAGTCATATTCTTTAACAAAGAAGCGTTTCGAAACAACAAGTTCTCTCCATTATTCTCTATCAATCCTATCGTCATGGCGATAATCTACATCTGAAAATGTCTTATCCAATATAGCTTCAATAATTTCATCCATCAATTTCATGTCTGACTCACTCAGAAGGGCTACTATCATCTACCTTACTTATTCACGCTCAATGTAGCTCGTTTGCCTCAAGTTGTAAAGCCTAAAGGAAAAATCAATCTTGTCTTCGAGGGGTGTATATGGATGGAAATTATAAGTAAGCAAACAAACTCCCCAAATTCAATCACTCCATTGTGATTCAAATAAAATAGATAAAAAATTCTATCTGAAAAAAAGGTTCTCCTTGGATGTGCTCCTGAACAAATCTAGCTGGAATGCCTCCTTGTGTATCACACCATCATTAATTTCTTAAATAGCTCATACAAGGCCTCCATTTGTCGATCAATTTCTATGAAAAATACTATGTCTTCAAATGAGTGTCGAAGTTTAGTAGATTATATGGTACCTAAGTGACATTGTTTTCCCCATCTCCACCTGAATAAGATATCCACCATCACTTCTAACATTGTAGAAATTTTTACAGTCAATCGCACTTCTTTACTGCACCTGCATCCTTATATCCTTAGTGTGAAAAATATTCTTGCAGTCCAGTGAACCTCGGACTGCCAAAAAATCCCATTATGTTCCTCCAGCATGACGATTTGATCCTTTAAAATCCATCTTGGCTTTTCTTACAAACAAACACATTAGCACTCCTAGATGCACGATGGAAGGAATTACTAAAAGGTAGAAGTGTAGAGTTGTTGTTCCCAGTAGCATAAGGTATAATTTTCCATCAACGAGATGAAGGTTGGAAGCATGACTTAACAGTACAAATGCGAACTCCCCTGCCATCATGAAAACCTATTATTAATGATATTATTACTGAAAACACTTATTCAATTTACATAATAATAAGAATTTATAATTAATAACTATTGCCTCAAAATGACTCTAGTTAACAACATAATGGATAAATAATGATTAAAACACCAGGTACAATTACAAATTATTTGATACAAATTGTAAAAACATGGACAAAAATGCAACTCAGCAATATTTTTGAGAACAATAGTGTTATCATGCCAAGCGAGCTGGAAGATAATGACAGTGATCATGAGAATCAAGAGTGATATGGTACGTGTTATTTCATCAATTGTATTCTTTAAGATGGGTTTTTATAAATAGGAGGACTTAATTACCTTATAACTAAGACTCTTTTTTTTGAAACATTATATTATTTATTTTGAATTAATTGGTTCACATTGTGTTAATTTTAAAATCATTTCACGTGATAATTTGCAATTAAGTTGATCTCCAAAACAATGGTGTATTTTATAAAGTTATTTTTTTATAATGTCAATTCCTAAAAGAATACAACTACTTGATTGCTTTAAATGTGTGTGAATGATATCTTCAAAATGTATACTATTTTTTTGGTATGTAAGATCATAATTAAATAATGATATTTCTAAACATGAATTTATTCGCATTATGTTCTAAACTTTATTATGTTATAGAAATTCATATTATTAATCTGCATTTATTGTTTTACAATTATTTATATTAATAAAATTTATAAATTTAAAATTATGGTAATTTAACAATATTTACGATATAAATTTTATTTACAGTAGTAATTATGGTTCAAATTTGACAATTAATTTACAATTTTACAAATTTACAAATTTACAAATTTTAATAAAATTGAATGATGACAATACATACAATTAAAATTACAATTACAATTACAAATATAATTTTACAATTTTACATACAATTAAAATTAAAATTTTGATTACAATAACGACATAATATTTAATAAATATCATGATTTAATATTAAAAATAAACATAACGATCATGATAACCATTGCAGAAACATCGTATTGGACTAAAATACACATTCAAATTTGCTAACGTCATCTAATCATCATGATCATGATCATCTAACAAAACACAAACATTGTATAACATCATCACAACACAAACATAAAATATACATCTCATTTCAAATAACTGGTACCACATACACTTCTATGTGCAAGCACATTAAAAAAATGTATCTAACATGACCTAAAAATATACACATCATGATGAACACCAACATGTAAATTAAGTACATCAACATGAACATAAAATACATGGACCATACATACATACATACATACATACATACATACATACATACATACATACATACATAAATATATATATATATATATATATATATATATATATATATATATAATGTCAAAAATATACAAGTATAATATAACTGCATATAAATGTCAAATAACTAGTGGCACATCAATACTAGTACTAGTCAAGCCCTGTTGATCAGTCGATGGTGCAATCTACTCAAGAACTGCATGTTGGTGACTCGTCGATGGAAAAACCTCCTAAGATGTGGATGGTGCAGTCTATGATGATGGACCCGCCAACTGAGATGGACCCTCCTGCTCAAGATCAGGTTCCTACTTAGCACTAGGTGTCTGCTGAAATGGTCCACACTTCTTAGACAATGCTCACTGATCAGGATTGGGTGCTTGCTGCTCATCATGATATTCATTGTAAGGTGAAGGAGGAGGAGGTGGAGTAATATAATGATGATCACTACCCTCGTGATCATGATCATCAGATGAGGAATTTCTCTATCGTGCATCTCCATGACTCCTACCCCTCCTAGCCCGTGTCAATGCTTTGGAAGCTCCAACGATATGATGCATGAGGGTCAACATATCATGAGGAAAGACACTCCAAAGCTATGTGAGCCTACGATCAGCCTAAATATCTCTGATCGTAACTAGGTGGAATCCTTAATCAACTAGCAGTCTACAGAGTTGGTGAACCAACTCCATCCTAAATCTGGTGTCCAGCCTACGCCTCAACCCAGCGGGTATCTACACTTGATCAGGATTAGGTCTGTCACCCTGATCCTCCACCTCTATCATGTCCTCATCATCAAAATATACACCTAGATCATTCAGAGGGGGTGGAATCTAATCCCCAACAAATGTCCCAATATCTACAAAATACATAGTACACAACAATATTAATTAGACATTTTCATTAAAAAATTTAGTAAAACAAGTTAAAGAACGTGTTATAATAAATTTGATAGTTCTAATTAATTAATTAATTACCTCTCACATCCAACGGCTCATCCTGTGTGAAGAGGATGTTTTTACACTTTTTCCAATCCAAACTGACATACAGACACGACACAATAACGAAGGAGTGATCATCAAAACTTGATAGAAACTCTAGTGCATCAGGAGATATCTTTGTGGGAAATTCATACTGGCCCCTCTTGGGCATCATCTAGACCCACATATGCATCCGTACATGAAGCATCAGCCTACTAGGTTGTAGAAAAAAAGTATGCCTCATATCTGGAAACCTCTAAAAAAATAAATGGAATAAATCTTAAGAAAAAAGGAAGGTCAACCTCCTACGTGCTTGAGAATGACATATATCTAATGTTGTACAAAACTACTGCAAAAAAATTGCAGACCATCTCACAAGTCGTGGTTCTAGGAATAAAGAAGCAACATAAAATAAAAACAGGAAACTAATGTGCTTCCTATCGTTGCTATAGTGTGAAATGGTCGTCAACATTAGTGAGAGGCACCTCACCTCCTTTGCAGCAAATGAAGCAATATGTAACTAACCACCAAGCTCCTGAAAATATGAAGGAGAAACTATGTCTTCCCTAATGTATCTCTGGGAGTACCCCAACTGACTCCCTAGTGCATAGCCAATGGGGACATATGGGAACTGGGGCAAATCCTTCCCTCTCCTAGATAGGCCGGTAATGAAATATATTTCTTCCTCAGTGGGTGCATACCATTGGTCAGGACCGACCCATAAAGCCTATTGGTGGGTATTCCACCTGAAGATGAGTTGTCCCAATAACCCACTATGACCCTTTAGGGATGTAGCCTCCTCATAGAAATTAAGGAGGCCTACCTCCCTTAGGAAAAACTCGGTGTTTGACGTAATAGAGTGAGGGTACATAATTCTATCCCTTTCTTGTGCTTCCCAAGGGTGAACCACATTATACTAGTCCTCCTTATGTTCTTGTTGTTCCCTTTGTTCTCTTCGTTGACGTCACTGAATGATTCACATGTTAAATACATTTATTTTATTACATGAGACATGTATGTCAATATATATATATAATTTTTTGAAAATAAAAACATTCGGTTTTCCCAAAAAAAATAGTCACACAGTGGTAGCAATGTGTAAGTTTTTATCATGCACCTCCCTCAGTGCACATGGAAATGTTCACGCATCGAAAAACACAAATTGTACTTTTTCAGTGGTGCATTGATGAAACTATCTACCCCGGGGCAGATAGTTCAATCAACACACTGCCCAACAATAATTCATGGTTAAGGGTGTGGTCGTTTAAATGACCTCACTGTTGACTATGTACCAGTTCGGGAGGGCGGTCTGTTGAACAAACTATCTGCCCTAGGGTGAATATCTATGTCAGTGCACCACCCTCCTGACATCAATACATGGTCAATGGTGTAGTCCTATAAAGGATTTCACCATTGACTATGTACTGATGTCAGGAGGGAGGTATGCTGACCTAACTATCTGCCCTGGGGCAGATAGTTTGGTCAACGCGCTGTCCTCCCAACATTGATGCATAGTCAATGGTGTGGTCGTTTAAACGACAACACCACCATTTAAGTTTTAAAAAAAAAATTTGTGCACATTTTTGGTACTGCACCAGACCTTGGTGCGATTTCCATTACCACCGTTCACAGTGAGGCCTGTAAATTTACAAGCAACACCACGAATGGTGTGAGACGAATGGCTCGAGCACACCACGCAGATTTTTTTTTTATTGGTAAATTTTAAGGTTTTTTACAATTCTGTGGGTGTGTGTGCATTGTTGAGGAGAGGCCAAGACCAATAGTGTTGTAAAGAAAGTTTGAGAGTTCCTATGCATAGGAAAGAGACCCTGAGAGGCCCTATGTTGTTGTGTGAGAAGAGGCCAAAAATTCTTATGCAGAGCAGGTAGGTTGCATGCTGAATGTATGTTATTGAGAGTATAGGTATGAGAATATTATGATGTTTCTTTATGGATAGAGCATTACATTGGATATTATGAGTACTACTGTTGAGAAGAATAGTGATCTGATGCAAAGTAAGGATAGGAGAGATAATGTTACATGGGCAAGGGCTATGGAGAACAAAGATGATATCAGGAAAACTAGATGCCATATACAATGAACATTAGTTTCCTTATTGAGTGTGGGTTGGAGCTTGCATATAGGAAGTTGGTGCTTCCATCTCATGTCGATGTTTGAAGAAAGCTTGGGGTTTAGTTCCTCATACAACTTGGTGCTTGTTTTAGGAATTTACAAGGTAAGTTCCTTAGATCAATCACCAAAGTTCACTGCTGAAAAACAGATCACAGATCAATACACTAGTATTTGGCATTGTTAAAACCCTCAAAAAGTGAAACAGTCCATGGCCAAAGCTAACGCAACCACTTTAAAAAATTTATTAATATAAGGAAATAAAATTTACATAATCTTCTCTCATAAACAGTTACCAGACAAATGACTATCCATGCTCTTTAAATATATATCATGGACTAGTCAGGTGTTATGCCACGAATAAAGTGTCAGTAATATCGAGGAGGGAATGAATCGTCATATCACTACCTATTGTGATTGTTGGATTATAAGTTACAAATGTACATGGTAAAGAAACACACTTTACCTAACTCTACGCTGGACCAAGTTATACTTAAATATTTCCTATGTGTCGGAATATCCTAACATCCCCCCTTAAGAACAACTTGGGGTAGGATCTAAGGATTTAGGAAGGTGACACAATAGGAAACTATTTCATATGTGTCATAATATCCTAACATCCCCCCTTAAGAACAACTTGGGATAGGATTGAAGGATTTACCAAGGTGACACTATAGGAGAAGGAAGGAGGCATTAGAGCTTATCCCCACTTAATGAAAACTTTCATGAACTCAAAGCATAGATTGAATTTTAGTAAACTTTGCTTTTGTGAGAGCCTTTGTAAATATATCAGCAACTTGAAAAAAAAATTCAACAATACTTCACTTCAAAAACACGATAATGAATGAGCTTTCTGATGAAGTGTATGTGTAGCTCAATGTGTTTCATTCACTGATGTTGAACTGGATCTTTGCATAGTTGAATTCCACTCTGATTATCATGGCAAAGTGTAGTTGGATGCTACTAATGAAGACTAAATTTGGTTAGGATCTGACGAAGCCACTGGGCTTCCTTGTTGGCTTAAACTACACCACGATACTCTTCTTCTGCCAAGTAAAGAGATATGGCATTTTTTTTCTTACAATACCATGTAATAGGCCCTGAACCAAGAATGAATTCATAACCTATAGTAGACTTTTGATCATCAGGGCCACCAACCCAATCAGAATTAATGAAACCAATCAACAATGGAGATTCTCCTGCACTATAATGAAACCAGAAATATATGGTACCTCAATTATATAAAATTATTATTTTAGCTAATTTCTAGTGACTTTCATGAGGTTGGTGCATAAACCGAGCAACATGAATACCAACGAAAAAGGAAATGTCAGGGCGGGTATGGGTTAGATGCAGAATTTTATCAACAATTTGATGGTATAAGGTAGCATCAACTTCAGGGTAATTATAAGTGAATGAAATCTTGACTCCAGACTAAAAGAGAGAAGGTGTTGGCTTATAGTATTGCATGTGAAAGTGCTGTAGAAGAAAGGATAATACCTTCTTTGGATTTCAAGACTTGAAGACCACGAAAATAATGCAAGTGTCCTAAGCCTGTCATTCAAACTTCTTTTTTAGGCTAAAATTCACATTGTTTATATGGTTTCGATCACTACTAGTAAGGATAATATCATCAACATAAAGAAAAAGGATGATTAAGTACTTACCCACTTTCTTGGTGTAGAAAATGTTTCCAGAATGACATCCAGAAAAGCCATTATCTAAGAGAAATCTATCCATTTTGGCATACCAAGACTAAGGGGCTTGTTTGAGAGCACAGAGAGACTTCCTAAGGCGACAAAGAAGGATCGAGTCATTTTGGATAAATCCATGGGTTTTTTCCATGTATATTTATTCATGCAAATCCCCATGTAATAAGGCAGATTTAACATCCATCTGATAGACTTCCCATTTAAAGGAATCAGCAAGGGAAAGAACAAGGGAGGTAGAATTCATTTTGGAAATAGGGGAGAAGGTTTTAGTATAGTAAATCCCTTCAACTTGTGAAAATCACCTAGGAACAAGACGAGATTTATTTCTATTCACTTTTCCATCTGGTCCAAAATTTTGTTCTATAAACCCATTTTGATTTGACAAGTTTTCTTCCCTTTAGAAGAGGAACAAGATCCCAAATATCGTTTGCCAATAAGGAGTGACATTCTTCATTCATAGCTGCACACTATTTTGAATGACCTAAAGCTTATTCAAAGGTGTGTGGATCAGGATTTTTTGGAACTTGAGCAAATAAGGAAGAGACTCTTTTGAACTGAGAACGTGTACAACATTGATTTGCAGGGTCACCTACAAGAGAAATCGTTGCATCTCGAGTAGAGTTGGTCCATTTTGGAAGCTATGGAGCTTAATGAAGATCTTTAGGAGGTGGAGGAGGATTTTAATCCTCACTATCATCAACTGAACTAGAAGGAATGTTGTCAAATATTGAAGAGATAGAGAGAGGTGGCACATATGCCGAATGAGGCTTGCAGGCCAAAGGTGGCACACCTACCGAACTAGGCTCGCAGGTCGATATATTTTCATCAATTTTTACATCTCTTCTAATGATTACATTTTTGGATTTTGGTTGAAGAATTATATAATGTTTTGACATATTTAGAATATCAAACAGAAATTCATTTTTCACTCTTAGGTTGTAAGGATTTATGTTTCGCATTTGGAATATGGGCCCAAGCTTCACTTCCAAAAAACAAAAGTGACTTACATCTAGTTTGATTGAGCTCCAAGCTTATTCTAGAGTTATATTCCTTAAAACCTTAGTGGGAGTGTGCTTTACTATGTAATTTTCAGAGTTAATTACTTCTGCCCAAAAATTAAGACTAAGTCCTTTAGATTGAAGCATATAATTAGCCATTTCTTCTAGACTATGATTCTTCCTTTCAGCTACACCATTTTTTGTGGAGTATATGGAATAGTATGTTTCAATTAAATGCCATGCTCAGTACAAAAGTGGATAAATTTGTTGTTAACATATTCTCCTCCATTTTCAAATATTAACTTAAGAATGTGATGTCCATATTGTTTCTCAAAGAAGGCCTTAAAGGAGAAGAACATGTTAAAAAATTCACTCTTGAGTTTTAAGAAGCATACCCAAGTGCACCTAGAAAAATCATCAATGAAAGTTAAGAAGTACTTGCAGCGAGAGAAAGAAAAAACTGGAAGTGGACCACATAAATCACTGTGAACAAGGTGCAAAGGGGCTAAAGCATGCCAAGATGCACACTTGTTAAAACTATCCTAATGATTTTTTCTAAGTACACATATGGCACAAACACCATCTCGGAAAGATACCACAGGAAGACTTGTCACCATATTTTCTTTATATAGAGTTTGAAGGGAGTGATAGTTTAAGTGACCAAGTCGCTCATGCCAACATTTTCTCGCTTCATTATTATGAGCAAAAAAAATGGAGGCAAGACATGATGACCCAAAGTTGTAAAACTTATACAAACTTTTTGAATCATTGACAATTCTAGTAGCTAAAATATGTATTGGATCTCTTAGGTACTTAATTACAACATCATGAGGTGATAATTCTATTGTTTTCCCTTCACCTAAATGATTTATCTCATAAATAGATAGAAGGTTGCACGATAAGGTAGGAACACATAATACATCATTAAACTGACCATTATATAGATGAATGGTTCCAAACCCTACAACACTAAGAGATATATCATCACCAAAAAAAAAAAATCACTTCCTCATTTCAAACAATTACAGAATAATCTTACTAGCTCACTTGGTGTAAAGTTACTTTATGAGAATAGAGGTCTTCAGTTCAAGTCTCCTCATCAAATACTGGTGTGCTGATCTATGATATTTTTTTGAGCAGTGACCTTTGGTGTTTGATCTAGGTAACTTACCCTATAAATTCCTAACTTGCATAAATCGCAGGAGTTATAAGCTGGTGCTTGCAACAAATCCATGAAGTTGGTGCTTCAGAGGGTTCTTCTAGTAAGTTGATCAAGTGTCTACAAAAGGAGGGAGTTAGTGCTTCCTATTAGTGGGTGCTAGAAAATAATCAAAGGGATCTAGTGTTTCCTATGTGTGGTGGCTCACAAAGATACTGATGTAAAAGTGTAGGTTCTCTCATTTTACATCAATTAAAAAAACAAAAAAAACCTTTGGTAGTTTTTTCTCGGAAGGGTATCCAGCTTAAACCTCTATGTGTAATTTTCTTGCTACTCATGATGTGTATGATTTCTTTGGTTGACATGGCTATTGTTATTGTTATTTTATGGTTTATCTCATATGATGGATACCAAGTTTGAATGAGTAAAGATAAACTGGCATAAAAGTTTAAGTTATCCTTAATATTGATTCACCCCCCATCTCAATATTAACATTATTTCCAAGAATTGGTCTCATAGCCAAGTTCCTTTAGGAACATCTTAATCGCTTGAAGGTAGATCAAAGGGAAACAATGACTAATCAAACATGGCTTACATCAAGAGGAGTTCCAATTTTAAATGGATTGGAGTATGTACTATGGAAGGTTAGAATTTAATCATATTAAATGGATTTGGATGTTGATGTATGGTGGTCCTTATTACATGGAGAAAAGAGTGAGAAGAAGGAAGAGGCCAATGAAATCATCATGAAAGGAATTTTTAAGCCAGAAGTTGATAAAGTAAGTCATTGTGAGACAACCAAGAAAATTTTGGACAAATTGCAAGCTACATATAAATAGAGGAGGCTGAACAAACCTATTTCTCAAGTAGTGAACAATAACATGAAAATGGTGGAGCTGGAAATGATAAACAAAAGAAGAGAAGGAAGAAGTCGAAGAGAGAATCCCAGAAAATAGATGTTGAAATTTTTTAGGATTATTCATCTAATAAGGAAGAATCTGCACATCATACTCGTTTTGATAATGAAGAAGTCTTAGAAGGGATACCATGTTTCTCTGAAGAGAGACCTAAATTTGTAGCAATAGCCAATGAGTGTACCTCAAAGGAATAAGAGATATCTCGGGCTTTCTCATCCATAGGAGAAAATAAGAGTACCCAATGTAGTGATGAAGATGGGATACTTATTAGAGCTATGGAAGATCCTATGGTCACAGAGTGGAATCTAGATGTCTATGGTGACTCAACTAGCAAATTTTATAGTGAAGAGAAGGATCTGAATGAAAGGATATACTTTATAAATAATTTTATCTCTACTTTAAAGGAGATCAAGGAATTATTATAGGAAAATATCAAGCAAGAGGAAAAATTGAAAATTTATGAGCTTGAGAATGAAAATTTGAGCAAAAAAATAGTTTATGTATATTGTCAACAGGAAGAGGATAGTATATTGTATGGGAGGATAACCATTCATGTAGGTGAAATGAAGTATTCTCATTGAGAAATGACTTAGAAAAGTAAAATATTTTTTTTTATCAATACCAGAAGCTTGACGAGCCTGCACAAAGTCTTTTAACGAGATGCTTATTAAGAAGGGATCCCCTCTCATCAAATCTAGTTTGGGTTTCAAATAAAATACAAGCTCCAACATTATGAAAGTTGAAGGTTCAACTTCCTAGGTAAAGGAAGTTCAAGGTTCTAACAACAGTAGAGGAAAATAAGTTGTTGAAATTCAGCAACAAAAAAGAAAGAATCAAGCACAGGAGAAGAAAATCTAGCAAGAATATGCTAAGAAGTAACAACAAGGATAGGAGCAAAAGAGATCCAAGAAACAATAGGGAAAATAAGTTTTTGGAAAACAACAACAATGAGGTCAAAAAAAAAATAGAGCTAGCTAGCAGAAAGAAAGAGTGCAAGGGAGAAATAAAACTGTCATGGAAGGCACATGAACAACAACCTAAGGTTCTTTCCTCCTCAAAGATAAATACCTCAAAGAAAATGGATCTTCAATCCTCAAAACCCCTTTTATGTATATTTTTTTATTGAAATTATTTTTCACATAAATCCATAGATTTTAGATGGCATGCAGGAAATAAATGTGTTGTGTAGCAGCAACCCACGAACACACAAAGTGTCTAGAAGAAAACATGTTCATATAGCAATTCTGCCAAGAAAACAATATTTTCACTCAATTACTAAGCACTGTTGAATGCTACATTTGTGGAAACTTTCAGCACAAGGCAGTGAACTAAAAATATAATAGAATGAATCCCACTTCATAGATGATGCAACAGAATGAAACAAGTAAGCCAATGAGGTTGATGAGAGATAAATATCAAAGGAATCCAAGTTTGCCTTCAACGTTCTATCTCAAAAGGAATTATTGAATAAAGGAAGGAGATAGTTCTCTGTAGTCTCCATTTGCAATCAATGCAAGCCTCAAGTGGAGAATGTAAGTGAAAACCCACTTACCATTCTCTTACAAACAAAGAAAAAATGAAGCAAGAGGACATGGGTGAAGAAATTGGAGAAGTTTCCTCGACCCTTGCACATTTAAGATAGATACAAAAAAAAAGGAAAAGAAAAAGGTGACATGTAATGCTTCTGTCAAGACTCAACCATTGAAGGTTTGGAAGAATAAGAAGCATGATCTGCTCAGGAAAATTATATACTTTATTTATGTTTATTGAAGGAATAGAATGGCAACAAGGGAGGTCGAATAAGTCAGATGCAACAAGATAGTAGAAAAAAACATAGAGGTTCATTTGATTTTTGAAGGTATGGTCATATCCCCTTGCTTATTACAATAATTTGTTTGTTTATTTCAAATGTATCGACATTACAAGAGAGAGGAGAAGTGAATAAAACATGATTTCAGTGGGAGTACAAAATAATACTTTATGTTGTGAGAGAAGAAGATGGTTTTCAATAGAAGAGTGGAATGACATGAATCCCATAGTCAAGTCAGGTCCATAGGATCAACCCCCACACAGAAGCAAGGAATTTGATGTAGGATTTTAGAGAGAATTGGCTCAGGGGGAGCTACTTTATTAAGCAGTAGTAGGCAAAAATTGTTAGCTTGAGGAAGAAATATTGCATAGGGAATGAAAGGTTTACATCTTGGGCTAAATACCCTTATTTAATTTAAGTTGTGAATTTGATTTTTCACAGTAGTCTTATGTTCATGAAACATAATAGGTACATGCTTTGAATGTCCCTAAAATTTCAATTGGTATCACTATGTCAATTGGTGGGTTGGGTTCATATGGAGCGTCCTTTTGTGCAAATGGGAATTCCTTTCTGAAAGGAAGTAGTAGAGTTTTCCTGGTATAATATCCAATTTTTATCATTTTTTTTCAGTGCAATTGGTATTTTTTAAGGAAAAATACATATTTTGACTAGCTTGATATTAGGGGGAGAAAAATTTATCAATGTAGATGTTCCATAGAAGTTATCATAGAGGATGAAGCAGCAACAAAAGTGAAAGCCAAACTCAATGCATCACTAATGATGGGTATTTCTAGTAGGATAAATACCATGAACAAGTTTAATTAGTATCAATTTATTTTTAATTGGTATAAAATATGCATTGGAAAAAAAAAATTATCCAGTAGCCATAAGGTTTCAAAAATTGGATGATTTCGAAGTAGAGGACATATATTTTTAGGGGGAGCATATGTAATATTCCCAAATGGGGAAGCAACAATATTTGAACACAAAACTGGGAATAGCAGTGTAAATCATCACATCAACAATGGAGACAAATATGGAGCCATTACATTAATTATAAAAACAAAAATTCAATAGAAAATAGTGAGGCACAAATCATTTGATATGAGGAAACAAGCCTCCCATAAACAATCACTCCCAAATATGAGATGTTGATACAATTCAAAAATGTCGGAGAGCTACTATAGTGTAGTCATAACATCCATAAATATAGCTAGAGATCATACAATGATGTAAATATAATGATATATGCCTCAATATATGTTATATAAATAGATCTAGGCCCTATATCACCCTTACAAGAGAACCCGAGAGGGTTTCCGAAAAATGTTCAAACATACAAATATGAGTTGCAGCCCTAAGGCTGAAAGTTTGTTGCAACAAAATAAATGAGAATATATGGTTGAATTTGATGTAGAATCATATAGCTCTTCTCCTTTAGACCCTACGAATGAAAGGATGTCCCCTTCACTAAATAAATCACCTCCCAAATCAAATACTACAACCACCCCTACAACTCCTCCTTAAAATAATGCAGATCCAGAATGAAACTGCTATGTAGGGGATAATATCAACTTGTTCTAGTGCCAAATATAGAAATAAAGCCCAAGGTCTTCCTTTTCTGGCCTCCCAATGGAAGGAAAGGTTCCTCCACTAAGAACGTAGCTCAGAAATCACCCAATACAATCCTCCACTACTACAACCTACAACATGACACAACTCTAAGAAGAAAATGCACTATTGAAGAAAGTTGAAGCTTGGAATTATGCCTGAATGTGGAAATGTAGTGAAAATACTTCCCCTGAGTAGGCACACGAAGTCCCCCAAGTATGAAGGTGGGATTCCCACTCGAAAACAACCTTGTGCTAAACATCACTCCAATATTTAGCTAAACAGTTGAAGAGAGCCACAAGTCTTAACAGACCATAAACAAAATAATAATCCAATCATCCCCACAATATCTTCCATCCACTTCCTTATATTATTGGTGATTTTCCTCACCTTGGGCCCCAGTTATTAAATCCATTACTTCCAAGCATGGATTCTCCCTACAAAACTGCGTTGTCCCTCAATGAATGTCGCTCCTTCCATACGAGTGTTGTTTGATTTGGTCAAAGTTGACCTAGTCTTCATGCTAAAACCCCTTTTCACACATAAGGGTCTTTAATCCAGCTTTTAGATTACCTCATTTTACATGAGGTGTTTCTTTATTCCTACTAACGAGATCTATGGGTCTCCATACCCTCTTATTCTTCTAACTAGATGAAAAAATCTAAATTTAATATTCCAAATTAGTTGTATACTAATTTAGGAATATTACAATCCTGCCCTCCCAAATGTTTCCTGTCCACAAGAAACTACAAGGACATAACTAAAGAATGTGGGGAGCCTTCATGCCCATGTGGAGCTCCAATCTCCAAACTATCATCCATACAAAATGAATCAACCTCATTAATGGTAATTCATAGAAAAAATCCTCCCATCTACTCATGAGAGGCACCTTCCAAGTGCTCAAGTTACCCAAATGGCTCATCTCATAAGGAAACAAGAGATCCAATGTAGCAATCATGCATGGTCCAATGCTCTCCCTGCAATAAGAAACATCAGTAATGTGGAGAATATCATCCCTAATAAGAACATCTAATCCATGTTTCATCTCTCCAACCATGCCCACAACAATGATAAGGACATCATCAACATATGGGATCATAATTAGAGTTATACTAGCTACTATATATAAACCTAGAGAATGGTAATGATCCTCAAGTGCAGTCAGCATAGTTTTATTCCTAAATACCTCAGAATAGGATACGGAGTGGTTTCCCAACCACCTGCTTTCTTCCCCAATTCTCTCACATGCTTGGAGAAGGTGTATGATGTGAGGTGCACATTGACCACACTCCGAAAAAAATAACATCTCCCCAATATCTCCTAGGGAGTGGTCATCACCCTCACTACTTATGTCCCCAAATGGATCATGAGGTCTATAAAAAATAATTTCCCATCTTGGAGCAATAACATGTACATGGATGGTAAAGAAATAAAAGCACATAGTAAGTGAATCATGATGCACATAAACACAATCATTACCATGTACCTTGAAGAAGTTGGTGAAGTGGCTCATAGATTGACCTCTTCTCATCCCCAATGAGGAAGGAAGTTGTTGTCTTAACTCTACCAAAGAGTTATGTCCCTTCTCCAAAACACCCATGCATCTCCTCATGTGATGGTGCATCTCCTCTTTGATGCCTTCCCAAGTGAATCTCTTCGTGATAGTATGGTATGTCCTCATGAAATTAATGTGACTAGAGAGGAAATCCCCATGTGCTACATGGAAACCCTTATTCTTGTGCTTGAAGGTCCAAGTCAAGAATATCATGTCCTCGTAGAAAATGTCTCCACCCACCACTTTTGAATCATAGTGCAATGTATGGGAGAAACTCATTGCATACTGTCCCAAGAGCAACCAGAGCAATAGTAGCTCTTGTTACCTCCTCACATCTACAACATATAGGCCATGGAGTGAAGACATGATTATTGACATGAAAATTGTCACATCACCCCAATGCAACCAAACACCTTATTTCCAAATGATTCAAATGTCATGACAAGTCCCAACCAATAACATACCCTTTTGAATAGGATATGTCACATGCTCACCAAACTCTTTCAAGAGTAGATAGCACAACCTTGCCTCCTGTTGTCCTATGTCATAGATCTACAAGTTTCTCACCAGCCTCTTGATTATCAACATCACCCATCCAACCAATGGTGAGTGTCCATTGTCATGCTCTAAATGGGTATTCCTCCAATGGAGAATACCCTCCTCCCAAATCTGATTACTATATTTGCATTTCATGGGATGTTGAAATGCAATATCTTGGATATCTCCATATGAAGACAACTCATCAATGACCATGTTGAATCCATAAGGATCCAATTATACTAAAGGAAAAATATTCTCATTGAGTTTTGAAGTGATCATCAAGAAAGATCCATCATAATAATGGGAGATAACATGTCTCTCATCAACCATCTGCCTATCACCTACTACACATGCAGAATGGTCATTGGAATGCTCCAATAATGGTTGGGCCTCCAACTCATCACTGTTGCTCAATGACAGTGTTGTTGATCTCCATGATGGGGCATCTATTGTCTCATGGTCATGCTCAATGCTAAACATATAGTTCTGCATTGGATTTTTTAGGAAAATACTTATCCCATCCTCCAAAAATATACACTCCAACCCCAAGAGTTGTGTGTAGCTCAAAAATGACATACTAGGATGAATGCATATCTCCTCCTTGATCCTATTAAGGGTCCTCTTTATAGTTATAGTCTTCTTCTTCAAATAAGCGGTGTGTTTTGATCCAAGGTCATGCAATGGCATGTCCTCACAACCTTCCATATGATGTGCTCAAATAATAGAAAGTGGAAACAATTGCATTCCTCGATTTTTCTTGGGTACATCTTGTACTACTACAAGGGTTCCTCCTATGAGTGTGATGACTTCCCCAACTACTGGTGATGATAGCTACTCCACCATGGTTGCACCAACGTTGGTATAAGTCTCCTCCTCCTCATGCATCTCCTGAATAATGCATAGGATTCTAAATATCAAGAGATCAAGACCACTTTGCAAGGGTTTAAGTGTTCCTTCTCCTCATGTAAGTATCCCTACAACAAGTGGTGGTGGAAGTTTATTTTCTTCTAGTTTCTTCTTGTAAATTTTTTTATCAACCTTTTAGTAAAATCTGCATAAGTGATCACTCTGGCATGACTCAAATGGCTGAACCACAAAGTGTTTTCTTCACCCTCAAGGTCTAATGCTACAATCTCAATAGCTTACTTTTCTACTACTTGATGTAGTAGGAAGAATTCATTTAACTCCATTCCCCAAGCCCTTGATGTGCATGTGGATGACAAATAAAATGTAGACAATAGAAAAATATTGTGCTTTCTCCTTCCATAGCTGCAAGGTCTCATTTCTTCTTTGAGCTGAATGAACTGTGGGAGAGTTAGATTCTCCTTAAAAGCTCTTGATTGGGACTTATATTCTACAAGATACTCACTTAGCATCTCATGATCTAATTTTCTTCTATCTCCATGTCTTTCACCTTCCTCTTCAAGGAAAGTAGATATAGTGTATTGCCTTGGAGCTCTATGCAATACAAGTTTTCTCTTTTGCTGATAGGAATTGCATGGACCTTCCTCATATTGAAACCCTATTGTGGTTTCATTGCTATTCTCCATTCTTATTTGCTTGATCTCCTTGGTGAGGTCCCTCGTAGATGTATAAAGAGATTAGATAAAAATCATTCCTTCCATCATTCTAATCTCATTATCCTTATTCTTATTCTCCTCATATCATAATGGCTTAAACTCACAGGCTTAGCCAAGGTTATGCTATAATACCACTGTAATATTCCCAAATGGGGAAGCAACAATATTTGAACAGAAAACTAGAAATAGAAGTGTAAATCATCACATCAAAATTGGAGACCAATATGAGGCCATTAAACTAAGTATAAGAACAAAAAATCAATACAAAATAGTGAGGAAAAAATTATATGATATGAGGAAACAATCCTCCCATAAAAAATCACTCCCAAATATGAGATGCTGCTACAATACATAAATGTCGGAGAGCTACTATAGCGCAGTCATAACATGCATAACTACATATTAATATAATACAATAATGTAAATATAAATATATATTCCTCAATATATGTTATACAAACATATCTAGGCACTATATCACCCTTCCAAGATAACCCTAGAGGGTTTCGGGAAAATGTACAAAAATAAAAATATGAGCTACATCCCTAGGGATGAAAGTTTTTTGCAAAAAAATAAATGAGAAGATATGATTGATACTAATGTAGAATCTTGTAGCTATTCTCCTTTAGATCCTTTAGATGAAAGGATTTCACCTTCACTGAATAAATCACCTCCCAAATCAGATACTACAACCACCCATGCAACTCCTCCCTAAAATAACGCATATCCACACTGAAACTGCATTGTAATGGATAATATCACCTTGGCCCGGTGAAAAATATATCAATAAATATGAAGGGATTCCTTTGCTAGCCTCCCAATGGAAGGAACCCTTCCTCCACGCAAAATCCATCTCATAAATCACCCAATACAATCCTCCACTACTGCAACCTACAACACAACACAATTAAGAAGAAACTGTGTTTTTAAGTAAAGCTGAAGCTTGGCCTTATGCCTGAATGTGGAAATGTAGTGAAAATACTTATCCTAAGTAGGCAATGGAATTCCCTCGAGGATTAAGGTGGGATTCCCACTCAGAAACACCCTTCTTCTAAAAAACACTCCAATCTTAGCTAAACATCTGAAGAGAGCCACAAGTCTTAACAAATCATAAAAAAAAAAATAATTCAATCATCCCCACAATAGCTGACATCCCCTTCCTTATATTCTTGGTGATATTCCTCACCTTTGGCCCCACTCATTAAATCAAATACTTCCAAGCATGGAGTATCCCTCCAAAACTATGTTATCCCTCAATGATTGCCACTCCTTCCATACCACCGATGTTTGATTTGGTAAAAGTTGGCCCAATCTTCATGCTTCAACCCATTTTCACACATAAGGATATTAAATCCATCTTTTAGATGACCTCCTTTCACATTAGGAGTGTCTTTATTCCTACTAAGGAGATTTATGGGTATCCATACCCTCTTATTCTTCTAACTAGAAGAAAAAATCAAAATTTAATATTCCAAATTAGTTGTATTCTAATTTAGGAATATTATAGCATATCGCATATGTATAGTCTATAGAACAACAATAGTTATTGATCCTTGAAGAGAAGTCCACAGAGAAGAATGAACATCACTAACTGGACCCTTGGTCATTGACATTTGATGAGTGCATGAGGAAGAAGAAGCAACTTGTAAGCCATTTTCCATTGATGTCAAAGGGGGGGAGAAGCTTATTGTGGAGTAAGTTGTGATGGCCGAAGCAAAGGAAAGAAACCCATTAGTGGCTTATAAAAGGAGATGTGTGGAATAAGCATGAGTATTGGTGATCAATGTGGAGAAGTGAAGATGTGTTTCCATCAAAGACAAAGGGGGATATTGTTGGAAATTTGGAATTCTCTATCTCGTTAGTGGCAGTAAATCTATTGTCATTGATGTCAAAAATCATGCTGGGAGATCAAGTTGGGAAGTTTGAATTTCGTAACAATTAGCAAGTGTGTTGGTATTGATGTCAACCAGATTGTCATGGATGTATATGGTAGCATGATGTTGGGAATGAAAACATTGATGTCCACTAGGCTAGAAATGATAACAACAAAATATATCATTGATGTGATTGGTGTATCAAGCTTAGGGGGAGTTGAGGATTCCAAGCACAAGAAGAAGAGTCAAGGTGTAAAGAATGGAAGAGAGTTTGTAACCATGTTACAGGTAGAAAATCAGCTCAAGGACGACATCAGACCTTCTCCAATGGAAATTGATTTGAAAAATATTTCCAACTATATGTGGAAGTCTCTAAATGGATCTGAGGTTCAAAATTTATTGATTTCCAATGTTAGGTTCTTGAAGTCCTTAGTAGGCCGAATTGCGGAACCAAGGAAGATAGAAATTTTGGAAGGTTGGAATATTGGCACACAGAGGGTCAGAAGCTTCAGAATTTGGGAAATTAGAATATAGACAGCCTGGAGGGTTGGAATCTTGGTTCGTTGAAGCTCAAAACCTCACAACTTCAGAACCTTGGAACCATGGAAGGTAGGAACGTAAGAGCCCATAATTTTTTGAAACTCTGAAACTTCATAATTTCACAATTTTGTAACTTCGTGTGAATAAACACTTTTAAAAAGACCTGCAGGTTGCGAGGAGTAGGGATTTACAAATCGATTCATTTCTAAAACCAAATAACTAGGGACCCTTTTTCTCTCCTGAGACAAGACACATTACAACAGTTGATTGGCCCTCATGATCTCATAGTGGCAGGTGACATCATCATAACATGGCTCTATGGAGGACATGTTACGGTCATATTCAACATTATTGAGTGGCCTAATGGGGAAAATCGTGGTGACACATGTCACCTATATGGAGACACCATGTGGGGTTGACAAAAAGACAATGATGTGATCTTTGAACTTCAGGATTTTGTAACTCCTCTATAATTTAATTTTGAGAAAATTTTGATACGAGTTGCTTCCAATGTTGTTGGCGTATGGTCATGGAGCCCAAAGAACCAAGTGAGTAGATAATGAACACAAGGAGATAGACCCTCGATAGGATGCTGAAGGGGTTAGGACCTAAGGTATTTGGAAATTCCACGTGGCAGAGTGTGATTTCACCCTATAATTATATTTTGGAGGTTCAATGTTTTGTAACTCCTACATAATTGCATTTTGAGCGATTTTAGATACAGGGAGCTTTCGATGTTGTTGGCGATTGGTCATGGAACCTAAATAACCCTGGGTGTAGAGAAAAAACACAAGGAGATAGGCCCCAGAAATTATCCTAAAGGGCTTAGTACCTAAGTTCTATGTTTTCAGTCACAACACCCGATCCTATGGTGGAAAAACATAATAGGTGAAGAAAAAGGGGCTAAAGGCCAATATGAGCATCTCACGATTTTGTAATATCCTACCTTAATAAAGTTAAGTAATATGGGGGCTCTCATATTGCAACAAATAGGTGTATGAAGGATGAATAAGTTAGAAGCTAAGATTACATGCACATAGAAGAGTTGGTCGCTAGAATAAATATTGGTTGTCAATATTTTTGAGCCAAGAGAAATGAGGACCATGATTTTCATAAAAGAATGTTAGGTTTGTCTTGAGTTTAAATAACCTACCTCTGATCCTCTATGCACGATTCTATCAATTAAATTAATATTATAGCCTCCAGAATTTGAGGTTTGATCACACTTTAAAGAACCCATGTTGAAGTACCTTTCAAGCTCTGTGATCGATTAACAAGCATGGAAGAACCACCTAGGAGTACAGAATCATTGAAATTTTATTCTTAGAATGGTGATTCACACACTAACCCATTCTCTGAATTTTATTATACAACTAATCCTTGGGATTAATTTTGGGTTAGTTTATATGTTGAGTGGTTATTAGATTCCGTGAAGACTTGAAAACTAAATCAACAGTTTCTTGTCCCGGGTTTGGGAAACATTGAGGTAATGATCCATTGTGTTCGGTTGGAAATTCATTCATGCAGATGTGTTCCTATGGGACTCGTGGTTTTGGAAACCATCGTGACACCACGCATCATGGTATTTGAAATCAGCTTGAATGCCCCCGTAATTAATTGGAGCCATCCATTTACACACTAAATCATTTTGTGAGAATTATCCTGCGACCACTTACTTCTTTAAGATATGAATTTTTTTGAGTTACTATATATTGTTGGATCCTTCAGGTCTTTTCAAGATGGTTGATTTAATTTGGTTGTTATGTGCATGTGAAATTGTGAGGTGATTGATTAAATGAACAAGATCAAATGTTTAGAATCCAATGCTTCACATTTAATACGATCATAATAGAAAGAACTGAGACACTACAACATTATGAAGTGTTATGCACTGAGTACACACTCATGTCACGTGTATATAATGTTGATGGTTTTAATGGACTACATCGTTCACTAAATTTCAATAAAACAAAAACCAAGATTGTAGTTGAGCAATGTGAGGTAAGAAAATTATTTTGAGTGAGCTATGTGGAGAGCTTTGTGGGTGTGTGGAAGCTCTCCAGTGTTGCAGAGAAAATATGAGAGGGCCTATGCAGAGGAGAGAGACCCCAGAGAGTTTCTACTAATTTGTAAGAAGAGGTCAAAAATTCTTGTACAGAGGAAGAAGGTAGAGTGTTGAATGTATGAAATTGAGATCATGGGGCCGAGAATACTATACTATCATGGTTTGGAAAAAGTGTTGCATGGGGTGTGATGAGTCAGTGATATTGAGTAGAACAGTGAGCTACTACAGAGTGATCAGAGGACAAAGAATGTTGTGTGGGCCAAGAGTAGAGGAGAACAGATTTGATATCAAGCAAAGTGTCTCCCATGTACAATGAACATTATTTTTTTTATTGAGTGTGGGTTGGATCTTGTATACATGAAGTTCGTGCTTCCATCTCTAGCGGCTATCTGAAGAAATTTTTGAGGTTGGTGCCTCATGCATGTTGGTGCTTGCATAAATCCAAGGAGATGCAAGTTGGTGGTTACAATAAACCCATGAAGTTGGTGCTTGAGATGGCTCTTATTGTAGACTAATAATGTGTCTGTAAAAAGAGGGAGTTGGTGTTTCTTGCTGGTGGGTTCTAGTATACAATAAAATGGAGTTGGTGCTTCCTATGACTGGTGGTTAGAAACATATTGATGTAATTTAGTAGGTGATCTCATTTTACATCAATAACAAAAACAAGCTTTGATGGGTTTTTTCCTGTAATGATTTCCACTTTAAACCTTAGTGTCTAATTTATGTGTTTCTCATGATGAGTATGATTGCATTTGTTGACATGGTTGGAGTTATGGTTTGTCAATATTTTCTTTCATATAATAGATGCCAAATTTGAATGAGTAAAGATAATTTGGCATAAAATTTTAAATTATCCTTAATAGTGATTCACCCCCTATCAGTATTAACATTTTTTCGAACAATTTCCAAATATAAAATTATATCAATGGGGGAATTTTGTGAGCAAGAAGATCCCAAGGAGTCAAGAAAATAACTTGAAAAGAAGTAGCCAAGTATATGTGCCATGAATCATTTGCAGTCCCTCTTCAATATGAAATAAAAGGTGGACATCAAATCATATGAAGGTGAGATCAATTCTGTAAAATCAATTCACTCATTGTAGTAGTTAGAAGTTTACTTTAGAATTCACCACATAGATGAGAAATAGAAAATATCATTTATCATGCCTTAACCTAACGGAAAATCCATACGAAGATACGTAGGCTAAGGATAATCACTCAATAACTAAATGGGAGGACTTTAAAACCATCATAGAGTCTAAATTCAACCCTATTATGTATGCAAAGGACCAATGGGAACTACTTAAGGGAGAATTAGGGGAAGAATTTATATGATTAGACCATTAAATTGAGGAAGATGACCATAATACTAGATATATCTCCCAAGAACCCAAGTGTAATCCTCAAGTATCTTGGGGGTCTCCATAACTATCTATGAAATAAGGTATTATTATTGAAACCAACAACAATTAATGATATTTTGTACAAGCATAGAACCTAGAAAATATAGTGAAAAAAAGGGTGGTTAAGTGGTTTGAAAAGGAATGAGTAGCAAGAAGCTTCCAACAAAGGGGAGAAGAAGTGGAAAGGGGAGATGACTAGAAAATAATATTTACTACAAAATAGTGCAGATATCCTAACAATCATTTCAATCACTACAAATTTGATAGTCACACAAAGGAGAAGTGTTGGAAATTGCATCTATAGGTGAACCCAAAGAATTGGAAAAAATATTGGAAGAAAATGAATCTTCTCACCATATATTTGCGCAATGAAGGTGAAATAGCCTATGATGTGGTTGAGAATATTGTATGAATGTTAGTACAAAAGTAAGTGAATTTAAGTAGTCTTTACCTTCATGAAGAGAAGGAAATGACCAAGCTCCTCCACATTAATATAAAGGTAGAGAAGACCAATATTGATGCCTTATTCGACTTAGGTTTGCACAATAACCTCATAGGAATGGAATTGGTCTAGAGGTTTGAGATCGTCCTAACCAATATCCATTGGGATGGGTAAATAATGACATGGAAATTAAGATAACAAAATCCTGTAGAATAAAATTTTATATTAGTGTTGATTTTATCAATGTAATAGAATTGGATGTAGTTCCACATGACGTATGTGGAGTTATGTTTTGGAGTCCCTTCATGTATATGTGGGAAGAAGTAATCATGTGGATAACGAACCAATGCCACCTCACCCATAATGGGAAATAATTCATCATCAACATACATAAAGACAAATCCAAGGTTTCAATCATAATTGCCAAGTAAGCCAATAAAATGATTAGTTATAGCAAGAAATATGTTATGTTTTTTTTAGGAGAAAATTAGCCTAGCAAGGAGTGAATGAAGACACATGCACACTTAGAGGAGTGTATTGAAGAATAAAAAAATTAATTGGAAGGATTGCTATAAGAATATAGGGAAGTATTATGTATTCCTCAAGGAACACCACAAATGTGGAGCACAAAATCCAGTTATAGAAAATTAGACACTACAAGTGGATGGAATTCTTACAACAATTCCATATAACTATAAGTTGAAAGAATATTAGCACAAGGAAGTTGGAAAACATGCTTTCAAGAACAACCACATCAAAAATTACATATTTGGTATATTTAATGAACGTATGTCCTTTCACCTATCATGCATATACAAAGGATGACAACTTCGAGCTAGAATTTTAGCAATTGAAAAGCTAAAGTCATGTAGAAAACTGTGAGAACAAACTTGATTTCATTTTGAACTATAGTGCAATAGAATATGGAGACAAAGTTAAAAAAAAGCTATATAGCATTCCATCCACAAATAAATGGGGAAACATAAGGATACAAAGTTTAATTTGTTTTTTATAGCATTCCATCCACAAATACATGGGAAAACATAAGGATACAAGGGACATTTTTAAAGGATAATAAAGGGACATTTTTCCCTACATTGTTTTTATTATATAAATTATGATTAATAGGTTAAAGGATCATACCTCCATTGATTTGATGAGAAATGTGTTTCCCCAACTGGTTGGGTTGAAGTATTGGAAGACATTTTTTAACTAGCCAATTTGTGGCATCTATGAAAAAGTGTTGTATATGTTATAATAGTGGCAACCCAAATTAAAAATTCATTTTTGGTATATTCTATTTGTTTAAAAGAAATATTCCTAATATTTCATTCCAAATTTTTTTATTGAGAGCATTTTTCCTATAAATTCTAATGATAGGAGAAACATTATTTCTTATGTAACTATCAATTCCTCCAACCCCTCTGGTTGTTTGGTTCCATGATAACTAGAAAAATAACATAAATTTCACTTGGGATCCACCTTTGTCACCTTTGTCCAAATGTATTAATTGAGAGGATCTATCTTCTAAATTATAATGATAGGAGAAAAATTATTTCTTAGGCAGCAACCAATTCCTCAAACCCATGTGGATATTGTGTTTCATGTTAACTAGAAAAATAATATAAATTTCACTTGGGATCCAACTTTCTCACAAGGAATTCCTCCAACACTTCTAGATAGAAATTTTTGTTCCATGTTAAATAGAAAAATAATATCAATTTAGCTTGGGATCCACATTTGTACCCTCCCATTTTCCTTAATAATAGCTTCTTTTACCTTTTGAACTTCAAATACTATGTTAATTAAGCTTGGTCTTGTGGACTTAAGTGTTCATTTAAAAATAATCCATGCCATACTTATGGGCATTACAATTTACTTCACACAAATCAACCTATATTTATGTTTTTTTATTTTCCCAACTATATTTTACTTATTTTAATATTGTCCTAATACTTAGTTCATGCTTTTTAAACACTCGTGATGTAATGTTCCAAATCTGGAAATTAAGAAATATCTAACAAATATTGGTTATGCAACATCAAAAAAATTTCATAAGAGATGTTATAATTCAGATCCTTCAGCAAATACAACATCAGCAACCTTATACAACGTTTTATGGGCAAAAAGGTGGGGAAAAGTGACGATTTTGGCCCTAAAATGAGTGTATTAATAAATATGCGTAAAAATAAGAGAAATGGCAGGATTTTATTTTGTATTAGGCCATGAGGGACCAATTCTCCAAATTTCAGCTCAAACAAATAAGTCTAGCTAAGCTAAACAGTTCCTCCTACCCAAACTAGGCTTAAAAACCCTGATTTCCCATGACTTGGAGTATGAAGAAATTACTGAAGCTTATACAACATGATTTTCTGAAGGGATTAGTTGAGTTTATGCATGAAAATAAGTACGGAAACTTATAATGAGATTCAAATAATTTAGGCTAAGAAAAACACATCTTTTCATAAAGGAAAGCTCCAAAAGAAGCGCTGCAACACATGAGAAAAGACTGCAGAACTATGACAACATTATTTTTAGAAATATGAAGCAGTTCTTTATTGAGTTTCAGATCTATAATAGATAAGAGGACAAAACAATAGATCTAAATGAGATCTATATGAAAAAATTCCTTTTAAGTACATTCCCCTTGGGTATCTGACCTGAAAGTGACAAATAATGAATAGATTTGAGATCTACACCATGGATCTGTAGTAAAATTCAGAAATTTCTGAAGAATACATCACATGGAATATCATATCTGAAATATGACATGGATTGGTTGGCCAATCCACTGATCACCTCAGTGAAGGAAAGAAGCCATTTCACTGGAGATCTCTCCTACAAACTGCTAGAAAATAAACACTGCAAATCTGCCTACAAAATAATGCAGTTGCCGAAGCTAACTACATAGATGAAGTGATGCACACATTGGCCTCATGCCAAGATAAGGATCTGGAGCTCAAAATAGCTATTGCACTCTTGCCAATGGTTTAGATGACTTCCCCACTGAAAATATGCAATAGAACTCTTCAGATCTGAATAGATCTGATTCCACTTACTGCAACTCACATGGATAGCTCAACCCACAATAGGAGCAGCGTTGTAGATGTAAGGTGAAGCTTGGACAAAATGCCAGATAGTGGATCAATGAAACACAATCTCCTCCAAGAGACCCTCAAGGAAGGAGGGAGGAATTCCTAAATAGGAAATCCCTCTTTCTCTAGCTAAACAGGTAAGAGAGTTTGAGTTGCTCAAGCAATCTCAAAATCTAAATATCATCAACAACCTCTCCTTCAGTCATTTCCTTCCTTATATAAGATTAGGGTTTGCAAAACCCTAAACCACCTTCATCCATTTGTCCCTTTTCACATGGAGGACCTCCTCATAGGAATGCACTAATCATCTAGGAGGTTCATTGTATCTGGACTACTTTATGATTTGATCCAGTTGACTCGGTAAAATAGCTTGAAACTCTTTCAAATACAAGTGGATTTTATTGAGCAAGCCTAGATTTGACTCTGTTCACGTTGGGCATTGATTTATTGTCATGTTTAGGAGTTTTTGTTTGTTCTCCTTTACATTTTATTCATAAAACATAAAAATAAAATGACATTGAATATTCCTACTAGCTTGGGCTAGTTAGGAATATTACAGTCCTCCCGCTTCAAAATGTTGCTTGTCCTCAAGCAACTGTAGGGTAGAATAAAACTTCTCCTTCCCTCTTCTTGTGGCCTCATCAATGGACCCCACCATGGCTAAAAATGATAAGAAATGAATCTATCCTCCAATGATCTCCTCTAAGTACAAGATAGCAAGTGTACATCATGAGAAAATGGAAGGTGCAAGTGGTGATCTTCTTGTTGCTCAATGGCCTCATTAAGGTAGGAGTGATGAAGAGCTGTTTGGTCAATTTAGTGTGTCCTAAATTGCTGCATTTAATTTGTCAATCCGGGAATCATAAGCTGATGAAGTGCGGCGCACTATATGTGCAAGATAACCTCTTTCTTATCTTTTTGTCGTTTTTGGTCTTTCTAAGGTGAAATGGAAATTCTAAAATGAAAAACAAGCTTGGTTATATTTGTTCAAGGAAGTGATATCCCCTATAATGATTTACCAATCTTGAAACTTTAAAAGCAAATTGAAATTACAATGACAAGACTTGAAAGAAAGTAAAAGTGTACTGCTGAAATGAAAAGGTGTTGCTAATCTAATGAATCAAAACAAGAAACTAGTGATCATGAAAACTAAACTATTCTTGCTGCCAACTGAACACAAAAGAAACTACGCTTATGGAAATTCCAAATTGCAATGAAATAAATCTAAATCAGATTACATCAATTCATTTTCTGACCCTTCATCATTAGACCAGCTATGACTTGCGGAAGTAATCATAAACAACTTATGTAACTGATATTTAATTCGCAGAAAGTAAACTAATACTAAACCATACACACATGATTCAATCCCTCACCATCAGTCCAGCTGTGGCTTTCGGAGGCAACTGAAGATGTCATACATGATTTAATATATCTAAATTTGCAAAAAAGAAACTAATACTAAACTACACATTTCATAATGCAGTCCCTCACCATCAGTCCAGCTGTGGCTTTCGGAGGCAACTGAAGATGCTATGAGCAGCTTAATATATCTAAATTTGCAGAAAAGAAACTAATACTAAACTACACATTTCATAATGCGGTCCCTCACCATCAGTCCAGCTGTGGCTTTCGGAGGCAACTGAAGATGCTATGAGCAGCTTAATATATCTAAATTTGCAGAAAAGAAACTAATACTAAACTACACATTTCATAATGCAGTCCCTCACCATCAGTCCAGCTGTGGCTTTCGGAGGTAACTGAACACGCTATGAGCAGCTTAATATATCTAAATTTGACTACTGAATCAGATAAGCAAAACTGAAATTTACAAAGCAAAACTGAAGTTAAACAAAAGCTATGAAAAACAAACTAGCAGCAGAATAATTGGTTTCATATCATTAGCCAAAATACTATGAAAATACTAGGCTATCTACCTAAAACACTGCACAAGAAGGGCGGTCGGTGATTAACGTCATAAAAACATGAAAGACAGAAAGGAAATGGAAATTATGGAAATGTATAAACAGAAATGAAACAACTACAAAGTATAAACATATGATGGATTATGATACAATGACTTTTAAAAAGAAATGAAATGAGAAATATATATACACTAATACACAGAACCTTGGCTGAGCAGGGGCCCTCTACACAGCTTTGGTAACGATCCTCAAACACGAATTAAGTTGTAAAACATAGTTTTCTCATATTAAAAAGCAGTTCATTACAGACTGGTAGTATTACGGCTCAAGGTAGCGTAATCACTACAAAGCAAACATAACAGAGTACGCACATCAACTATCAACTAACAATGATCAACTAACTCTACGTGCGTATGCAAACGCTCTATATATAACAGCAAACTGTAACTGTTTCCTAAAGTTCATGATGACAGGGAGCACGTAGACCACTCTGTCCACGGATATAGGAGTATGGCCGTGTTGGAAAGTGGATCTACGGAAGGTGGATGCTTGAATTCGACTCCAGAGCTCTGCACAGATGTCGATTTAACCTCCGCAAGCTTAGAAACGGCCGTATGGATGTTTATATGCCACGAAACAGAGTCCAGCCGACATGAAACTCCATAGTTGACTTCCACGTGGATGGCTTTGACCGCGGCTTCCTTTGATGAATTTACTTGAACCAATAGGACACGAACCATGTCCTCGTCATTCCTAGCCTACCCATGTGGCTCGTTTCCTTTGTAGACACCTGTAGCATAGATTTCCACAAAATAGCTGCGGAAAGTTGCAGCAGCTGCGGAAAGTGGCAAGTTTCCGCAGCTATATGAACAAAATCTAGATCAAATAGAAAACACAAAAACATAATTAAAAACCATGTTAGATACCCTTTTGCACATGATATTGACAATTTTGGAGGTTTAGGTGAGTGAAAAAGATATGGAAAAGTGTATGGAAAAGAAGCAAATTCGGGACTCAACATACCCCCACTGTGAAGGTGTTGCATGTCCTCATGCAACCAAAATTTTGATATTCTTTGTTCAATTCATGTGCCTTGATACTTCAGCTAGCACATCTAACCCCCTTCTCTTCTTCTTTGGTATTGCCATCATTCTGGGTTTCTTCATTAAGCACCTGAATTTGATATTCACAAGTGCTCTGTTCAATTTTTGGCATTTCCTTTTTAATTTCTTATTCTTCTTTTTCCAAATACCCAAATGTAACATAGTATTATCATGGATGATCTTGTCCAGTTTGCCTTGCTCTTTCAGTGTTTCGTTTTCATTTTTGATATGCCGATTCAAAAGCTCAAGCTCAAAAATTTCCTGTTTTAATGACTGAACTAAATCATCCTGCAATTTATGAGGCTGAATGGAAGAGGTACTTGGACCTGTGGATGCCTTCTCCAAGGATTCTATATAGTCATATACCTCCTGCTGTTTGGGATCTACTTCCGGTGTCTTTTTCATTGGGCTGTCCCCAAAATGCTGCAAAGGAGAATTATGTTCAAAATCTGGTCGAGGAGGGCTTACATCAATATTTTGCTGAGAATAAGATGGAGTATGCTCATTGTCTGATTGGGAGTGAAAGGAGTCAGGTTCACTAACTGACTGAAATGGACTATGGTCAGTTGGAGACTGTTCAGATGTCTCCTCACCTAAATCAATGAAATGAGGACCTTTAATTTGTGTTTTTCTCAATTTTCCCTTAAGCCTGCTGCTTCTCCTCACATGCTGTGGTACACTACCCTTTTGTTCTTGTTTTCCTGTTTCTGCCTTCTTGGATAGAGATGACTGTTTTTGAAGAAAAACTAATCTTTGAGATAGAATTTGGTGATCTTCTTCTTCAGAAGAAGGAGTTTTATGGACAGCCTCAATAATTTCTTTCCCTTTTGGTATTATTGGCTTCTTAGTTTTGATTTCCTTCTTCTTCCTTTTTACCAATCTCTCTTCCCTATCAGTTTTCTTCATAGTAGTAGTAGAAGTATTTTGGATTTCATTTACTGTTCTTTTCCTTCTACTTCTTTTTGCTGTGCTAGCTGCGGGAATTTCCTGTGTAGGAGCAACTTGGGTTTCAACATTCATTTTATTTCTTCTACTCCTTCTAATTGGACTACCTTCAGGAATTTCCTGAGGTTCTTCAAAGAAGTTTCTAACTAGGAATTGTTCCCATGTATCTTTTCTTTCCTTTAGCTCCTTTTCAATCAGAATTTTTATAAGGCCGTGATGATAAAGATGAGGCTCTACATCTCCCAAGTGTTTTTGAACAGTTATAGCCATTTTCTTTAAGCTATTGAATAGGAAATAAGGGAGATTGAGAGTTTGGTTTTTAAGAAAATTCATCAATAGCCTAGTATGGTACATGTACATAGAGCCAAAACGGCCTTCACATGTAATAAATTTCTGAACAATGAGTAGTAAAGTGGCCCATTCATCTTTTATTGCATGCACAGGGATTCCTCTTTTAAAAACAGTGATATTCATACCTTGATTTCGTAGAATTGTTCTCCATGCCTCATCACTGATACTTTTATTTTTGAACCAACGTTCTCCTTCCTGAAGAAGCTCTGTGGCTGTTGCTATTGATGCTTCATTGACCAAAAACTTGAGGTCTCCCACTTCTGCTTCCGAGCCATCGAATGATCTTGCAAACGCTTTTGTAACTTCTCTGTGGTAACCCCTGAATTTCTGAATAAAACGCAGCCATTTAGCTTTCCTCAACATCTCTTTTGCTTGTGGATATCCCTCTATAAACTTCGGTCCTTCCGGCTCTGCCCTTAATAATTTTCCCATTTTACTTCTCTGTGCTTCACAGGCTTGCCTCTGTGAGGGTTTAAGTGGAAATGGAATGATGGAATACACAGAATCGAGCACAATACTGTGGGGATGTTATCATAAAATGGAAATGAGCACCATAAACAGAATGGAGTAAGACTGTGGGTAGATATACGGGAGTAAGAGTGAGCAAAAGGAACGGAATGGAGTGAAACAGGGAGTGAGAATGAGTAGAGTGGGGTTTTGTAAACACGACAGAGACACGACAAAGAGGTTAACAAAGTATAATGCATTCGGCCGCATTTTGAATTTTGGTGGCTGTGTAATAAATATAAACACGTTTCAATCAATGATTATGAAGTTATGCGGCTTGTAAGAGTCCCTTTTCAACTCAAATACGTATCATTATCTACGGTAGGATATTTGAACATGAGTGAGAGTCGAAATTTCAATGATGAAACCGTTTGTGAATAAATGCAAGAGGATAACATAAAGATCGTGGAAGGTTACGGGACTGTCAATATAATCATTGCGCGTTATGGGTAGAGCTCATAGTTTAAAATTACATAAAAATGTGTTTTTCGATACTATTTGAAATAAAATTTATTCATACCTTTGGAATCCTTTCTTTTGCCCTTGGTCTTCAACTGATTGATCTTCATTAGTGTCTTGAATGTTCCATTGATCCTCTCCTGCATTTTATTTCATAATTTATGAAAATAACAACTAAATGTACATTCTTTTTGAAAACAGAGCAGTAGTAGGTAAGATACGCACGAACGAGCTGGAGTCGGTGCGGAAACGGTGTCGGTGCGGAAATGACTCACAGTATTACTTGGGCATTTGAAATAGAAATGAAGAGTCGACAAATGACCGGTGGAAATGGAAATGGTCATAAAAAGATTTTTATTGATGGAATGGATGAAATGAAGTGGAATGAAATGGAGTGGGTGGTGAAATGAAATGAAATGAAAGACAGATTTTTTGGAAAATATAGAGTGTCAGGTGTCCCTGATTTTCACCCCATATTTTCTGTATAAGACTGCCAATCAATGATTGGTTTTCAGGCTTATACCATTTTAACTTGAAAAACAAAAGCTGGCTAGTGGAGAAGAAGAATTCTTCTGTACCAGCCTGATTGCAGAACTTTCTTGAAACATTTTGACAAAATCCTCTTTTGAGAGTGGCTTATGATAAATTTTCAACCTATGGCCATTCACAATAAGAGGAGTTTGAAACTCATCGATGGTCTTGATTCTTACAGCTCCATTGCTAAAGATCTTGTCAATCTCATATGGCCCAAGCCAATGAGTCTGAAATTTCCCTTGAAAATATTTAAACTTGGAGTCAAATAGCAATGCCCAATCTCCTTCTTGAAACTTCTTCTCTTTGATATATTTGTCATGCCATTTAGTTCTTTGATATTGAACTAGATCGGTTCTTAGAATTGCTTCTTGTCTGATCTCATCTAGCTCATTCAACTGCTCCATTCTATGCTTTTGGGCTTCTGATAAGTCCATTCCCAACTGAACTGCTATCTTGAAGGTCTTGACTTGGAACTCAATGGGGAGCAAGAATTCTTTCCCATAAACAAGTTCATAGGGAGAATGTCCTGTTGTATTCCTCCATGTAGTTCTGTAGGCCCACAAGGCTTCTGGAAGCCTTTCTGCCCAATCTCTTCTATGTAGATGAACGGTTTTGGTGATGATACTTTCAAGAACTTTGTTTGTGGACTCCACTTGACCATTTGCTTGTGGATGGTAAGGAGTAGATCTTCTGTGCTTGAATTTGTATTCTTCCATCAACTTCTCCACCAAATTGGATGTGAATTGGCTCCCCTGATCTGTCACAATTTCTCTTGGAACACCAAAGCAAGTAAAAATATCCTCATAAAGAAAATGAACAACTGAATTTTCAGTAGCAGATACTAATGCTTTAGCTTCTACCCATTTAGTAACATAATCAGTGCAAACCAATATATATTTCTTTTGCTTAGATGGTGGATTAATCGGTCCAATGAAATCTAAAGCCCATTTTTCAAAGGGTTCAATGAGTACCTGTGTCTGCAATGGCATTTCATTTGAAAGGGTAGGTTTCCCTACTCTTTGGCAGCTATCACACCTTTTGACATCTTGTTTTGCATCTTTGAAAAGAGAAGGCCAATAATATCCCAAGGAAAGGATTTTATAGGCCGTCCTTTTGTCCGCAAAGTGTCCGCCGCATGGTTCATCATGACATGCCTTAAGAATATCAGGCATTTCATCTTCCCTGACACATCTTCTGATCACAAGATCTGGCCCTGTTTTAAACAATTAGTTAGAAATCCATGAATATTTTGAACTCTCCTGAATAATCTTTCGTTTTTCTCTTGGAAATAAATGTGAAGGTAGTTTCCCTGTAACCAAATAGTTAGCAATATCTGCATACCAAGGGGTCTTAATAGTTACTGCAAACAAATATTCATCGGGAAACTTATCTTCTACAGGAGAATCTTCTTTAGTATTCTGAATCCTAGACAAGAAATCAGCTACTGTATTCTGTTTTCCTGGTCTATCCAACACAGTAATATTGAATTCTTGCAAAAGTAAAAGCCATCTTGTCACTCTGCCATTAGTAACAGGTTTGTTCATTAAATATCAAATTGCAGAATGGTCAGTATGAATAAAAGTTTCATAGCCTGTTATGTAATGTCTAAACTTATTAATTGCATGAACAACAGCTAAAAACTCTTTTTCAGTCACAGTATAGTTCAACTCTGTGGGAGTCAAATTTTTACTGGTGTAATAAATGGCATAAGGAATTAAATCTTTTTGACCCGACACAGCTCCAAGAGCTGTATCTGAAGCATCTGTAGAAATATGGAAAGGAAGTTTCCAATTTGGTCCTCTCAAGATAGGTGCTTCAGATATTCTTGTTTTCAAAGTTTCAAAAGCTGATTGACAATCAGGATCCCATTTAAATTCACAGTCTTTTGTAAGCAATTTGAAGAGTGGAGATGCTATTTTAGTGAAGTTTTCTACAAATCTTCTATAGTAACCAGTAAATCCTAGAAAACTTCTAACATCTCTTTGACAATTTGGAATAGGCAACTTGGAGATGACTTCAACTTTTGATCTATCAACCTTAATCCCATCTCCTGAAATATGATGTCCTAAAACAATCCTTTCAGTAAACATCATAAAGCATTTTTCATGGCTTAATGAAAGGTTTGTTTCTTTACATCTTATAAGAACTTTTTCCAAATTTTCTAATGCCTCTTCAAATGAATTACCATAAACTGTAAAATCATCCATATAAACCTCTACACGATCATGGATTAGATCAGAAAAAATTCCTAGTACTGCTCTTTGGAATGTTGCTGGTGCATTACATAACCCAAAAGGAAGCACTCGGTAGGCAAAAGTTCCCCATGGACAAGTAAATGTGGTCTTATCTTGATCTTCAGGTGCTACCTGAATTTGATTATAGCCACTAAAACCATCCAAAAATGAAAAGTACTTTTTACTTGCTAATGTATCTAATACCTGATCAATAAAAGGCAAAGGAAAGTGATCCTTCAAAGTTGCTTTGTTCAATTCCCTGTAATCAATGCATACTCTCCATTTACCATTCTTTTTAGGTACTATAACCAAAGGAGAAACCCATCGGCTATCTAAAATTGGATAAATGAAGTTTACATTGAGAAGTTTTGGAGCTCTTCTTTCACTATCTCCCTAAGATTTGGATTCATCCTTCTTTGAGGTTGTCTGATTGGTCTACTGTTTTCCTCAATATAGATATGATGGATGCAAGTCCTAGGATCAATACCCTTCATGTCAGTATACTCCCATGCAAATGCAGTAGAATGTTTTTGCAAGATTCTGGTTAGTTCTTCTTGTTGTGACTTCTCCGGATGTTTGTTGATATTCAATGTCTTTTCTGGAAAAATCTCAAAAGCAGAATTACCAAACTCTTCCATAGAGTAGAGAGACATTTGTCTTGATGATAAATATTCTATGTCAAATTCCAACTGAAATTGTGTGGGGTCATATTCTGAAGTTATCTCAAAATTTTCTAATGTGTTCGGAATTTGACTATCCTCACTAATTTCAGAAATGGTAAAGACAGGTTGTATAGTGTTCTCATCATCGACCCATTCATTATCTCCTATTTCTGTAATTGCTCTTGCGGGAGGATACAAATTGAATTTCTTTGTCGAATTACCATTAGAAATGTACATGTCTCCGGATCTACAACTAATAAAAGCATCAGCTGTGGCCAGCCAAGGTCTTCCTAAGATAATTGGATGTCCTCCTAGATTACTTTTGGGAGTCAAAATCATAAAGTCTACTGGATATTCCCAAGAATCTAAGGAGACTGAAATATCTTCTAATACACCATCTGGTTTAATAACCGATCGATATGCAAGTTGCAATAAAGTAGGTGTAAAAAGAAGGTTAGGAAGTTTTAACTGTTCCATAGTTTGTCTACTCATAATGTTGATAGCAGCCCCTAAGTCAATCAATGTGTTTGGAATTTCTATCCCATTTATATGTGTCTTGACAATTGGACTTCTTGGATCTACATACTTCTGCATGGTAATTTTTCCCATCATAATGTCTGCAATCTTTCCTACCAGGTGGATTCTTCTTGTGTCCTTTAGCTTCCTTTCTGGTCTTTTGAAACTCAACTCCTTTATGGTTTTTGCTAGAATAGGAATTTCTCGAATGGCTTGTAGCAATGGAATCTTGATACAAACATTCTTCAATTCATCTAGAAAGTCATAGTTAGGCAACAAGATTTGTTTTTCCACCACCTTATCAATTTGTAGTCTTTCCGGAAAAGGAGGTGTAGATGAAGATACAGGTTGCTCAACTATAGGAGTTGTGGATGTTAGCTTTTCTTTTTCTTTTTGAATTTTTGAATTTTGAAGAGATTCTTCCTCAGAACCCTTATTGACTTGAAGAGAGTCCTCCTCGGAGGTATCTTGCTCTTGAATTTCTATAGAAGGTTTTTCTAAAACTCTACCAGATCTGAGTTGTACATCGTTGAGAGGAACAATCATATAGGTAGGAAATTGTTGTCCTTCTACCATATAAGTAGTTTGAGGATTCTTATTGTTAGGATTTGGCAATGGCTGAGCTGGAAGTTGATTTGTCTTCTGTTGGTGTGGGAGCATGAGTTGAGGATTTGTATTTTGTTGAGAAGGTTGTTGTTGTGGAAATGGCAATGAAAGTTGTGGATTTGGGCTTGGAAGTTGTGGAGCTTGTTGATTTTGAAAAGATGGAGGATATTGATAAAATTGAGCAAATCTCCCGTAAGGATTTTGCATCCCTTGTACCCATGGCTGATATGAATTTTGATGTTGGGGCCAAGGTTGTTGCCAAGGAGTCCAATTTGGTGGGGTTTGAAGATTCATAGGGTTATTAAACCCTTGAGATTGTTGTCCCTGCCAGGGTCTCCTTGCGACAAAACAGAGAGACTCTATTGAATTTGGATCTTCTTGAAAAACAGCTTTGAGTCCAGGGATTGAAGGACAATCCTTGATTTCATGATTTTCTGAGCAAATCATACATGTTTCTACAACTTTTGCATCCAAGGGACATTCCCTTAAAGCATGTTTCTTTCTACATTTCGGACAGAAGATGGCTAAAGCATCTGTTTCTGCTTTCTGCTTGTTTTGGATTTTAAGGGTGTCTAGTTGTTCACTAAGACCCCCTAAGATATCAGTTTTAAACTCATCAAGCATATTACCAATCTCTGCCCTACTTACTGATCCAGTTGCAGATTTGTTAGCCCTAATAAGAGAAGAATCCCTAGGCCCTTTTCTAGTTTTAGATTTTCCCCTTGAGAGATGGATACATAGTTCTGTTATATCATGAAATGGAAGTTGAGAAATGTCTCCTTTCCCCATCATGTTTAAAATGTATATCCATTCATCTCTAATGGCTTTTAATAGGAGGGCTTTCAAGGTTTCATTATCTAAGTTGCTCATCTTTGCTCTTTTCAAGTTGTATTGAAATCTTTCAATTAAGTCTTCCAATTTTTCATCTTCTTTTTGCATCATTTTGAATACCTCATCCTTGTGATTGGTGGGCATACAATAGTCCAAGTATCTATCCAAAAATATTTGTTTCATATCATTCCAAGTCCTAATAGATTGAGTGGCTAATCCCATGAACCATTTCAAAGCAGATCCCTTCAATGTTGAAGGAAACAGTTTGAGTTTTTGAGAATCTTCCATATAGTCATAAGTTCGGCACACTACTTCAAACTCAAACAGAAATGTTTCAGGATCTTGACTTCGCAATCCATAAAAGTTAGGGAGAAAAGATGGTGAGATATTTTTCATTGTTGCATGAGTTTCCTCATCAACTATAGGGAATCCAAGCAAATTGTCCCTATTTCTACCATCATTTCCTTCACCATTGTTATCTCCATTATCTCCTCCTCTTCTACCTCCACCTTTATTTATTACTTCCTCTGCCATGATAGTTTCTTTAGAGTCCTTATAGTCCTCTAGTTCTTCTACCAAGGAAGGATGAGAGAAAGTCTCTTTGTTTTCTAAGTGGATTTTAGTAGGTGGTATAGGAGAATCCTCTAATTCAGCTGTTCTTTGACTTCCAAAAATCTTAAGGCTAGGGGTAGATGGTGGTGAATCTGGTCTATGCCTTGAAGAAGATGAAGTTGTGAAAATCGAACTCTTGGCTTTAGCTATAAACCTTCCCCTAGAATCTCTTGCTCTATGCATGTCATTTTTTTATTTTATTTTATTTTATTTTATTTTTTAAAAGTTGGGCTAATAATTCTCTTTCTGATCTTCCAGGTCACACTAGGTGCAAGAAGAGAGCATACTTAAGAAATTACTGAACCAATAACTCTCTTTTCTGATCCTCCAGATCACACTAGGTGCAAGAGAAGAGCATACTTCAAGAAGTTATCAAGTTTTCCCTTCTTTTATGATTTTTTTTTTTTTTTTTAAGAAATTGGCTACCTAGTTACACTTCCCCGGCAACGGCGCCAAAATGTTTGGTCAATTTAGTGTGTCCTAAATTGCTGCATTTAATTTGTCGATCCGGGAATCGTAAGCTGATGAAGTGCGGCGCACTATATGTGCAAGATAACCTATTTCTTAACTTTTTGTCGTTTTTGGTTTTTCTAAGGTGAAATGGAAATTCTAAAATGAAAACAAGTTTGGTTATATTTGTTCGAGGAAGTGATATCCCCTATAATGATTTACCAACTTGAAACTTTTAAAAGCAAATTGAAAATTACAATGACAAGACTTGAAAGAAAATAAAAATGTACTGCTGAAATGAAAAGGTGCTGCTAATCTAATGAATCAAAATAGGCTTAGTGAACATGAAAACCAAACTATTCTTCTTTACTTAGCCCCCGAACCACAAAAGAAACTACGCTTATGGAAATTCAAAATTGCAATGAAATAAATCTAAATCCGTTCACATCGGTCATTTTACGACCCTTCATCATTGAATGACTATGACTTGCGGAAGTAATCATAAACAACTTGTGTAACTGATTATTTAATTTGCAGAAAGTAAACTAATACTAAACCATACACTCATGATTCAATCCCTCGCCATCAGTCCAGCTGTGGCTTTCGGAGGCAACTGAAGATGTCATACATGATTTAATATATCTAAATTTGCAGAAAAGAAACTAATACTAAACTACGCATTTCATAATGCAGTCCCTCACCATCAGTCCAGCTGTGGCTTTCGAAGGAAACTGAAGACGCTATGAGCAGCTTAATATATCTAAATTTGCAGAAAAGAAACTAATACTAAACTACACATTTCATAATGCAGTCCCTCACCATCAGTCCAGCTGTGGCTTTCGGAGGCAACTGAAGACGCTATGAGCAGATTAATATATCTAAATTTGCAGAAAAGAAACTAATACTAAACTACACATTTCATAATGCAGTCCCTCACCATCAGTCCAGCTGTGGCTTTCGGAGGTAACTGAACACGCTATGAGCAGCTTAATATATCTAAATTTGACTACTGAATCAGATAAGCAAAACTGAAATTTACAAAGCAAAACTGAAGTTAAACAAAAGCTATGAAAAACAAACTAGCAGCAGAATAATGTTAGTTTCATATCATTAGCCAAAATACTATGAAAATTCCCGGGCTGTCTACCTAAAACCTGCACAAGAAGACTGATCAGTGATTAACAATCATAAAAACATGAAAGACAGAAAGGAAATGGAAATTATGGAAATGTATAAACAGAAATGAAACAACTACAAAGTATAAACATATGATGGATTATGATACAATGACTTTTAAAAAGAAATGAAATGAGAAATATATATACACTAATACACAGAACCTTGGCTGAGCAGGGGCCCTCTACATAGCTTTGGTAACGATCCTCAAACACGAATTAAGTTGTAAAACAGAGTTTTATCATATTAAAAAGCAGTTCATTACAGACTGGTAGTATTACGGCTCAAGGCAGCGTAATCACTACAAAGCAAACATAACAGAGTACGCACATCAACTATCAACTAACAACTAACTCTACGTGCGTATGCAAACCCTCTATATAAAACAATAAACTGTAACTGTCTCCTGAAGTTTATGATAGCAGAGAGCACGTAGACCACTACGGCCACGGATATAGGAGTATGGTCGTGTTGGAAAACGGATCTACGGAAGGTGGATGCTTGAATTCAACTCCAGAACTCTGCACAGATGTCGATTTAACCTCCGCAAGCTTAGAAACGGTCGTATGGATGTTTATATGCCACGAAACAGAGTCCAGCCGACATGAAACTCCATAGTTGACCTCCACGTGGATGGCTTTGACCGCGGCTTCCTTTGACGAATTTACTTGAACCAATAGGACACGAACCATGTCCTCGTCATTCCTAGCCTGACCATGTGGCTCGTTTCCTTTGTAGACACCTGTAGCATATAGTTCCACAAAATAGTTGCGGAAAGTTGCAGCAGCTGCGGAAAGTGTCAAGTTTCCGCAGCTGTATGAACAAAATCTAGATCAAATAGAAAACACAAAAACATAATTAAAAACCATGTTAGATACCCTTTTGCACATGATATTGACAATTTTGGAGGTTTAGGTGAGTGAAAAAGGTATGGAAAAGTGTATGGAAAAGATGCAAATTCAGGACTCAACAAGAGCATGAGGAAAATTTCTCCCAATGAGTATCTCCCACACCCATGCTATCATCCATAATAATATAGTTACCTCCAGATAAGGAAACTTCGGAAAATGTTCCTCCACCTTGAGCTCCCGCAAAATAGGTGAGATGAAAATCTTCATATGAGAGAAAATATAGCCTACCCCACATTTTCCTCCTCTCCACTTAAGATAAGTGTAGATTGAAAACTGATCTTGGGCTGCAAGGATATTTCCCTCAAGTGGCATCACAAAGAGTAGATCTGCAAATATCCTCCCTCCAACGTTGTAAAGCCAGTTAGCCAAATTTTTTTCATATGTGATGGATAGAAGAGTATCATCGTAAGTTATCCCATCACACACATGGCTCGCCTCCAAGAGAAACAAGTGTCTGGTCTTGTTGGCCATGACTCTTCCCATGTCCCCATTAGAACATGCACTTCATAAAATGTGGCAACCTACTTCCCAAAAGGACACATCCAAACCATGTGCCTCACTTAACATCATGTCTCCCATCAATATAAAAGCAATATCATCAATTGAGAACCTGACTATCATCATCACGAAGGAAATACTCTAGGTTCTATGTGACGCAGGAGATTACCAACAGTTTCCCAAGTCCTCATAGTGCAGTTTTACATACTGCTGCTTTAGAAGAATACATGGGAAATTGTTTCTTATTATATGGTTAATCATATAAATCAAATGAACATACATGTAAGAAAAACATATTTTCCCAAGGCCCCATAAGAGATGGCTATCTCCATCATATAATTTGGCCCAAACTAGACCATGGAGCTCAATGAATAGCTTGCCCTCTTGTGGAGCAATGCACTACCAAAAGATGGTAAGAGGACGCAAAAAAAAGCTCTCACCATATGTTGGAAGCAAGAAGATACATGGATCCATGAATGAATCCTCAATAATATTTGGGCACACTCCCAGGAAGGGGAATGAACCAAGGGCTACATGAAAGTCCTTCTCCTCCTGCTTGGAAACCAAAGTCAAGAAAAGCACACCACAGTAATAGATGTCTCCATCTACCACTTCATCTTATTCACCTCCTCTTTGCTCACCAAGTGCATCGAATGAGAAGTGATCCTGGGAATACTCCATCAATCAATCCCATGTCCACAGTGACAACGCTATTGGCCTATGCAAATAGGCTCCCATCAACACATATCTCCAATATTTGGCATGCATAATGTCAAATGCATCTCCCATAATGCTGCTACATATGAGAAGTCCTTCCAATGAAGAAAGTCCTTCTTGAACATCTAAGGTCAAGGAGTAACTCCTTTGCACTATGATAGTGCCATCTTCTACTCCTGTAACATCATGAAAAATATGAGAGAAAATCTGCCCTTGCTCTATCAAGATCTTCCCAAGCAAAAAAATCTTTTACTGCCTCCTTATACTTTCGTCATCCAAATCATGTAGTGACAACATGGTTCTTGACATGAAGAATGTTATGCCAACACAATGTGCCCATACTCTTTGCTTCCCCATGATGCAAGTATTCTGCCGCATACCCTTAGAAAGAGAGTGATGTCCAAACTCTTTCAAGAGAAACCAATGCAGCCAAGCCTCCTGCTGCCTAGTGTCATAGATCTGCAAGTAGCTCTCTAGCTTCTTGCTCTCCGTCCACATCCGCTCAACCAATTGTGGATGTCTCCTTCCACCCTTCATCCTGGTACTCCTCCCATGAGGGCTGCCATCATCCCAAATCAAATTCCTGCATTTCATGGGATCTTGAAATGCAATCTTCCTGAGGATTAATTTGATCCTATGAGGATCCAAATAGGTGGTAGGAAAAAACCTCCCATCATGATGTGCATGGCTCAATAAATGTCCAACATAGTCATGAGAGATGTTAATCATCCGAAGATGTCCTCCATCTACTATCTTCTCCTGTTTGAAGGGAAGATCCTCCTCAAAATGTTGAAGAACTTTGCACTCCATGATGTGCTGAAGTGCACCTCCAATGAATTATTTCCATGAGGTCTTCTCCTCATGCATGAACTCCCAAAACCAAAGGGGCCTTGGATCAGCTGCAAGTAGAAGTCTCTCATTGAGCAGGGGTGTGCTCATTGAGAAACGGTCATCTGGAAGGGAGAAAGGGTTTCTCACTTCAAGATGTCTACCATCCATCATTCCACCCTCTATTTCTTCATGAATGAAGCTTCCATGTGAATGCTCCAATGAGGAATGGTTCCTCTCTTCTTCCTCACTACCTTTGTACATCACAGTGCAACTTTGTTGCTCTAAATCAACAGCATGCAAAGATGCCGATCCCTTCATACAATGTGTTGAAATGATAATAGATGGATTTCTAATCATACCTTGGTGAGATTTAGAAGAAATATTTTCTTCTGCAACTATGTAGCCTTCCTCTTTTACTGAAGGTTGTTCCTCCAAGGTTGTGCTAGCGCTGGCACAAGTCTCCACCCTCTCAATCTCCTTGAGATTTTCTTTAATACCCTTCAAGGACTAGAAAAGGAGCAGGGAGATCTCCTCTTCTATCATTCTTCCAAGTGGTGGAGCCATGCTCTTTTTCTTTTGGTACAATGCATCTTCTTTGTGAGGGTAGGAAGTGCATGGGCCTTCCTCTCCTTCTTGAAACCTTCTATAGGTCTCACTGCAACTTTCTTCTTCTTGAAACCCTCTAGGAGTCTCAGTGCATATTCTTTCTCTTTTTTGATTTACCTCCTTGGAGAGGCCCTTCTTATATTTGAAAATTTATGAGAGTAATCTCATCCTCTCCATAATTCTAATCTATGTTTCTTCTCTTCTATGATACTATTGTAAAGCTCCCTCTTTAGGAGTATCAAGATTCTATTCCAGAGATTGACTGTAGGGACATTTACGAGATATGTTACCTTTGAAAAAAGGATGAGATCCAAAGGATACTTGGCCATATGTAGACTCTCTCTATATAGCTTGAAATATTCCTCCTCCATGGATTCAGCAATTTGGCTTGAAGCCACAGGCTGAGCTAAGGAGCTTGCTCTGATACCACTGTAATGTTCCAAATATGGAAATTAAGAAATATTTAACAAAATATTGGTTATGTAGCATCAATAAAATATCATATAATATGTTATAATGTAGATCCTTTATTAAATACAATAGGAGCAACCCTATACAGTGTTTTATGGGAAAAAAGGTGGGGAAAATTGATGATTTTGGCCCTAAAATGAGTGTATTCAGAAATATGCGTAAAAATAAGAGAAATGGTGGGATTTTATTTTATATTAGGTCATGAGGGAACTATGATTCAAATTTTAGCTCAAAAAATTAATTCTAGCTAAGGTAATCAGTTCCTCCTACCAAACTAGGCTTAAAAACCCTGATTTCCCATGACTTGGAGTATGCAGAAATTACTAAAGCTTCTACATCATGATTTTCTGAAGGTATTAGCTTATTTTATGCATTAAAATAAGTATGCAAACTTATAATGAGATTAAAATTATTTAGGCTAAGAAAAACATATATTTTCATAAGGGAAAGCTCCATAAGAAGTGCTGCAACAGATGAGAAAAGACTACAGAACTATGACAGAGTTATTTTCAAAAATCTAAAGAAGTGTTTTATTGAGTTTCAAATATATAACATATCATAGGAAAAAATTATAGATCTAAATGGGATCTATATGCAAAAATTCCTTTTAAGTACATTCCCTTTGGGGATCTTAGCTGAAAGTGAAGAACAGTGAATAGATCTGAGATCTACACCATGGATTTGCAGTAAACTTCAGAAATTTTTGTAGAATACATCACACAAAAATTCAGATCTAAAATATGACATTGATTGGTTGGCCAATCCACATATCACCTCAGTGAACGAAAGAAGCTCTTTCACTGGAGATCTCTCCTCTAAACTACTAGCAAATGAACACTGCAACTCTGCCTACAAAATAATGCAGTTTCTAAAGCTAACTCCGCAGATGAAGTGATGTACACTTTTCGCCTCATTCCATGATAAGTATCTAGAGCTCAAAACAGCTATTCCACTCTTTCCAATGGTTTAGATGACTTCCCCACTGAAAATATGCAATAGAACTCTTCAAATCTGAATAGATCTGATTCCACTTGCTGCAGCTCACATGCACAGCTCAACCCACAATAGGAGTAGCACTGTAGATGTAAGGTGAAGCTTGGCTAAAATTCTAGATAGTGGATCAATGCAGCACAATCTCCTCCAAGAGACCCTCAAGGAAGGAGGGAGGAATTCCTAAAAGGGAAATCCCTCTTTCTCTAGCTAAACAACCAAGAGATTTTGAGTTGCTCAAGCAATCCCAAAATCAAAATATCATCAAAAACCTCTCCTTGAGTCTTTACCTTCCTTATTGTTACACCATTTTTTGGTCATCTAACCTATTATCATTAGATGGGCCCAAGTACACCATCTAAGACCAATTTTACCCTAAGTAAAATTGCCTTCACTATGTTAAATAACTTAATAAACCACATTTATTAGGTTGTTTATGGTCTAAACAGGAAACCCCAAAAGGAAATATTAAAAAAACCTATATTTGTTTGATTTTCCTCATGGAATAATTAATTAAACCATAATTTAATTATTATTCCTAATCATGTTTAACCCAAAACAAAGGAATTAATTAGATAAACCTTTATTTATCTTATTATTTTCTAGGAATAATTATTTAAATCTTATTTAGATAATATTCCTTGTTAAATATGACCAAATCACCCACAAATAATTAAATAAATCATTATTTATTTGATTATCTTTCAAGAACTTCCTTAAAAAGATAAATAAATCATTTATTTATTTATTTTTGACAAATAAAGGGATTTGACCCAAGTCAAATACCTTTTCCCTCCAACAAATATAATAAAATATTCCATAAAAGGTGGATCTAGATTTTGTTAAAATTATTTTAATCATGCACCAAGATCTAGAATGACCCAATATTTTGTTATAAATAGAAGGGTTTTTCCTACCATTCTTCACCTTTTTTTGCCTATTAGATCACTCTGGATCTATACACTTGGTCACATTTTTCCACTATTTGTTGTGTGAGCTCCCTTTGAGCTCCATTCTTTGTCTGGGTTTTCTACACCTACAAGAGAGAGAGATTCTAGATCTAAAGTGCTGAGGACTTCCAAGAATCCATCCCATTGAGGAGAATTGGATACGCCTTCTTGTTCTCCTCCCAGATGCCCTTAATACAAAAATTCTTTCAAAAATTGCTCTTGTCTTGTCTATTGGTGACAGACATCAGCCGCAACTGAGATGACAACTTTTCCGAAAATCTGTCGACGAGAAAACCGGAACGGGAGGTCGCACTTTTCAGCCCAAAAACTACGACCTGGACCTCTAGGTCGCACTTTTCTGCCCATTTTCTGTGACCTGCACTGAAAACAGGTCAGAACCTGCGACCTACCAATTTTTCAGCTGTTTTTCTGCAATTTCTCTGGGTTTTTCTGAAGCTTCTGTCAGGGTTTTCCAGCCTCTGTCTCCACCCGATTTGACCTATTTCTGATCTTTTTTGCTCATCTAAGTGGGAACATAGCCCCCTAGGGCTTCAGTACCCTCCAATTTTTGTGGAAGAGTTTTTATCTGTTGCAGGTCTGTTTTTCAGCGTTTCAGCCCCATTTTTTTAAAGATCTGATACCTTCTTTTCAGACATCTTCTAATCAGCCTTTCTTCCTTTCAAATAACCTCTTGTCATTTTGTTTGGGCCTCCCTTTAGGACCTACTCCCTGTCCTTTCCAATTTTTTCTGATTTCCTCTTTTTTCCAGCCACCTTGCCTCTGCCTCTTGGCTGTGATCTGCACCTCTTTTCAGGAGCTTTATTGTTTAGATCCCTGTCCCTTTTGATGCTAGATCTATTGGCCTCTTTTAGTGTGTTTTGACTAGATTTTTTACCTTTTCTAGATCATTTTTCAGAGACCTGCCTTTTTGGGGTTGAATTAATGCAATAGTAGCTGTTAATTTTTTGTTATTTCAGCATTATATACTGTTCTCTGCAGATTTATTTTCATTTACGCAGCACAATTTTTCTCTTGATCTCAAAACAAAAAGCATTTAAAAATTAAAATTAACGCACACCACACACTCACCCTAAGCGAAGAAGAGTCTAGTTCACACCGCCAGGCAAAGACTTTAAAATAAATTGACACTACACCTATCTACCCTTGTTTCGACATTGTAATCACTTGATTTTGCACCTCCTTTCCCTTCTGGTCATTCTTCTTCCCCTTGTGCCGTGTTTGTGTTGTCGTCATTACACCCCCAAGGTGCACTTCCAGGAGACTTCTTGGCCTTCACCCTCAGTTTCTGGTCGATCGACCTACTCCGTCCCGCCGTCGTTGAGCCAGTCCTCCTCCGAGTCCGCACTCCGAATTCTCTTCTGATTCATTGGGTTCTCCTTCTCCTTCTGGTTCTCCCCCTGTCACCTTCACTATGTCTGGTCTCGGGCCTAACGCTAGCGCTGCTCCCGGCCCTAATGCCGGAACTACTACTAGCGGAACCGCCACAGGAGCTACCTCGGCCTTACCCCTGCTGCCGTACATCGCAGGCCTCAACCTCCTCGATTTCAATCAGTTGATCAATGACCCTATCCGCCATGATGTTGGTTGGCCTGATATGCCAACCAAGCTCCCCTCTGACATCCCTAAGTTCGAAGGCCTTGCTGAAGAAGATCCAACCAATCATGTCCGATCTTTCCACATGTGGTGTTCCTCTAACTCCACTACCGATGACTCCATCTGTCTTTGATTTTTCCAACGCACGCTTACAGGCAAAGCTTCAAAATGGTATGTAGACCAAGCCAACTCTTCCCATACCACCTTTGCGACCATTGCCCAAGCCTTTTTATCTTACTTCCAGCTCCCTCTCTGATACGATACTGGTACAGAGGTCTTGACTTCCTTCAAGAAAACATCTTCGACCATTCTTTCTACCCATGTTCAGGAATGGCGACAAAGAGGAAGCTTATGTTGAGTTCCCCCCTTCGAAGATCAGATCTATATGGACTGGTTCCTTCGCTCTCTCTTAGCTCCCATTGTTAAAGATGTCGCCTCCCATTTTCCTCAAACTGAAGAAGCCGCCCTCCAAATAGTCTTGAAATATGACCTGATCTATGCCCAGTTTGGTAGTGTTTATACCGTTCTTCCTGGCTTCCCCAGGCCCGACGGCGCTAATGCCTCGGGGGCATCTCATTCCACCGACGATATTTTTGGAGCCCTTTCCCATCCATATGATCCACCTCCTATGGGCTATGGTATCCCTCACGGAGAGGCCAGCACCTCTAGCACTATTCCCCCTCCCACTAGCATGTATCCAGGATACGGCATGCCTCCCCAACCTCCTGCTTACCTCAATGTTTCCCAACCTAACAATTACCCTTATCCATAGCCTGCTGCGCCAGCTCGTCCAGCATATGCGCTTCCACCTCCCTTGCCTCCTCAACCCCAGCAACAGCACCTACAGCCCCCTCCAGGGCAAGTATTTGCACAGCAGGGCGTGACTAATCCCCCTTCTTCTCAAAGAAGGTGGAGAGGCAATCCAAATCAATCTGCCCCTGGTACTCATGGACCCAATCCTCAAGGTCTTGACCCTAACACTGCTAACCAGCAACAGGGCACTCAGCCCAAGCCGGACAGGCCTCTTCACACCAATAAGCCTTGTTCGTGTTGCGGTGTTTATGGTCATTACACCCACGATTTTCCCCTTTTACCACAGATGCGGCAGATGTGGGAGTCTCAAGCCACATTGCGAGGACAACATGCCTCCGCCCATGCTCCCCCTAATGTGGCCACTACTCAACCGGCTGTGTTTACTAATCCTTTCCCTCAGCAAGGATTCGTGGCTACCCAACCACCTAATGGACAGGTCGCCACTCCACCTTCCATTTCTGGTTCCTCCGATTACCAGATTCTCATGATGAACTCTGATCCATCCCCCACCGTCGACCTTCACCTTTAAACTAGGTCTCGCCAGTACCCCAAGCCTCCTGCTCAGTCTACCCCCGAGTCCTCTTCTTCCAGTTCTATAGAGCCTCTTTCAACATCCAATGGCCCCTTACATATCACTCAACCCAAAGTTGAGGTCCATATAAAGATTCCTAAAGGACCATTACCTCGAAATGCTGCTTCTCGTCGAGCTGCTCATTCCTATAGCATAGTAGATGATTTGGCGCAATCTCCTGCTGCCATTTCCACACTGGAACTCCTCCAGTCATGCCCTTCCCAAAAGAAGTCTCTACTATCTGCCATGGGTGCTATAGATCCTGCTCATGACCAAATGATTGTTTTTGACGCCCATCAATCAGACCATCCTCCTCTTCCTGCTTCCGTCACCTTCCAAATCCTAGTCAAAATCCGGAATGACAACGTTTCTCGGTGCATAATTGATGAGGGGGCATCCACCTGTGTGATGTCCACTTCGGTTTGGAAACAACTCGGATCCCCTGAGTTGGCCCCTTCCACGATCACCCTTCGAGCGTGGGACGGCCACGCCTCCTAGCCCATTGGCATGTTTCGTAATTGTCCTATCACCCTTGCCGGTAAGACTGTTTGTGTTGACGTCGAAGTCATCGACGCCCCGCTAGATTACAACATTCTATTGGGGTGAAGCTACACCTATGCTATGTCTGCTATCCCATCCGCGGTTTTCCCCAAGATGTCTTTCCTTCATAATGGAAAGATAGTCACCATTGACCAGTTGACATATCATGAGCCAAAATCTCAGACCTCACCTGAGACGACCATCTCTTCTGTAGCTAACAAGAAAACCGTCGATTCCTTGACCAGTGTCTCCCCCAGCGTCTACAAAGATTCCTCCCTGCTTGGAACTTTTTCGGGTCTCCCCCCTCCTCCTATCTCTGACCCTAGCTCATTGAATGTTTGCATGATGAAATCATCTCGGTCTGCTCTCCAGCAACCTGCTTCGGCTCGTCAGCAACTGTGCCATACGAAACATGCCCCTAGCCCTTCACCTCCAGTTAGTAGTTATGAGCCTCATTATCCTCCTGGCACGTTTAGGAGCCGTCCCACCTGGCCATTACCCCTCTGGTCAGATGTCGTTCCTAGCTCCCCCACCAGGAGTGTACACGGTACCGGTCATGGCTACCCTCTCTCTCCCTAACCTGACCCTAGGCATACCCGTCTGGTACCTTGACCCTCCAGCCGCTACCCCACTCGGTCACCCCAAACCCTACCTTGCTTTGACACCTGTTCAACCAGTCCCCCTTTCTTCTTCCAGGCCCCCGCACCTCCCTAGGACCCTGCCCCTGTGGTGCTCACCCCAGGAAAGAAAGGCAAAGCTCGTAAGGTGGCAACCAATCAGGACTAAGCTGCCCCGACAACCCCTACCCCTCTGCGACCGCCAAAGCCCACTATCTAGTGCACTTTGTGCTATATTGTTGGTCACGCCACCCATATGTGCCCTGAATTGCCACACCTCAAGATCCTGGTCAACGAGACATTTCCTGACTCTGATATCCCCGAATTCTATGTCACTATCCCGGATTCGATCCAGAAACTCAAAACCTTGCGCACAAATCACCCTTGTGCTTTGTGCGATTTCTGCGGCCATTACACCCACCTCTGTCCCCGCCTTGACGAGTATCGTTCCTCCTTAGACACGTACCGCTAATTCAAGGCTACGCATGACAAGATACCTTCTCACTTGTCTACGAGTTCTACTTCGATAGGACTAGAGGACATTCCTACTCCCATTCACATTCCTCCTCCCACTCTCGAACCAACGGAGCCTTCGACCACCATTTTGTACCTATCATCATCCTTGAGAGATATTTCACCTAACCTTTGCCCTGTAAACACTCTTGTTTCCCCCTCAGTCGACCTTGGATCTGTTGACGTTGCGCATCTGAGCCCTTCTCCTCAAGATGACCCGTCACACATCACTACCTCATCGGGTGATCCTTCTTCCTCCAGTCTTCCCATCTTCCAGTGCGATGAAGACATTATGGAAGCCATGACCAACCCTGACTTTCCGTGGGATGATATGCACCATCGCGCATACTTCCTCCCACAGCAATCCCATGACCAATATGCTGTGGAAACCAAAGACTTAATTCCCAATGCAGTCGATTGGTTCAAAAATCCCATCCCTGCACCTGATGCTTTCGAAGAAGGAAACATGGCCAATATCTCTCCTACCATCAAAATTGACATTTCAGTCAAACCATGAATCGAAGAATATGTCACCTTGGGAGCCCAATGCACCCCGGAAGAAATTGAAGCTTACACCAAGCTTTTCAAAGAATTCTGCGATATTTTCGCCTGGTCCTATTCTGAAATGCCCGGACTCGATCCCGCCATCGTCGAACACCATATGGACACATGGCCTGATGCCAAACCGGTCCGTAAAAATTTGAGACCCATTCATCCTTCCAGACGTGATGCTATCAAAGCCGAAATCGATAAGCTCAAGCAGGCTGGTTTCATTTACCCCATTGAATACACCACTTGGGTATCCAACCCAGTTCCTGTTCTCAAGAAACAAGGCACCATCTGTGTCTGCACGGAATTTCACGACTTGAACAAACCCTGTCCCAAAGACAACTTCCCCACACCGTTCATTGACCAAATCATTGACGAGTGTGCGGGGCATGAGGTTCTATCTTTTAGGGATGGTTTCTTCGGATACAACCAAATTGTTATCCGTCCTGCTGATCAACTAAAAACCCCTTTCATTAGTCCGTGGGGAACTTTTGCTTACCGGGTCATGCCTTTCGGCCTTAAAAACGCTGGCGCCACTTTTCAACGGGCCATGTCTTATTTTTTCCATGACTTAGCTCATATTATCCTTTCTTATTTATACAACCTCACTACACGTTCTAAGCATCAGGTGCAACACCTACACGATCTTCGTACCATTTTTCTCCGATGTCGCAAGTATAATATCTGCCTTAACCCGTTGAAATGCGTCTTTTGCATTCCCGCCGACCATCTCTTAGGCTTCATAGTGTCTAAGGATGGTATCACTCTTGACCCTTTGAAAGTTCAAGCCATTCTTGAACTTCCCATTCCGCGTACCCTACGCCAGCTCCAAAGTCTCCAAGGCAAAGCTAATTTTCTTCGTCGGTTCGTCCTTGACTATGCCACCACCGCACATGGTTTTCTTAGACTCCTCCGATCTAATATCTCATTTGTTTGGGATACCTATGATCATGATTCTTTCGATGCCCTCAAGCAGGCTCTCACATCCGCTCCCTTGATCCGCCCTCCCGACTTTGATCGGGACTTCATCTTGTATATCTCCGCTTCCGCCTATTCGGTCACTGGAGTCCTTATCCAGGAAGATGACAATGGTATCGAGCATGTGATTTACTACTTCAGTAAGAACCTTGTAGGGCCTCCTGTTTCCTACTCATATGAAGAAAAATTAGCGCTGGCTATCATGTTCTCAGTCCAAAAATTTCATCATTATATCCTCATGTGCTCCACCAAGGTTGTGACTAATTCCAACCCCATGGCTTTCCTATTGAGTCGTCGTATCCTCACTGGGAATTACGCCCGTTGGGTCATTATTCTTCAGGAATTCGACCTCGAATTTGTCACACCAAAGAGTAAGAAAGGCTTAGCCCTCGCTGAGCTCATTTCTGAATTACCTACCAGAGCGCACGACCCCCTAGTTAATTATGATTTTCCTGATGAACACTTATTTGCCATTACTTCCGATGACCCGTGGTATGGTGATATTCTTACTTACTTGTGAACCCAAAAGTTCGCCCTCCACCTTGATCGTGAGGCTCGCCGACATATCCGACACCAGGCTCCCTGATACCTCCTTATCGGTGACGACCTCTATCGTCGCGGGATCGATATTGTCCTTCATTGTTGTCTCACACACACTAAAGCTGAACAGGTCCTTAATGCCTGCCATAGCGACGCTTGCAGTGGCCACCTCTCCAGTCTTGCTACTGCCCAGAAAGTCATGCGCGCTAGGTATTTTTGGCCTTCCCTCTTTAGTGATTGCATTGAGGCAGTCAAACACTGTCTCAATTGCCAACATTTTTCCCCTAAGGCACAAGCTCCCCCAGCTCCCCTCCATCCAGTGATCTCAACTGGTCCCTTTTGTAAATGGGCCATTGACTTTATGGAGTGTTGCCTGCCATCCGCTAGTAACCACAAATATATCATCATGGCAGTCGACTATTTCACAAAATGGGTCGAGGCCATGCCAACATTTAACAACACGGCAGCTACCGTAGCCCTCTTTTTCTTTAACCACGTTATCTCTCGATTCGGGGTTCCGAAACAACTGGTCTCTGATCATGGTAGACGTTTTGAAGATGAGATATGGTGTGATCTATCCTCACTGTTGTGTTTTGAGCACCAATATTCCTCCTCCTATTACCCCCAAGGTAATGGCCAAGTGGTCTTTTTTCGTACGCTTCGATAAAAGATTCATACTAACACTTATATAAGATTAGGGTTTGCAAAACCCTAAACCACCTTCTTCCATTTTTCCCTTTTCAGATGGAGGACCTCCTCATAGGATTGCGCAGATCATCTAGGAGGTTCATGGTATCTGGACTGCTTTATGATTTCATCTAGTTGACCCAGTAAAGTAGCTTGAACCTGTTTCACATACATGTGGATTTTATTGAGCAAGCCCATATTTGACTCTGTCCACATTAGGCATTGATTTATTCTCATCTTTGGGAGTTTTTATTTGTTCTCCTTTACATTTTATTCATAAAACATAAAAATAAAATGACATGAAATCTCCTACTAGCTTGGGCTAGTTAGGAATATTACAGTCCTCCCCCTTCAAAATTTTGCTTTTCCTCAAGAAAATGTATGGTAGAAAAAAAATTCTCCTTCCCTCTTCTTGTGGCCTTATCAATGGACCCCACCATGGCTGAAAATGATAAGAAATGAATCTTCCCTCCAGTGATCTCCTTCAAGTGTAAGATAGAAAGTGTCCATCATGAGAAAATGGAAGGTGAAAGTGGTGATATTCTTGTTTCTCAATAGCCTCATTAAGGTAGCAGTGATGAAGAGCATGGGAAAAATTTCTCCCAATGAGTGTCTCCCACATCCATGCTATCATCCATAAGAATCTAGTTGCCTCCAGAAAAGGCAACTTCGGAAAATGTTCCTCCACCTTGAGCTCCAGTAAAATAGGTGGGATGAAAATCTACATATAGTTAGACAAGATAGCCTACCCCACGTTGTCCTCCTCTCCACTTAATATAAGTGTAGAGTGCAAACTAATCTTGGGATGCAAGGATATTTCCCTCAAGTGGCATCATGAAGAGTAGATCTACAAATATCCTCCCTCCAACGCTGTAAAACCAGTTAGCCAAAAATGTTTCATATGTTATGGATATAAGAGTATCATCATAAGGTATCCCATCACACACATGGTTCACCTTCAAGAGAAACAAGTGTTCGGTCTTGGTGGCCATGATTCTTCCCATGTCCCCATTAGAACATGAATTGCATAAAATGTGGAAACCTACTTTCCAAAAGGACACATCCAAACCATATGCCTCACTCAACATGATGTCTCCCATCAAGATAAAAGAAAAATACATAATTGAGAACATGACTATCATCATCATGAAGGAAATACTGAAGGTTGTATGTGATGCAAGAGAGTACCAATAGTTTCCCAAGTCTTCACAGTGCAGTTTTACATACTGCTGCTTTAGAAGAATACATGGAAAATTGTTTCTTATTACATGGTTAATCATATAAATCAAATGAAGATACATGTAATAAAAACATCTTTTCCCAAGGACACATAAGAGATGGCTGTCTTCATCATATAATTTGGCCCATTGTAGACCATGAAGCCCAATGAATAGCTTGCCCTCTTGTGGAGCAATGCACTGCCAAAAGATGGTAAGAGGATGCAAACAAAATATCTTAGTATATGTTTGAAGCAAGAATATACATGGATACATGAATGAATCCTGAATAATAGATTGGCACACTCCCATGAAGGGGAATGAACCAAGGGCTGCATGAAAGTCCTTCTCCTCCTGCTTGGAAACCCAAGTCAAGAAAAGCACACCATAGTAATAGATGTATACATCTACCACTTCATCTTCTTCACCTCCTCTTTGCTCACCAAGTGAATCGAATGAGAAGTGATACTAGGAATACTCCATCAATAAAGCCCAGCTCCACAGTGGCAATGGTGTTGGCCTATGCAAATAGGCTCCCACCAACACATAGCTCCAATATTTGACATGCAAAATGTCAAAGGCATCTCCCATAATGTTGGTACATATGAAAAGTACTTCCAACGAAGAAATCCCTTCTTGAACAGATAAGATCAAGGAGTAACCCCTTTGCACTATGATAGTCCCATCTTCTACTCCTACAACATCATGAAAACCGTGAGAGGAAATCTGCCCTTGCTCTCTCAAGATCTTCCCAAGCAACAAAATCTTTTGCTGCCTCGTTATACTTCCATCATCCAAATCATGTAGTGACAACATGGTGCTTGAAATGAATAATGTTATGCCAACACAATGTGCCCATACTCTTTGCTACCCCATGATTCAAGTATTCTACCACATTTGCTTAGAAAGAGAGTTATGACCAAACTCTTGCAAGAGCAACCAACGCAACCAAGACTCCTGCTGCCCAGTGTCATAGATATACAAGTAGCTCTCCATATTCTTTCTCTTCGTCCACATCTACTCAACCAATTGTGGATGTCTCCTTCCACCCTTTATCGTGGTACTCCTCCCATGAGGGCTATCATCATCCCAAATAAAATTCCCGCATTTCATGGGATCTTGAAATGTAATCTTCTCGAGGATCAATTTGGTCCTATCAGGATCCAAATAGGTGGTAGGAAAAAACCTCCCATCATGATGTGAATGGCTCAAGAAATGTCCAACATAGTCATGAGAGCTGTTATCCATCTGAAGATTTCCTCCATCTACTATCTGCTCCTATGAGAAGGGAAGATCCTCCTCAAACTGTTGAAGAACTTTGCACTCCATGATGTGTTTAAGTTCACCTCCAATGAATTCTTTCGATGAGGTCTTCTCCTCATGCATGGCCTCCCAAAACCAAAGGGGCGTTGGATCAACTACAAGTAGAAGTTTCTCTTTGAGCAAGGGTGTGCTCACTGAGAAAGGGTCATCTGGAAGGGAGAAAGGGTTTCCCACTTCAAGATGTCTACCATCCATCATTCTAACCTCTATTGCTTCATGAATGAAGCTTCCATGTGAATGCTCCAATGAGGAGTGGTTCCTCTCTTATTCCTCACTGCCTTTGCACAGCGTAGTCCAACTCTGTTCCTATAAATTAGCAACATGCAAAGATGTAGATCCCTTCATACAATGTGCTGAAATGATAATAGATGGATTTTTAATCATACCTTGGTGAGATGTAGAAGCAAGAGCTTCTTCTGAAATTATGTAGCCTTCCTCTTTTACTGAAGGCTGCTCCTCCAAGGTTGTGCCATTGTTGGCACAAGTATCCACCCTCTCAATCTCCTCGAGATCTTCTTCAATGCCCTTCAGGGTCTGGAAAAGGAGCAGGGAGATCTCCTCTTCTATCATTCTTCCAAGCAGTGGAGCCATGCTTTGTGAGGGTAGGAAGTGCATGGGCCTTCCTCTCCTTCTTGAAACCTTATGTAGGTCTCACTGCAACTTTCTTCTCCTTGAAACCCTCTAGGAGTCTCGACGCATCTTATTTATCTCTTCCGATTTACCTCTTTGGAGAGGCCATTATTAGATATAAACATTGATGAGAGTAATCTGATCCTCTCCATCATTTTGATCTCTATTTCTTCTCTTCTCTGATACTGCTGTAAAGTTCCCTCTTCAGGAGTATCAAGATTCTATTCCAGAGATTGACTACAGGGGAATTTACTGTATATGTCACCTTTGAAAAAAGGATGAGATCTAGAGGGTACCTCGCCATGTATAAAATCATTCTATAGAACCTGAAATATTCCTCCTCCAGGGATTCAACACTTTGGCTTGAAGCCACAGGCTGAGCCAAAGATCTTGCTCTGACACCACTATAATGTTCCAAATCTGGAAATTAAGCAATATTTAACAAAATATTGGTTATGCAACATCCAAAAAATCTAAAAAAAGATATTATGATGAATATCCTTCAGTAAATATAATAGAAGCAACCTTATACAGTGTTTTATGGGAAGAAAGGTGAGGAAAGTGATGATTTTTGCCCTAAAATAATTGTATTCATAAATCTGCATAAAAATAAGGGAAATCGCGGGAGGTTATTTTAGATTAGGTCATGAGAAACCTATGCTCTGAATTTCAGCTCAAAAAAAAAGTATAGCTAAGTTAAACAGTTCCTCCTAACCAAACTAGGCTTAAAAACCTTGATTTCCCATGACTTGGAGTATGTAGAAATTACTGAAGCTTCTAAAATGTGATTTACTGAAGGGATTAGTTGAGTTTATGCATGAACATTAGTATGGAAACTTATAATGAGCTTAAAATTATTTAGGCTAAGAAAAACAGATCTTTTCATAAAGGAAAGCTCCAAAAGAAGCGCTGCAACACGTGACAAAAGACTGCAAAACTATGACAACGTTATTTTCAGAAATCTGAAGCGGTCTTTTATTGAGTTTCAGATCAAAATAGCTATTTCACTCTTGCCAATTTTTTAGATGAATTCCCCACTAAAAATATGTAATAGAACTCTTTAGATGTGAATAGATTTGATTCCACTTGCTTCAGCTCACATGGACAGCTCAACCCACAATAGGAGCAGTGTTGTAGATGTAAGGTGAATCTTGGCCAAAATGACAGATAGTGGATAAATGCAACACAATCTCCTCCAAGAGACCCTCAAGGAAGGAGGGAGGAATTTCTAAATAGGAAATCCCTCTTTCTCTAGTTAAACAGCCAAGAGATTTTGAGTTTCTCAAGCAATCTCAAAATCGAAATGTCATCAAAAACCTCTCCTTGAGTATTTCCCTTCCTTATATAAGATTAGGTTTTGCAAAACCCTGAACCACCTTTATCCATTTGTCCCTTTTCACATGGAGGACCTCCTCATAGGACTGCGCTGATCATCTAGGAGGTTCATTTTATCTGGACTACTTTATGATTTGGTTTACTTGACCTGGTCAAATAGCTTGAACCTGTTTCACATACAAGTGTATTTTATTGAGAAAGCCTAGATTTGACTCTGTTCACATTGGGAATTTATTTATTTTGATGTTTAGGAGTTTTTATTTGTTCTCCTTTACATTTTATTCATAAAACATAAAAATAAAATGACATTGAATATTCCTACTAGCTTGGGCTAGTTAGGAATATTACAGTCCTCCCCCTTCAAAATGTTGCTTGTCCTTAAGAAACTGCAGGGTAGAAAAAAACTTATGCTTCCCTATTCTTGTGGACTCATCAATGGACCCCACCATGGCTGAAAATGATAAGCAATGAATCTCTCCTCCAATCATGTCCTCCAAGTGTAAGATAGCAAGTGTACATCATGAGAAAATGGAAGGTGCAAGTGGTGATCTTCTTGTTGCTCAATGGCCTCATTAAGTTAGGAGTGATGAAGACCATGGGGAAAAATTCTCCCATTGAGTGTCTCCCACACCCATGTTATCATCCATAAGAATCTAGTTACCTCCAGATAAGGCAACTTCAGAAAATGTTCCTCCACCTTGAGCTCCTGCAAAATAGGTGGGATGAAAATCTGCATATGGTAGATAAGATAGCCTACCCCATGTTGTCCTCCTCTCCACTTGAGATAAGTGTAGAGTGCAAACTGATATTGGGTTGCAAGGATATTAACCTCAAGTGACATCATGAAGAGTAGATCTGCAAAGATCCTCCCTCCAATGCTGTAAAACCAGTTAGCCCAAAATGTTTCATATGTGATGGATAGAAGATTATCATCATAAGGTATCCCATCACAGACATGGATCACCTCCAAGAGAAACAAGTGTTTGTTCTTGGTGGCCATGACTCTTCCCATGTCCCCATTAGAACATGTATTGCATAAAATGTGGGAACCTACTTCCCAAAAGGACACATCCAAACCATGTGCCTCACTCAACATCATGTCTCCCATCAAGATAAAAGAAGTATCAGCAATTTAGAACATGACTATCATCATCATGAAGGAAATACTAAAGGTTCTATGTGATGCAAAAGAGTACCAATAGTTTCCCAAGTCTTCAAAGTGCAGTTTTACATACTGCTGCTTTAGAAGAATACATGGAAAATTGTTTCTTATTACATGGTTAATCATATAAATCAAATGAACATACATGTAAGAAAAACATATTTTCCCAAGGCCACATAAGAGATGGCTGTCTCCATCATATAATTTGGCATAATGTAGACCATGGAGCTCAATGAATATCTTGCCCTCTTGTGGAGAAATGCACTACCAAAAGATGCTAAGAGGATGCAAACAAAAGCTCTCACCATATGTTGGAAGCAAGAAGATACATGGATCCATGAATGAATCCTAAATAATAGTTTGGCACACTCCCATGAAGGGGAATGAACCAAGGGCTGCATGAAATTCCTTCTCCTCCTGCTTGGAAACCTAAGTCAATAAAAGCACAACACAGTAATAGATGTCTACATCTACCACTTCATCTTCTTCACCTCCTCTTTGCTCAGCAAGTGCATCAAATGAGAAGTGATCCTAGCAATACTCCATCAATAAATCCCAGCTCCACAGTCACAATGTTGTTGTCCTATGCAAATACACTCCCATCAACAAATAGCTCCAATTTTGGAAATGCAGAATGTCAAAGGCATCTCCCATAATGCTGATACATATGAGAAGTCCTTCCCATGAAGAAAGTCCTTCTTGAAAATCCAAGGTCAAGGAGTAACCCCTTTGCACTATGATAGTGCCATCTTCTACTCCCGCAACATCACGAAAACTGTGAGAGAAAATCTTCCCTTGGTCTCTCAAGATCTTCCCAAGCGACAAAATATTTTTCTGCCACATTATACTTCCATCATCCAAATCATGTAGTGATAAAAATGGTGCTTGACATGAAGAATGTTATGCCAACAAAATGTGCCCATACTCTTTGCTGCCCCATGATGCAAGTATTCTACCACATACCCTTGGAAAGAGAGTGATGACCAAACTCTTTCAAGAGAAACCAATGTAGCCAAGCCTCCTACTGCTTAGTGTCATAGATCTCCATGTAGCTCTCTAGCTTCTTTCTCTCCATCCACATCCGCTCAACCAATTGTGGATGTATCCTTCCACCCTTCATCCTGGTACTCCTTCCATGAGGGCTACCATCATCCCAAATCAAATTCCTGCATTTCATGGGATCTTGAAATGCAATCTTTCGGAGTATCAATTTGATCCTATGAGGATCCAAATAGGTGGTAGGAAAAAACCTCCCACCATGATGTGCATGGCTCAAGAAATGTCCAACACAGTCATGAGAGATGTTATCCATTCGAAGATGTCCTCCATCTGCTATCTACTCCTGTGAGAAGGGAAGATCCTCCTCAAACTGTTGAAGAACTTTGCACTCCATGATGTGTTGAAGTGCACCTCCAATGAATTCTTTCCATAAGCTCTTCTCTTCATGCATGGCCTCCCAAAACCAAAGGAGCCTTGGATTAGTTGCAAGTAGAAGTTTCTCTTTGAGCAGGGATGTGATCATTGAGAAAGGGTCATCTGGAAAGGAGAAAGGGTTTCTCACTTCAAGATGTCTACCATCCATCATTCCACCCTCTATCGCTTCATGAATGAAGCTTCCATGTGAATGCTTCAAAGAGGAATGGTTCCCCTCTTCTTCCTTACTGCCATTGTACAGCGTAGTACAACTCTGTTGCTCTAAATCAGTAGCATGCAAAGATGTAGATCCGTTCATACAATGTGCTGAAATGACAATAGATGGATTTTTAATCATACCTTAGTGAGATGTAGAAGCAAGAGTTTCTTCTACAACTATGTAGCCTTCCTCTTTTACTAAAGGTTACTCCTCCAAGGTTGTGCCATCACTAGCACAGGTCTCCACCCTCTCAATCTCCTTGATATCTTCTTCAATACCCTTTAGGGTCTAGAAAAGGAGCAGGGAGATCTCCTCTTTTGTCATTGTTCCAAGTGGTGCAGCCATGCTCTTGTTTCTTCTGCACAATGCATATTTTTTGTGAGGTTAGGAAGTGCATGGGCCTTCCTCTCCTTTCTAAAACCTTCTGTAGGTCTCACTGTAACTTTCTTCTCATTGAAACCCTCTAGGAGTCTCGATGCATCTTGTTTCTCTTTTCTAATTTACCTCTTTGGAGAGGCCCTTCTTAGATTTGAACATTGATGAGAGTAATCTCATCCTTTCCATCATTCTAATCTCTTTTTCTTCTCTTCTTTAATACTGCTGTAAATTTCCCTCTTCAGTAGTATCAATATTCTATTCCAGAGATTTACTGTAGCGACATTTACTGGATATGTCAAATTTGAGAAAAGGATGAGATCCAGAGGCCACCTCTCCATATTAAGACTCTGTCTATAGAGCTTGAAATATTCCTCCTCCAAGGATTCAACACTTTGTCTTGAAGCCATAGGATGAGCGAATGATCTTGGTCTGATTCCACTGTAATGTTCCAAATCTGGAAATTAAGAAATATTTAACAAAATATTGGTTATGAAACATCAAAAAAATCTCATAACATATTTAATAATGCATATCCTTCAGTAAATACAACATAAACAACCTTATGCAGCGTTTCATGGGAAAAAAGGTGGGGAAAAGTGATGATTTTTTCCCTAAAATGAGTGTATTCAGAATCTGCGTAACAATAAGAGAAATGGCAGGTGTTTATTTTATATTATGTCATGAGGGAATTATTCTCTTAATTTCATCTCAAAAAAATAATTCTAGCTAAGTTAAACAGTTGCTTGTACCCGAACTAGGCTTAAAAACCCTGATTTCCCGTGACTTGGATTATGCAGAAATTACTAAAGCTTCTATAGCGTGATTTTCTGAATGGATTAGCTTATTTTATGCATGAAAATAAGTATGTAAACTTATAATGATATTCAAATGACTTAGGCTAAGAAAAAATGATCTTTTCATAAAGGAAAGATGCAAAAGAAGTGCTGCAACACATGAGAAAAGACTGCAGAACTATGCCAACGTTATTTTAAAAAATGTGAAGTAGTGTTTTATTTAGTTTCAGATATACAACATTTAATAGGACAAAAGGATATATCTAAATGCGATCTATATGCAAAAATGCCTTTTAAGTAAATTCCCCTTGGGGATCTCAGCTGAAAGTGAAGAACAATGAATAGATCTGAGATCTACACCATGGATCTGCAGTGAAATTTAGAAATTTCTGAGCACTACATCACAAAAAAAATCAGATCTGAAATATGACATGGATTGGTTGGCCAATCCACAGATCACCTCAGTGAAGGAAAGAAGCCCTTTCACCGGAGATCTCTCCTCCAAACTGTTAGAAATTAAACACTGCAACTCTGCTTACAAAAATTATGCATTTCTGAAGCTAACTACATAGATGAAGTGATGCACACTTTGGCCTTATGCCAAGATAAGGATCTGGAGCTCAAAATAGATATTGCACTCTTTTCAATGGTTTACATGACTTCCCCACTGAAAAGACGCAACAGAACTCTTCAGATCTGAATATATATGATTCCACTTGTTGTATCTCACATGGACAGCTCAACCCACAATAGGAGCAGTGTTGTAGATGTAAGATGAAGCTTGGCCAAAATTCCAGATAGTGGATCAATGTAGCACAATCTTCTCCAACAGACCCTCAAGGAAGGAGGGAGGAATTCCTAAACAGGAAATCCCTCTTTCTCTGTTGGCCAGATAAATCGATCTTGTAGACAAGATCAATCTCCCTAGTGTGAGAAGACAATCTAGCAACAAATGAACAACTAAGTTTGTCTTTCTCTAAATATATTCGTTTTACAAATAAATGCTATGAAGGTGTCGATCCTACCTTAGATCCAAATGCTTATTTGCAATCGTAGTGCTTCTATCGCAACAAGAGCTCTTCTTTCACAACAAGAGTTATTTTGTCACAACAATAATCCTTCCATCGCATCAAGAGTTCTTTCGTCGCAAGAAAGTGTCGTCTTTTGTCGCAACAAAGTGTCGTCTTTTGTCAACCTATAATCACAAACAAGAAAATATTAAATAGCACCTGTATAACAAATAATTATAAAACATACCTATCATAGTGATCAAGGAATCTGTGAAATAAATGATCAAACAACAGCTTATTGAAATAAACAATCGAACGACAATTTATTGAGAAAAACAAAACTTGATTGTATTAATCTTAAAATAACAGAAGAAACTTACAACCTTAGACTTGATGTTTGAAAAGGCCTTCCCAGGGTTCGAAGCAGGAGTCTCCTCTACTTTGATAAGTCTTGCACTCTCCCTCCAGGAGCACATAGAGGTATGTGATCTTTCCTCTCAAAAGCCAAGCAGAAACAAGTCTAAATATCAACAACACTTCAACTCAATCATACATAAAGCTTGAACTCCCTTTGAGGCTACCCAATGCCTCTTTTTATAAAGCGGATGAGGAGGTTAGGGTTCCACCTTTGAAGGGATATAATCCTCCTTCAAAGGGATAGACTCCTCACATCAAGGGATTAGTTCCTTAAGGTGAGGGATACATGAACCTTACTAAAGCGTACTCATCCCCAAAATATTTCATCTAGAACCTTCTAGAATTGACCAAAATTCAACTTTTTCACTTTAGTTTCTCGCTTTTTTTACTTTGGAGGGGGTACGCAGGAATTACAAGGGAAAAATATGTTCTGGAACATAGGTAAGTAGTGTATTACCTGCGTACCCAAGCCAAGAACGCAGGCAGGCTTCATGTTACCTGCGTGCCCTGAGTTTTAGAGGTTTTATTGGGTTTTCTCTTGATTTTAGGGCTTGGATTGAGGAACAAAGGTTGTAATACTTGTAGAGGAGGTAATTATGAGTGTCAATGATCTCATACAGTCAACAGAATGTCAGAGTGACATTTTTTGAGTGCAATAGATTGCCCCCTAAAGTGTGAATTCTGGAATAGATGAAGATGAAGTTTTTTTGTATATGAAGAGTGAAGTACTTTATCATTTCAAGGATCATCTTGTGGACACCCCAGTCAGAACATGTAAAAAAATTCAATGCAATATATATATATGTAATCATATCATCGCTGAGGTAAGCATTCCCATACTCAGATCAAAACTAACTAGATAACTAATTTAAACTATTATGATACAAGAATGATTTTCAATACATCAACAGTATAGACATGTGTAGAAACAGTATGGACACAGCCATCTGTTTATGAATATTCCACTGTATGAATGAATAACAAAAATTCCTCGCAGCCTTGATGGTGAAAACTAGATCTAGGGTCTTGATTTCCGCTTCTCGAACCAGTATGATTTTGTCCATGTGAATGAATGAGTCGAAATCGAACATGGTAGAAACCACTTGATTACGAGTCAATAATGTAAACTGTTAACAAGTGTGAGAGTAACCACCAATAATGTCAATGGATTTCAAAGTACTCAGTACAATCCATGAAATGTGAATGAATGAGCTGAACTCAAACATGCCATGGAATCATTCGATCGAAGGTCAATGATGCAACCAGTCGTCAAAGGAAAGAAACCTGCCATTGAGGCATGTAGATTTCAAGGTATTGACGATTTCTGGATCAACTTCCTAGATAATGATCTGTTGTCAATAGAAAGTGATCTGTCGAAAGCAAGCCCACAACACGAAATCATAGATCAAGCTTTGAAGAAATATATTGGAAAGCATTTCACACTTAGGGATGGTCAAAATGGATGACAAATATTTTTCAGATGAAGAGTTTTTTTGAACTATCCTCTTGAACACATAACGACACTGCAGATGGCTTGGTGACAATTGACCCAAAGCTAATACCCAGAAACCAGCTGAAGACTTTCAAAATGTTTTGATTAACTGTTAGGAAAAGGATTTCCCAACCCAGCTGAAAAAAAGTGTTGTGTTCAAGAGTGGTTAACGGTTTTCTAAATAATAAAAATGTAACAAACAGGTTCATTTTTCTCTCATTTCCCCCACCATTTCTGGCAAGTACCTCTTTCGTCGCAACAATAATCCTTCCGTCCCAACAAGAGTTCTTTCGTCTCAAGAAAGTGTTGTCTTTTGTTGCAACAAAGTGTCATCTTTTTTCGACCTGCAATCACAAACAAGAAAATATTAAGTAGCACCTGTATAACAAATAATTATAAAACATATCTATCATAGTGATCAAGGAATCTATGAAATAAATGATCAAATGACTGCTTATTGAAATAAACAATCGAATGGAAATTTATTGAGAAAAACAAAACTTGATTTTATTAATCTTAAAATAACAGAAGAACCTTACAACCTTATCCTTGATGTTCGAAAAGGCCTTCCCAGGGTCCGAAGAAAGAGTCTCCTCTACTTTGATAAGTCTTGCACTCTTCCTCCAGGAGCACATAGAGGTATGTGATCTTTCCTCTCAAAAGCTCAACAGAAACACATCTAAATCTGAATAACATTTCAACTCAATCACACATAAATCTTGAACTCCCTTTGAGGCTACCCAATGCCTCTTTTTATAGATCAGATGAGGAGGTTAGGGTTCCACCTTGGAAGGGATAGAATCCTCCTTCAAAGGGATAGGCTCCTCACATCAAGGGATTAGTTCCTTAAGGTGAGGTATGCATGAAACTTACTAAAGCGTACTCATCCCCAAAAAATCTCATCTAGAACCTTCCAGAATTGACCAAAATTCAACTTTTTCACTTTAGTTTCTCTCTTTTTTGACTTTAGAGGGCGTACGTAAGCATTAGAAGGGAAAAATGTGTTCTGGAACATAGGTAAGGAGTGTATTATTGGCATACCCAAGCCAGGAACGCAGACATGCTTCATGTTGCCTGCGTACCCTGAGTTTCAAAGGTTTTATTGGGTTTTCTCTTGATTTTAGGGCTTGGAATGAGGAAAAAAGGTTGTAAGACTTGCAGAGGAGGTCAGTATGAGTGTCAATGAGCTCATACAATCAGCAGAATGTTAGAGTGACAGTTTTTAAGTGCAACATTCTCTAGCTAAATAGCCAAGAGATTTTGAGTTTCTCAAGCAATCTCAAAATCGAAATATCATCAACAACCACTCCTTCAGCCTTTCTCTTCCTTATATAAGATGAGGGTTTCCAAAACCCTGAACCACCTTTATCTATTTGTCCCTTTTCACATGGAGGACCTCCTCATAGGACTGTGCTGATCATCCAGGAGGCTCATTGTATCTGGACTACTTTATGATTTGGTCCAGTTGACCCAATCAAATAGTTTGAACTTATTTCACATACAACTCGATTTTATTGAGAAAGCCCGGATTTGACTCTGTTCACATTGGGCATTGATTTATTCTCATGTTTAGGAGTTTTTATTTGTTCTCCTTTACATTTTATTCATAAAACATAAAAATAAAATGACATTGAATATTCCTAGTAGCTTGGGCTAGTTAGGAATATTACAGTCCTCCCCCTTCAAAATGTTGCTTGTCCTCAAGCAACTACAGGGTAGAATAAAACTTCTCCTTCCCTCTTCTTGTGGCCTCATCAATGGACCCCACCATGGCTGAAAATGATAGGCAATGAATCTTTCCTCCAATGATCTCCTCCAAGTGTAAGATAACAAGTGTACATCATAAGAAAATGGAAGGTGCAAGTGGTGCTCTTCTTGTTGCTCAATGGCCTCATTAAGGTAGGAGTGATGAAGAGCATGGGGAAAATTTCTCCCAATGAATGTCTCCCGCACCCATGCTATCGTCCATAAGAATATAGTTACCTCCAGATAAGGCAACTTCAGAAAATGTGCCTCCACCTTGAGCTCCCGCAAAATAGGTGGGCTGAAAATATGCATATGGTAGACAAGATAGCCTACCCCAAACTGTCCTCCTTTACACTTAAGATAAGTGTAGAGTGCAAAATGATCTTGGGCTGCAAGGATATTAACCTCAAGTGGCATCATGAAGAGTAGATCTACAAAGATCCTCCCTCCAACGTTGGAAAACCAGTTAACCCAAAATGTTTCATATGTGATGGATAGAACAGTATCATCATAAGGTATCCCATCACACACATGGGTCACCTCCAAGAGAAACAAGTGTTTGGTCTTGGTGGCCATGACTCTTCCCATGTCCCCATTAGAAAATGTACTGCATAAAATGTGGGAACCTACTTCCCAAAATGATACATCCAAGCCATGTGCCTCACTCAACATCATATCTCCCATCAATATAAAAGCAATATCAGTAGTTGAGAACATGACTATCATCATCATGAAGGAAATACTGAAGGTTCTATGTGATGCAAGAGAGTACCAATAGTTTCCCAAGTCTTCACAACACAGTTTTACATACTGCTGCTTTACAAGAATATATGGAAAATTGTTTCTTATTACATGGTTAATCATATAAATCAAATGAACATACATGTAAGAAAAAGATCTTTTCCCAAGGCCACATAAGAGATGGTTGTCTCCATCATATAATTTGGCCCAATGTAGACCATGGAGCTCAATGAATATCTTTCCCTCTTGTGGAGCAATGCACTCACAAAAGATGGTAAGAGGATGCAAAAAAAAGCTCTCACCTTATGTTGGAAGCAAGAAGATACATGGATCCATGAATTAATCCTCAATAATAGTTTGGCACACTCCCAGGAAGGGGAATGAACCAAGGGCCACATGAAAGTCCTTCTCCTCCTGCTTGGAAACCTAAGTCAAGAAAAGCACACCACAGTAATAGATGTCTACATCTACCACTTCATATTCTTCACCTCCTCTTTGCTCACCAAGTGCATCGAATGAGAAGTGATCCTAGGAATACTCCATCAATAAATCCTACCTCCATAGTGACAACGTTGTTGGATTATGCAAATATTCTCCCATAAACACATAACTCCAATCTTTGACATGCAGAATGTCAAAGGCATTTCCCATAATGCTGCTACATATGAGAAGTCCTTCCCATGAAGAAATACCTTCTTGAACATATAAGGTGAAGGAGTAACCCCTTTGCAATATGATAGTGCCATCTTCTACTCCTGCAACATCATGAAAACTGTGAGAGCAAATCTTCCCTTGCTCTCTCAAGATCTTCCCAAGCAACAAAATCTTTTGCTGCCTCCTTATATGTACATCATCCAAATCATGTAGTGACAACATGGTGCTTGACATGAAGAATTTTATGCCAACAAAATGTGCCCATACTCTTTGCTGCCCCATGATGCAGGTATTCTTCCACATACCCTTAGAAAGAGAGTGATGACCAAAATCTTTGAAGAGCAACCAACGCAGCCAAGCTTCCTGCTACCCAGTGTCATAGACCTGCAAGTTTCATAGACCTCCAGCTTCTTGCTCTCCATCCACATATACTCAACCAATTTTGGATGTATCCTTCCACCCTTCATCCTAGTACTCCTCCCATGAGGGCTACCATCATCCCAAATCAAATTCCTGCATTTCATGGGATCTTGAAATGAAATCTTCCAGAGGATCAATTTCATCCTATGAGGATAAAAATAGGTGGTAGGAAAAAAACTCCCATCATGATGTGCATGGCTCAATAAATGTCCAACACAGTCATAAGATATTTTATCCATCCGAAGATGTCCACCATCTACTATCTACTCCTGTGAGAAGGGAAGGTCCTCCTCAAACTATTGAAGAACTTTACACTCCATGATGTGATGAAGTGCACCTCCAATGAATTTTTTCCATGAGGTCTTCTCCACATGCATGGCCTCCCAAAACCAAAGGGGACTTGGATAAGCTGCAAGTAGAAGTTTCTCTTTGAGCAGGGGTTTGCTCATTGAGAAAGGTTCATCTGGAAGGGAGAAATGGTTTCTCACTTCAAGATGTCTACCATCCATCATTCCACCTTCTATTGCTCCATGAATGAAGCTTTCATAGAGATGTAGATCCCTTCATACAATGTGCTGAAATGACAATAGATGGATTTTTAATCATACCTTGGTGAGATGTAGAAGCAAGAGCTTCTTCTGCAACTACATAGCCTTCCTCTTTTACTGAAGGCTGTTCCTCCAACGTTGTGCCAGCACTGGCACAAGTCTCCACCCTCTCAATCTCCTTGAGATCTTCTTCAATACCCTTTAGGGTCTGGAAAACGAGCAGGGAGATCTCCTCTTCTGTCATTCTTCCAAGTGTTGAAGCCATGCTCTTGTTGCTTCTATACAATGCATCTTATTTGTGAGGGTAGGAAGTGCATGGGCCTTCCTCTCCTTCTTGAAACCTTCTATAGGTCTCATTGCAACTTTCTTCTCTTTGAAACCCTCTAGGAGTCTCGATGCATCTTATTTCTTTTTTCTGATTTAAATCTTTGGAGAGGCCCTTCTTAGATCTGAACATTGATGAGAGTAATCTCATCCTCTCCATCATTTTGATCTTTGTTTATTCTCTTCTCTGATACTTCTGTAAAGTTTCCTCTTCACGAGTATCAAGATTCTATTCCAGAGATTAACTGCAGGGGCATTTACTAGATATGTCACCTTTGAAAAAAGAATGAGATCCAGAGGCTACATGGCCATCTACAGACTCTGTCTATAGATCTTTAAATATTCCTCCTCCAGGGATTCAACACTTTGGCTTGAAGCCACGGGCTGAGCCAAAGATCTCTCTCTGATACCACTGTAATGTTCCAAATCTGGAAATAAAGAAATATTTAACAAAATATTGGTCATGCAGCATCACAAAAATCTCATAACAAATGTTATAATGCAGATCCTTAAGTAAATACAACATCAACAACCTTTTACAACGTTTTATGGGCAAAAAGGTGGGCAAAATTGATGATTTTGGCCCTAAAATGAGTGTATTTAGAAATATGCGTAAAAATAAGAGCAATGGCGGGAGGTTATTTTAGATTAGGTCATGAGGGACCTATTCTCCAAATTTCATCTCAAACAAATAAGTCTAGCTAAGTTAAACAGTTCCTCCTACCCAAACTAGGCTTAAAAACCTGAATTCCCATGACTTGGAGTATGCAGAAATTACTGAAGCTTCTACAACATGATTTTCTGAAGGGATTAGATGATTTTATGCATGAACATCAGTATCAAAACTTATAATGAGCGTAAAATGATTTAGGCTAAGAAAAACAGATCTTTTCATAAAGGAAAGCTCCAAAAGAAGTGCTGCAACACATGAGAAAATACTGTAGAACTATGACAGCGTTATTTTTAGAAATCTGAAGTGGTGTTTTATTTAGTTTCAGATCTATAACAGATCAGAGGACAAAAGGATAGCTCTAAATCGGATCTATATGAAAAATTGCCTTTTAAGTACATTCCCCTTGGGGATCTCAGCTGAAAGTGGATAACAATGAATAGATCTAAGATGTGCACCATGGATCTGCAGTAAGCTTCAGAAATTTCTAATGAGTACATCACACAGTAGATAAAATCTGAAATATGACATGGATTGGTTGGCCAATCCACGTATCACCTCATTGAAGGAAAGAAGCCCTTTCACCTGAGATCTCTCCTCCAAACTACTAGAAAATAAATACTGCAACTCTACCTACAAAATAACACAGTTGCTGAAGCTAACTGCATAGATGAATTATTGCACACTTTGGCCTCATGCCAAGATAAGGATCTGGAGCTCAAAACATCTATTTCACTCGTGCGAATAGATGACTTCCCCACTGAAAAGATGCAATAGAACTCTTTCTTTGAATAGATCTGATTCCACTTGCTGCAGCTTACATGGAAACTCAACCCACAATAGTAGAAGTGCTGTAGATGTAAGGTGAAGCTTGGCCAAAATGCCAGATAGTGAATCAATGCAGCACAATCTCCTCCAAGAGACCCTCAAGGAAGGAGGGAGGAATTCCTAAACAGGAAATCCCTCTTTCTTTAGCTAAACAACCAAGAGAGTTTGAGTTGCTCAAGAAATCTCAAAATCTAAATATCATCAACAACCTCTCCTTGAGTCTGTCCCTTACTTATATAAGATTAGGGTTTGTAAAACCCTAAACCACCTTCATCCATTTTTCCATTTTCACATGGAGGACCTCCTCATAGGACTGCGTTGATCATCTAGGAGGTTCATTCTCCTCATAGGACTGTGTTGATCATCTAGGAGGTTCATTGTATCTAGACTGCTTTATGATTTGGTCCAGTTGACTAGGTCAAATAGCTTGAACCTTTTTCACATACAAGTGGATTTTATTGAGCAAGCCCGGATTTGACTCTATTCACATTGGGCATTGATTTATTCTCATGTTTAGGAGTTTTTATTTGTTCTCCTTTACATTTTATTCATAAAACATAAAAATAAAATGATATTGAATATTCCTACTAGCTTGGGCTAGTTAGGAATATTACACATGATCTTATCATTTTCCTCTTGGATTTTATATCCAATTTATTATCCAGAGTGATTAAGACCAAATTTTTTCTTTTCTTCTTAGCTCTCCTCCTTGATTTGATTGATTCTCCAAATCCTTATAATCTAACACCCATTTTCATAAAAGCCTTTGTGAACACTAATTTTCTATATCTCTTTTTGAATCTTTCCTTCAAATAATATAAGTTTTCTATCAATCACTGCCACTAGCTCTATTTCAGTAGGTATTTATCTTGAATGTGTACTAAAATGTTGATATTATAATGTTAAAAATAATAAGAAAATATGTAATAAAATAAAATTATGTACCTATTTTGGTTTCAATTTCACTTATTCTAAATAAATCAAAATAAATAAAAAACTCATAGTAAGTTCAACACCAATTTTGTTTCTCTCGTAGCATCCATGACTAATCTCATAGTAGTAAGAGGGGAGGAGAAAGTGATGGACGCAGTAAGGGTTTCTGCAAGATCTCTGAAATGTTCCGCCGCCGCCAAGCCCGTGGAATAGGGTAGCTCAGGCCCAGCAAGGCTATCTTGCGGTTTTGACTCCGATTCGAGTGCTTCAGATCAAATCGACGTGAGAGAGGTATTTTTGCAGGTGCTGCATGGATCTGAAGGCCGATTTCGAGCCCAATGGGAGGTTTATTGCAGACTTCAAGCAATGGCTCCAGACCCAAAGAAATCACCGTACGATCTGGCCCAACCAAGGGATCCCAGCACTCGATATTTGCTGGTTCGTTCCACACATGTTCAAGAAGGCGTCGCCACAGGTTTTTCCCAAGATCTTCCTACGCCAGGCAGAGTGATTTGGCAGTCGTGGCCTAGACTGGATGGGGAACACTGCTATGGAGCGCAAGAGTCCCTGTTTCTTAGAGAGTTTGGAGGACGGTTTTTTCCTGATCCGAGATCACGGTATTTGAACCCACTGCAGAAAGGAGAGGCAGAGATGTGGGATCGGCACGAGCGGGAAGCACATATCTCTGATCCCAATTCAATCGGTAAGATCCCGGTTCTGCAGAACTCTTCCCCCTTTCAAATTTTCATTAGACTCCCTTTGGGCAAGTTTCGTGTAGTTTGGGTAACAGATGATACCTCTATTTTACATCTCAAGCATAAAATAGGGGGATTGATAGGGTACCCAGTATCGATACAACATCTGGTCAATGGGCACAGCTCCCTCCAGGATTGCAGGCTTTTAAAGGATTACTCCATAAAAGCAGAGATGACTATTACCCTAAACTTGCGCCTGCGAGGGGGATCTATGAACCAGAACATGCCAAGATCTGCATGGGGAGATAAAGGGAAATCGCCCATCAGTTAACAGCAATCAAATGGAGGTCCCTCCTTCAAAAATATACTTCAAGGGAAAAAATCAGTAGGCTCACCTCTAGAACATGCTGGAAATGTGCCGCGTCCCTATATTGTAGAACTACAGGACCAAACCCCAGCACTAAAAATCAACAGCTCAGCAACAGAGGACCATATAAAGACATATGAAGCCCAGGCATTAATATGCCGCTTCAACTGTTTCTGGCCCAAACCAGGGGATTTATTTCATTGGATTTTCACACAATGGTCTCTGGAATGTGAAATACATCTTTGTTCCAAGGGGTTTTTTATTGTTAAATTTCAAACCTCAGAGGAAAGAGATATTATAATCAGAGCAGGGCCTTGGTTCTGGGGTCCACGGGGTTGTTTATAACCCCATGGTTTCCAGATTTTGACCCCAACACCATGACAGTTTCCAGGTTACCAGTATGGGTGAGACTACACAACCTGCCCCTTCAGTTTTGGAATGAACAGGTTCTCGAGAGCATTGGGAATAGCCTTGGGTGGTATATAAAAACAGACATGGAAAGATTGGAACAAAGAATTTTCACCTTTGCCCGGATCTGTGTAGAAGTAGATTTAAGAAAAGGGCTACCGGAGAACATCATGTTGATCTATAGGCAGCAAAACTGGCTGCAATCAATCGATTATGAGAACACTGCGTTCAGATGCAGGATTTGCAGGATGACAGGACATCTACAGAAAACATGTCCAGAAACCAAGAAAGCAAGCAACAAAAAGAAATCAAATAGGAAGCAGAGGAAAGGCTGGCAGTTTCCCCCTCCTGACTCATAGGAGGACGAGTCAGAAGAAGAAGAGGAATTAGTTCCCCCAGAAAGTAAGCAGCCCACACAGGAACTAGAGGTACAAACAGAGGACAAGACCGCACCCATGGACCCACTCCATCAGTCGAAACAATCAGACAGGAACATCGAGGACATGAACAGCGGAGGGATTAAAAGACATCATCCTTCAGAAAATTCAGATTCAGACAAGGATACAGGAACCCATATTGTAGAAAACCAGATCGTCCTTGCCACCTGTGTTCCTTCCCAGGGCGAATGGCGCAAGGTTGAGAAGAAGAAAGGCAGAAAAACCTGATTTTTGGGACACCTTTCCCACGCTCTAGTAGCTTTTAGTTTTTTCCTGTCTCTCGCTCTCTTCCCTTTTTCTCTTCCTCTTATTTTTTATTTCTTTCTGAATGCAAGGTAGCCTCGCTACGACGCATTGTGTGCCAAAGCACATGTGTGTTGAGCCTCAAATTTGTGCTTTCCTTCACCTCATTTTACCTCATTTTTCCCTTGGCCATTTCCATTTTAAACCCAATTGATCAATAAAAATAGTTAAAATTACTTCTAGAATGGTTTACATAACTGACTTGTTGAATTTTGTGATTGTTGCCATTGTTAAGCATTTTTGACCGGAACTAGCTGCAGAATGCATGCATTCCGTAGCTAACCGGCGATTCTGCAGCTACCTTTATGTTTGAGCATGTTCCAGGTGGCCTCTTGAGGAAAAACGCATATGGGCATGATCCACGTCGTGCCTACATGGTGTGTTGCTCGCCATGGAAGAGGAAATGAATTCTGGGTACGGTTATGCACGTGGGAACACATTTGTGAAGGAAGACTCCTACTAGGACTGTCTCAGTCCAGGTGTCTTTTCTCCTTCACGCAGCCACCTCAAAGACTCCTAAGATGATTTGGATAAGGAAGACATCATTCCTAAATTATTGTAATTATTGTTACTTGCATTTACTTTATAAACTCTTGAGTAGGCCGAGAGCTTAGTTAGAGAAATTTTGTATTAGATTTGCTGCTAGATTTTGTGAAAACTCTGTGTTACGTCTTTGAAGACACAGAGCATTATGTTCAAACTATTGCATCGTTAATGGAGCAGACAACATTATCTTGAAGGCGTGATTTAATTTTGAAGTTGAATGCCGTCAAGTGGTAGAGGGCCCCTGCCCCTTGAACGGATTTCTTTTGCGTAAACTAGATAAGTTTTTCCTAGCTGTCTTTACGTTCTGCATATTGAATTAGTAGTTGTTTTGTTTTATATACTGTAGTCGTACTTATTCTAGTTCTTCCATAAGAAGACACTCTTCCAACAGACTAAAATGATGAATGTTTAAATGACTATGGTATTGTAGGATAGGAGTTAGATTTGTATTTGTTTTTAACTAGCTACTGTAGTCATATTCATTCCAGTTCTTCCACAAGAAGACACTTTTCCAATAAATTAAAATGATGAATGTTTAATGACTATGGTACTGTAGGATAGGAGTTGTATTTGTTTTTAACTAGATACTGTAGATATATTCATTCCAGTTCTTTCACAAGAAGACATTCTTCCAATAGATCATAACAATGAATGATGAATAGCTATAGTATCATAGGAATTAGTTGTAGTTTTTAGTCTTCACTATCACAGTTGCACTTGTCCTAATCACTCTTCCACAAGAAGAAATTCTTCCAAGACATCCTTAAGAAGTTCAAGATATGACCGTGATGTGATAATTTAGTTTTTTAATTGCTTTCAGTTCATTTGCTTTCAACTACATACAAGTTCACAGTCAGAATTGTTCTACCTCTTCCACAAGAAGGAACTTTTCCAAAATATCACTAATGATGAACAAACAGATTGTGTAACCTCATAGAATAATGCATGTTAATTAGAACGCTCCGGAGTTTCATTTTTCATTTAATTCATGTCCAGCTACTTCGTTTCAAAGTTTGATGATGGCTTATGATTTAACATTTTTCTAGTTTAGAAGCATCTTAAGCTCATGTTTAAATCAATTCATTGCACTTACATCTCATAGTCACATTGTCACCCTTTGCACAGTAAATCACTTTAGTTGATAGGACTCCTAAGACAGCCCTCATTATTTACAAATATCTTTTTGTTCTGAAAACCACCAGTGATCCATAACCTTAGGAACAGAAGATAACATCATTACAAGGTCTGAAATATCTCTGCAAATTCCTCACCATAAACAGAGCTCTTCCTCAACAGAACCACCTTGAAAAGAAACCAATAACTCTTTGAATATAGGCTCTGTGACATTCAATTGAAATTGCAGAATAGAACTAGGAATTAGTCATGGAATAGATGAGCTTAGAATAGAATGTTGCATCATGATTAGTGTCTAATTGTCTAGTTAGAAAACTTGCATATTTAGTGATCATTTTTCAAAGTCTAAGTTTGTGTCATTTGTTTAAAAAGTCATCATTAAGCTCTTGTTTCTATTCAGTCATAGTTTAGATGTTGCTTCAGTGTTTTTGATTACATTTGCCATTCCATACATTAGGCTCAACTATGTTCTTGACCACCAATTTCTTTTCATTAGTTTTCTAGGCATTTTCATTGTAAACATAAAACTTCAAAAGACCAAAAACATCATAAATCAACATAAAAGACCAAAACATCACAAAACACTACATACAACACACTAGGAAACAAGCACCTAGGTACATATGGTACATTTCACTTCAGCAGTTTACAAATCCTCGTTGACAATTAAATGAACTCAGTTTAGGAGACTAGATTGAGACACAACATTTTGGCGCCGTTGCCGGGGAAGTGAAAACTAGGTAATCTTTGTTTCTTAACATCCAAAAACAATTTTATGCGCAGGGAGAGAGATTCAAGGGGAAGATTTATAAGCAGCAGAGGCAGAAGTTTGACATCTAGAACACCACTTGTTTCATCTAGATCCAGAGCTAGTACACCTTCAACTCAAACCCATCTTCTATCCTTTACTGATCCTGGACTTCTAGAAGATCTAAGGTCACCTATTCCATTAGAGAAACCTTCCACTTCATCCACTGAACCTGCCATAGAAGAGGATCCAAAAACCTTTGTTGAGGATACAAACCTTTCTACTTCCACAGGAGAGTCAACCATGGCAGAAGAAGGAGGAGGAGGAATTGTTAATGGAGAACATACATTATTTGGAGGAGGTAGAGGTAGAGGTAGAGGAGAAGGAGGAAGAGGAGGTAGAGGTGCAGATGGAGGAAGAGGTAGAATAGGAAGCTCTTTTGGGTTCCCTATACTTGATGGAGAAACCAATACAACCATGAAAAACATTTCACCTTATGTCCTTCCGAACTTCTATGGACTTAAAACTGAGGATCCTGAAACTTTCTTATTCGAATTTGAAGTGCTGTGTAGGACTTATGACTATCTTCAAGATGCTCAAAAATTGAAATTATTTCCTTCAACTCTGAAAGGAGCAGCATTGAAGTGGTTTATGAGATTAAACAGTAGTTCCATTAGGACATGGGAAGACATGAAACAAGCATTTCTAGAGAGATACTTGGATTATTGTATGCCGGTTAATCATAAGGAAGAAGTGTTCAAGATGTTACAAAAATAATATGAAAACTTAGAAGATTTGTTGGAAAGATTTAAATACAACATAAAAAGGGCACAAATGGAAAACCTAGATCAAGACACTTTAAAAGCTCTTTTGTTGAAAGCCATTAGGGATGAATGGTTGGATATCCTTAACATGATGGGAAAAGGGGACATATCACAACTCACATTACCTGAAATATCTGAGTTATGTATCAACCTTTCCAGAGGGAAATCCAAAACTATCAAAGGTCCAAGAGATCCTGCTCTTGCAAGAGCAAGTAAATCTGCTTCTGGGACAGTAAGTAGATCAGAAATAGGACACATGCTTGATGATTTTAAATCTAACATCTTAGGGAGTCTTAGTGAACAAATAGACACCCTCAAGATACAAAACAAGCAAAAGGCTGAATCTGATGCCTTGGCAATCTTTTTTCCCAAATGTAGAAAGAAACATGCCTTGAGAGAGTGTCCTTTAGATGTAAAAGTTGTAGAAACCTGTGTTATTTGTTCTGAAAAACATGAGACCAAGAATTGTCCTTCTCTTCCTGGTCTCAAGGCTTTTTTTCAAGAAGAAACTCCTACAGATTCCACAGAATCTCTTAACTTTGTATCTAGAAGACCCTGGCAGGGATCTCAGACACAGCGATTTCATGATCAAATGTATAATCAACCTCCACCTTGGAATTCTTGGCAGCAACCTTGGCCTCAATTTCAAAATCAATCTCAAGCTTGGGCACAAGGATCACAAGGTCCCTATGGAAGATATTCTCCATATTATCAGTATCCACCATCCTATCCACCATATCCACAATTTTATCCTCAAAATCCTCAACAAAATTTTCCTCAAAATCTTCAACAAAATTTTCAACAAAATTCTCAACAACATCATCAGAACCAACCTCATCAAAATCAACCACTTCTATTACCATTCCCTCAAAAATCCAATCAATTACCAGCTCAGCCCATACCAAACCCCAATAATAAGAATCCTCAGAATACATATATGATAGAAGGACAACAATTTCCAACTTACTTAATTACTCCTCTAGACCTTAGTGATGTTCAACTTAGGTCTGGAAGGATACTTGAGAAGAGGAAACCTTCTGTGATCATACAAGAACAAGATAATTCTGAGGAAGACTCCCTACGTGTTAATAAAAGTCTTGAGGAAGAAACATCCTTTCAAGGCCAAAACATTGAAAAACTGAAACAAAAAGATCCAATAAGCCCAACTCCAGTATTAGAGCAACCATCCACATCTACTTCTATACCTCCCTTTCCGGAAAGATTACAAATTGACAAAGGTGTAGGAAAACAAATAATGGTGCCTAATTATGATTTCTTGGATGAATTGAGAAATGTTTGCATTAAAATTCCATTATTGCAAGCCATCAAGGAAATCCCAATTTTAGCCAAAACAACAAAGGAGTTGAGTATGAAGACAACAAAGAAAAGAATAAGAGAAACCAAGAAAATTCAACTGGTAGGACAAATAGCAGACATTATGATGGGTAAGACTACTATTCCAAAGTACCTTGACCCAGGAAATCCAGTTGTCAAAATTCACATTAATGGAATTGAAATTCAAAACACACTCATTGACTTAGGAGCAGCAATAAATATCATGAGTAGACAAATCATGGACAAACTGAAACTTCCTAATCTTCTCTTTACACCCACACTATTACAACTAGCAGATAGATCTGTGATCAGACCAGATGGGGTAATAGAAGACATTCCAGTGTCCCTAGACTCTTGGGAGTACCCCGTGGATTTCATGATCCTTACACCCAAGAATAATCTAGGAGGCCATCCTGTTATACTAGGAAGACCTTGGTTAGCTACAGCTGATGCTTTTATTAGTTGTAGGTCCGGTGATATGTATATTTCTGATGGAAGTTCAACAAAGAAATTCACTTTATATCCTCCAGCTAGGACAATTACAGATCTAGATGACACTCAATGGATAGAAGATGAAGAATATTTGCAACCACTCTTCACAATTTCAGAAATTAGTGAAGATAATCAAATTCTGAATACTCTAGAAAATTTTGAATCTTCTCCAGAGCACAAACAAGAATCATTTCAAGAGAGATCCAATATTGAGTTCTTGTCATCTAGACATATGTCTCTTCATTCTATGGACAAATTTGGCAGTTCTACAAGTGAAATTTTTCCAGGCAAAACCTTGAACATAAACAAAAACCTGGAAAAATCTCAACAAGAAGAACTAGTCAAAGTATTACAGAGACATTCTTCTGCATATGCATGGGAATACACTGACATGAAAGGGATAAGTCCCAAGACTTGTACTCATCACATCTATATAGAGGCAAATTGCAAACCAATCAGACAACCTCAAAGACCGATGAATCCAAATCTTAGGGAAATTGTCAAGGAAGAATTACAAAAATTGTTAAATGTTAACTTCATTTATCCTATTTCAGATAGTCAGTGGGTTTCCCCTTTAGTAATTGTACCTAAGAAAAATGGAAAGTGGAGGGTGTGTGTTGACTACCGAGAACTGAATAAAGCTACTCTTAAAGACCATTTTCCCTTACCTTTCATAGATCAAGTATTAGACACATTAGCAAGTAAAAAGTACTTTTCATTCCTGGATGGATTTAGTGGTTACAATCAAATCCAAGTAGCACTTGAAGACCAAGATAAAACCACATTTACTTGTCCTTGGGGTACCTATGCCTACCGAGTATTGCCATTTGGATTGTGCAATGCACTTGCAACATTCCAAAGGGCAGTATTAGGAATTTTTTCTGATCTAATACATGACTGTGTAGAGGTGTATATGGATGATTTTACAGTTTATGGGGATACATTTGAAGAGGCTTTAGAAAACTTGGAAAAGGTCTTAAAAAGATGTCAAGAAGCAAACCTTTCTCTTAGTCATGAAAAATGTTTTATGATGTTCACTGAAGGTATTGTTTTAGGGCACCACATTTCAGGGGATGGGAATAGAGTTGATGAAGCGAAAGTTGAAGTTATTTCTAACCTATCCATTCCAAGTTGTCAAAGAGATGTAAGAAGTTTTCTAGGATTTACGGGGTACTATCGGAGATTTATAGAAAACTTCACCAAAATAGCATCTCCTCTCTTTAAATTACTCACCAAAGATTGTGAATTTAAGTGGACTTCTGATTGCCAGTTAGCTTTTGAAACCCTGAAAACCAAAATTTCTGAAGCACCTATATTAAGGGGACCTAACTGGAAGTTACCTTTTCATATCTCGACAGATGCTTCCGATACAGATCTGGGAGCAGTATTGGGACAGAAATATTTAATTCCCTATGCCATCTATTATATCAGTAAAAATTTGACTCCTGCAGAGTTAAACTATACTGTAACTGAAAAAGAGTTTTTAGCTGTTGTTCATGCCATTAACAAATTTAGACACTATATAACAGGCTATGAAACTTTTATTCACACTGATCATTCTGCCATTAGATATTTAATGAATAAATCAATCACTAATGGTAGAGTTATAAGATGGTTGTTATTATTGCAAGAATTCAACATTACTATTCTAGATAGGCCTGGAAAACAAAACACTGTGGCTGACTTCCCGTCTAGAATTCAAAATATCAAAGATGACACTCCGGTTGAAGATCAATTTCCTGATGAATATCTTTTTGCAGTTTCTACTCAAACTCCATGGTTTGCTGATATTGCTAATTATTTAGTTTCAGGAAAATTTCCTTCAATTATGAATGCAAGGGATAAAGAAAAATCATTAATGATAGTGCAAGATATTCATGGGTCGCTAATGAGTTGTACAAGACAGGTCCAGATTTGATCATTAGAAGGTGTGTTCGTGAAGATGAGATGCCTGAAATTCTCAAGGCATGTCATGATGAACCTTGTGGTGGACACTTTGCAGATAAGAGGACAGCCTATAAGATCCTTAACTTAGGATATTATTGGCCATCTTTGTTTAAAGATGCAAGGGAATATGTCAAAAGGTGTGACAGTTGCCAAAGGGTAGGGAAACCTTCTCCTTAAGGTGAGATGCCATTACAACCTCAGGTACACATTGAACCTTTTGAAAAATGGGCCTTGGATTTTGTAGGACCTATTAGTCCTCCATCAAGACAAAATAAATACATATTAGTTTGCACTGATTATGTTACTAAGTGGGTAGAAGCTAAACCATTACTTGTTGCTAATGAATCATTTGTAGTTACTTTTCTTTTTGAGGATATTTTTACTCGTTTTGGTGTCCCAAGGAAAATTGTTACAGATCAAGGAGCTCAATTTACATCAAGGCTAGTGGAGCAAATGATGGAGAAGTACAAAATCAGACATAGAACATCTACTCCTTATCATCCACAAGCAAATGGTCAAGTGGAATCCACTAATAAAGTCATTGAAGGAATCCTAACAAAGACTATTCATCTACATAGAAGAGATTGGGTAGATAGGCTTCCCGAAGCCTTGTGGGCCTATAGAACTACATGGAGAAACACAACAGGCCATACTCCTTATGAGCTTGTTTATGGAAAGCAAGTTTTGTTTCCTATAGAGTTCCAAATCCAAACATTCAAGATGGCAGTTCATCTAGGACTTGATCTAACGGAGGCACAAAAGCATAGACTGGAGCAAATTAATGAATTGGATGAGATCAGACAAGATGCAGTTCAGAAAACAAGTCTAGTCCAACAGCAAAGGGCTAGATGGCATGACAAGTACATCAAAGAGAAGAAATTTAAAGTGGGTGATTGGGCTCTCTTGTTTGATTCAAAATTCAAGGATTTTCAAGGGAAATTTCAGACACATTGGCTTGGGCCATATGAAATTGTTCGAATTTTTGATAATGGGGCAGTAAAAATCAGAACTATAGATGAAGAGGAGGTCACTTTTCTTGTGAATGGCCATAGACTGAAGTTATACCACAAGCCACTCTCAAGAGAAGAGTTTGTCAAGAAGTTCCAAGGAGACAATGATGTGAAGTTAATGAAGAAGAGTATCTCTTCTTCATCAACTTGATTAAATTTTCTGAAGCATTTCTCTTTTGAAAAATAATAAAATAAATAAATATATATAAAAAATAAAAAAATAAAAAAAAATAAAGGTATAAACATGAAAACCAATCACTGATTGGCATGTTTATACAGAAAAGATAGGGTGAAAATCAGAGTTTCTCTGACACTCTAACTTTTCCCATTTTTGTTTCTAAGCAGCTGTTATAAAAATCATAAGTTCAGTGTCATAGTACTTATGATTCATTTCATCTCACTCCATTCACTTATCCATCCATACTTCATCTCATCCATCATTCACATTTCACTCCATTCCACATCTCATTCATTCCACTCCATCTTCCATTCACTTCATTTTCATGTCAAAACATAGAATTTGATATCTTGCTGCAAGTGAACAAAAATATGCCATGAATTGCAGTACAGCCCTTATGTTCCTTCATTCCATGAACTGAATCCATTTTTATTCCATTATCCACTTCATAATCCATCATCCATTTTCATCCATTTTCATAAACATTTCACCCATCTTCCAGAAACATTTCATTTTCATGATTAAATTATTCTACAGGAACATTCTGCAGCTCAGTGGACATTCTGCAGCTGATCACCTTTTCTGCAGCCCGACAGTCTTTTCGCAGCTATAAAACCTGAAGGCATCAACCAGCAGACATCAGAATTACAACAAAGTGATCCAGTGAATTCATGAATCAAAAATATCAAGAAAATTGTGAAAGATTCCTCCAAAGATGAGCAGAGAAGACAAAGGCTACACAAACATCAAATAAAGGGCAGAGGTAACAAATTTAAATTACGATGGCAATTCATAAAAAATTAGCATAGTTTAGTTGTGGATTATTCGAAAGGTTGTTTTAATTATTTTATTGATCAAACACCAAACAAAACCCTCTACAGACTTTTTATTAAATCTTCCAATTCAAATTTTCTATCCGATAGCATTTCAGCGGTGAAACGGCCAAAGCATTTGAAATTCCCACGACTCTTAACCAAGTTCTTTAATGATGAAGATTTTTCCTGCCGTCGTAAATCCTCCGCCGTCTCCTCAAATCATTAATGAAATCCTCCACCTCACTCCACCACTCTATGCCGTGACCATTTTCCATAACGTCATTCTGTAACCAGTATTCCATTCCGAAGGCAGAAGAATTATTATCATCAGGAGCAGAACAGAAGAGGTAAATTGCAAGCATAACGGTGTGAGAACTCAATGAACAGATAGCATATCACTGAGAACGAAGTTTGGAGAATTTTCACTTTCAACACAGAATTGTGGCCGTATAGAGTTTAAAGCCTGTTGCTACGAGGAGACAGAGGTGCTAAAATTGAAGACTTTGCTACCAAAGATAGAGGTGTGGTAGTGATTGAAGTTTGAAGTCTGTTGTTACCCGAGACAGAGATGCTGTAGTGTTGAATTTGAAGCATACCATTTGCTATCAGAGACAGAGGTTGAGTTTGAAGTCTGTTGTTACTAGAAACATAAGTGTTTATCAGTGATTGAGTTTGAAGTCTTTCTCTTACCAAAGACGGAGGTATTGCACAAAAAGAAACTTGAAACCATCTACCACTGTCTATCAGAGACATATTAGCTCGAAAATTGAAATTGCTTTCATATCACTCCAAAGTTCAACAGAAGTACATCAGTCCGAGGTTTCGAAGGCATTCTTCATTATCAAACAGAGGCATACAAACCAAAGATTTTGAAGACTGTTGCTATTATAAATCAAAGGTATGTCCTTCCAAAATTGAAGCCATTTTCATTTAGAGCTTGAAGCCATTTTAATCCAAAAGTAAAAGACATTGTTTTGTGGGGTAGAGTGTTAATTTGATATTGAAAAACATCATGGGTTTCATCGTAAGGACTGAGCCTGTGGGATCAAAATATTTAGAAGGTTACCCACAATGCAAGGAGATGTTACAACAAATAGGATGGCTTCAATTCTGGGAAAAATTTAATGGCTTCCATAAGGAAGTCACCAAAACATTTGCCAGATCATTCCAAGGTACTGAAGTTGAGATAGGGGATGTCAAGTTTACTGTTACTGAAGTTTTTATAGCAGAGGCTACAGGATTGTCCAGAACTGGAGAAAGATGGTTTAAAAATAGGGAATTCCACAATGACTCATGGAAACAAATTTTAAAAACACCAAATATGGATGTTAGTGTGTTCAAGAAAGGAATTCCCAGTACAGCCTTGAAAAGCAAATGGAGAAACATACTACTTCTTTTACAAAAGTTTGTTACATGTGAGGGTAGATATGGGACATTCTATGTCTACCATATTAGACTAATGTTGCATTTTCTAGGAGAAGATTTGAATCTACCATACTTCTTGTATCAAAGTCTGAAGAAAATGGCTTCCTGTGTTCAGAGAAGAGTTCAGTTTTTGGATACAACCCTGTATCATCATGGGTTAGTCAAAATTTTAATTGAGCATCATCTATCTAAATCAAATGATACATGGGATGATTTCTTAATAAGAAATCATTTTGAAGAAGCAAAAGAACTATCACCTGAACCACATACCACAAAAAGAAGTAGGAAATGGAGGACTCCAGAAGGTAAAAGTGACAAACCGGTTCAAGAAAGCAGTGAGGAAGTCATTTTGGAGAAGTTGACTCGAATCAAGAGCCAACTAAAGGAAAAGAAGATAATCAAGGAATCTGTTATAGAGAAGGGATAGGGGTCCTCTCAACTTAGGAGAAGCCACAGATTAAAAGGAAAACTGAAGAAAACATCAATCAAACAAACAGGGGTAATCAATATTGAAGATGAAGAAACATCCATGGAAGAGTTTGATGATGAATATTTTTATGAAGGCACCCCTGAGATTGATCCTGCTCAACAGGAAATCTATGATTATGTGGAAACTTTAGAGAGAACAGCTTCAGAAAGAGAAGAGAGAACCCCCAGTCCTCCACTAACTGAAATTGATATATTAAGGAGGGATAGGTATGAGTTGGAATTATTGAATAGACACATCAAAAATGAGAATGAAATTCTCAAAGATCAAATCAAGCTTAAGACTGACATGAACTCAACCTTATCCCTGCATATAAACAAAGTGGAGAGGACCAATGAGAAGATGAAGACAAGGAACAAAAATTTGGTCAGAGCACTCACAAACCTCAGGTTCAAACTTGTGATCAGGAAACCCAGAAGGCCTCTAGCATTCAGACAAAGGAGAAGAAGGGGATTAGATGTCCTTGCAGAAGCCTAAGAATTCATAGGATAATTTGCATGAGGACATGCAAAGAGACAGCAGTGGGGGTATGTTGAGCCTCAAATTTGTGCTTTCCTTCACCTCATTTTACCTCATTTTTCCCTTGGCCATTTCCATTTTAAACCCAATTGATCAATAAAAATAGTTAAAATTACTTCTAGAATGGTTTACATAACTGACTTGTTGAATTTTGTGATTGTTGCCATTGTTAAGCATTTTGACCGGAACTAGCTGCAGAATGCAGGCATTCCGTAGCTAACCGGCGATTCTGCAGCTACCTTTATGTTTGAGTATGTTCCAGGTGGCCTCTTGAGGAAAAACGCATATGGGTATGATCCACGTCGTGCCTACATGGTGTGTTGCTCATCATGGAAGAGGAAATGAATTCTGGGTACGGTTATGCACGTGGGAACACATTTGTGAAGGAAGACTCCTACTAGGACTGTCTCAGTCCAGGTGTCTTTTCTCCTTCACGCAGCCACCTCAAAGACTCCTAAGATGATTTAGATAAGGAAGACATCATTCCTAAATTATTGTAATTATTGTTACTTGCATTTACTTTATAAACTCTTGAGTAGGCCGAGAGCTTAGTTAGAAAATTTGTGTTAGATTTGCTGCTAGATTTTGTGAAAACTCTGTGTTACGTCTTTGAAGACACAGAGCATTATGTTCAAACTATTGCATCGTTAATGGAGCAGACAAAATTATCTTGAAGACGTGATTTAATTTGGAGTTGAATGCCGTCAAGTGGTAGAGGGCCCCTGCCCCTTGAACGGATTTCTTTTGCGTAAACTAGATAAGTTTTTCCTAGCTGTCTTTACGTTCTGCATATTGAATTAGTAGTTGTTTTGTTTTATATACTGTAGTCGTACTCATTCTATTTCTTCCATAAGAAGACACTCTTCCAACAGACTAAAATGATGAATGTTTAAATGACTATGGTATTGTAGGATAGGAGTTAAATTTGTATTTGTTTTTAACTAGCTACTGTAGTCATATTCGTTCTAGTTCTTCCACAAGAAGACACTTTTCCAATAAATTAAAATGATGAATGTTTAATGACTATGGTACTGTAGGATAGGAGTTGTATTTGTTTTTAACTAGATATTGTAGTTATATTCATTCCAGTTCTTTCACAAGAAGACATTCTTCCAATAGATCATAACAATGAATGATGAATAGCTATAGTATCATAGGAATTAGTTATAGTTTTTAGTCTTCACTATCACAGTTGCACTTGTCCTAATCACTCTTCCACAAGAAGAAATTCTTCCAAGACATCCTTAAGAAGTTCAAGATATGACCGTGATGTGATAACTAAGTTTTTCATTTGCTTTCAGTTCATTTGCTTTCAATTGCATACAATTCCACAGTCAGAATTGTTCTACCTCTTCCACAAGAAGGAAATTTTCCAAAATATCACTAATGATGAACAAACAGATTGTGTAACTTCATAGAATAGTGCATGTTAGTTAGAACGCTTCGGAGTTTCATTTTGCATTTAATTCATGTCCAGCTACTTCGTTTCAAAGTTTGATGATGGCTTATGGTTTAACATTGTTCTAGTTTAGAAGCATCTTAAGCTCATGTTTAAATCAATTCATTGCACTTACATCTCATAGTCACATTGTCACCCTTAACACAGTAGATCACTTTAGTTGATAGGATTCATAAGACAGCCTTCATTATTTACAAATATCTTTTTGTTCTGAAAACCACCAGTGATCCATAACCTTAGGAATAGAAGATAACATCATTACAAGGTCTGAAATATCTCTGCAAATTCCTCACCATAAACAGAGCTCTTCCTCAACAGAACCACCTTGAAAAGAAACCAATAACTCTTTGAGTATAGGCTCTATGACATTCAATTGAAATTGCAGAATAGAACTAGGAATTAGTCATGGAATAGATGAGCTTAGAATAGAATGTTGCATCATGATTAGTGTCTAACTATCTAGTTAGAAAACTTGCATATTTAGTGATCATTTCTCAAAGTCTAGTTTGTGTCATTTGTTTAAGAAGTCATCATTAAGCTCTTGTTTCTATTCAGTCATAGTTTAGATGTTGCTTCAGTGTTTTTGATTACATTTTCCATTCCATACATTAGGCTCAACTGTGTTCTTGACCACCAATTTCTTTTCATTATTTTTCTAGGCATTTTCATTGTAAACATAAAACTTCAAAAGACCAAAAACATCATAAATCAACATAAAAGACCAAAACATCACAAAACACTACACACAACGCACTAGGAAACAAGCACCTAGGTACATATGGTACATTTCACTTCAGCAGTTTACAAATCCTGGTTGACAATTAAATGAACTCAGTTTAGGAGACTAGATTGAGACACAACAATGTGCCCAATGGGCAATTTCTGAAAATGCTTAAATGCATATGCTATGTGTAACTTTTCATTTTTATAAATAAAAAGTTACCGATTTTTTCTGTGGAAAAAAAAAAGTAAGTTCAACACCATATACTCTCCACATATATAAAAAATAATACCATATAATCACTACATCTCAAAATTCAGCACTCTATATGCAACATATATGTTCAATTAAATGATAAAACACACACTACATATCACTTTAATTCAGCATAAACAATATAATTTTAAAATTTTCATGGTAACTTTGTAGAGACAATTTTAACCCTTACAAGAAATCCTTTCAAAAGTATCCCATAGAGGATCTCCAAGGATATAAACTTAGCTTAGTTCAATACTAGCATATATTAAACATGCAACAAAAAACAATTCCAATAATGGTGATATTTTACACAACATTAGGTGGTCATTTTTTTACATTTTCATATTCATGAAGAGAAACAGGCTCTAGAAGAATCAAGAACTAATATTCGTGGATAAATTAGAAGAAAATAATGTTCATTAGTAAGGAAGCTTTAATAAACCTTAATTCCATAGAAAAATGTTTTTTATCCTTGTCTAAATCTTGTGTTCAAATACTAAAAGTTGGTTATGAATCACTCTTGCTAGTTCATTTTTAGCTAATTCCTTTTAGTTAGAAAATTAGTTTGATCCCAATTTCACTAATTGAAAATTAAAAATGTGCAGTACCATATATTCATTATAGAAAACTAAAATCTATACAATACAATATATTTATTATATACATTTTCTAAAAATTAAATACCATGTAGTGGTGGTACATACTAATTAAATTAAATTAAAATTAATATATATATATATATATATATATATATATATATATAACTTCAATTCATTACAAACAATGTAATTTTAAAATTGAAACACTTTTTTTCTATCTCTTAACAACCCTAGATTACTTGATGTATGATTACATCTCTCCTAGTGTAATGACAATGCATACCAAAATTATTTCTTATGCTGATTTGGGAATACTAATGCACAAAGAGTAGGGATAGCTTCATGTGATTAGCTTTCAGTTTTCAAAATAGAGTATGATGGTCTTTGTTCATGTTTAGTCTTCTTGGTTGATGGTGGATGCATAGTTATTGTTCTTTTTTTATGTTTGTTTGTTTCATCTTTGGATGGTTATATAATTTTGTAATAGGTAGAATTTTGATTTTCCAGGTGGCTAAACAAAATAGTCAATTTTGATCAGTGTTTTCAGTTAGCAAGTAAGCCTAGCCTATGTTCATGTTTCTCTATTTACCCATATAACTGATTTTAATAATGAAAAAACAATGAAATTTTAAAATTGACCTGAAATCTATTGAGATCATTTTAAAGTTTGAAAAAAAACCATGATTAAAAAAATAAATATTTTAATATTACTATATTATCATAATCCAATACAAAACTGTGAAATTTTACAGAACACCAATTTATTCTATCATTTACATTTTTATATCCATTCATATTTCTTCAATACAATAATAAATACATAATCTAAAACCATAACCATCTTTGATTTTGGACATTAAAAGACATCAAATTTTACAAAGATCAATATCTAAATATTAGTCACAAGGAAAAAAACAACTTACTGTAGCGTATCTATAGGTTCCCAATCACATTAAAAACTATTAAAAACCTAGTAGCCAAAATAATCAAAAGGAAAAAAAACAACTTACTGTAGTGTATCTATAGGTTCCCAATCACATTAAAAACTATTAAAAACCTAGTAGCAAAAATAACAAATGCAGTGAGTAGACAGCTTAGTACTGCTCGTTTAAAAAACGCTACACGGCCAATTGAAACACGATAGGATAACTTTCCCAGTCAATTTCAGAAACTATTGAAAACCTAATAGCTGAAATAACAAATTCAATGCGACTAACTTAAAAAAAAAACCTAATTCGTATCCCGATCACTTGAGAAGACTAAAATAACTCATGAGTAGCAGAAATGGAAAATCAAGTGCATCAACAACTTCTTTATGGGCGATTAACATCTTCAGCAGCAACGATCTATGATTCAATAGATTCTGCATAGGCTGCGTTTAGCTACATTTTAGAAGAGACGTGTTCAGATTTTTTTTGCTGTGGGAAGAATCTGGTTCAGAGAGATGGGATCAGTTGGCTGCTGTGGAGGAGAATGAGCATTGGTCTGAATGAACAGGCTCTGCATGCGCGGTGATTGGTTGTTCTTTCGGACAGACATGTTCACCCATAATGGAGATCGTTTGCTATGGGGAAGAGTTTGGTTCAGTAGGGATGGGATCAGTTGGTAGAGAATGAGTGATGGGCTGTTCAGTAGGGATAGGGTCAGTTGACAGAGAATGAGTGTTAGGCTGTTCCTTTGGAGAGACATGTTCATCCAAAGCGGAGATTGTTTTCTGTGGAGGGGAGTGGGATAAGCAAGAGACCTGCAACGTAATTTTAAAACTGCAACATCTTTTGCTAGCTCTTAACAACCCCTAGATTACTTGATGTATGATTACATCTCTTTTAGTGTAATGCCAATGCATACCAGACTTATTTTTTATGTTAGTTTTGGGAATACTAATGCACAAAGAGTAGCTGTAGGTTCATGACTTTAATGTTCAGTTTTTCACAATAGAGGGTCGTGGTGGTGGTGGTGGTTCATGTTTAGTCTCTTTGGTTGATGGTGGATGTATTGTTATTGTCTTGTTTTTACGTTTGTTTGTTTCATCTGTTAATGGTTATATAATTTTGTAATAGATCAAATTTTGATTTTCCAAATGTCTAAACAAAGTAGTCTGAGTAGAATTTTGATGGATATTTTCAGTTAGCAAGCAAGCCTAGGCTGTGCTCATATTTCTCTATGTACCTATGTAACTGATTTCAGTAATGAAAAACAATGTAATTTTAAAATTCACCTCATTTTAAAGTTAAAAAAAAACAATAATTAAAAACATAAATATGTTAATATTACTATATTATTATAACAATCCAATACAAAACAATTTTAATTAATGTAAAACACCAATTTATTCAATCTTGTACATTTTTATATCCATTCATATTTCTTCTAAGACATCAAATTTTACAAAGATCAATAAATAACTTTCAAAGATAAAGTAAAAAGAACTATTGTTCATAAGAGAAAAAATACAACTTATTGTAGTTTGTAGAATATCTTCCCAATCACATTAAAAACTATTAAAAAACTTGTAGCCAAAATAATAAATGCAGTGAGTAGACCGTTTAAGAATATGTTCCCAATCACATTAAAAACTATTAAAAACCTTGTAGCCAAAATAACAAATGCAGTCAGTAAACAGCTTAATACCGTTTGTTTTAAAAACGATACAAGGCCAAATGAAACGTTGTATAGGATAACTTGCCCCATCACTTTAAAAAACTATTGAAAACCTAATAGCTGAAATAACAAATTCAATGCATCTTACTTTTAAAACCATAATTCATATCCCGATCACTTGAGAAGACTATTAAAAACTCATGAGTAGCCGAAATAGCAAATCCAGGGCATCAACAGCTTCTTTATGGGCGATTAACATCTTCAGCGGCAACTATTTGTGATTCAATAGATTCTGCATAGGCTGCATTTTAGCTGCATTTTTTTCTGTGGGAAGAATCTGGTTGAGCAGAGATGGGATCAGTTGGCTGTTGTGGCAGAGAATGAGCGTCAACAATCTCTGATGGGATGGGATCACTCTCTGATTCAACAGACTCTGCATGCATAGATATTGGGTGTTCTTTAGGACAGACATGTTCACCCCGAATGGAGATCGTTTGCCGTGGGGAAGAAACTGATTCAGTAGGGACGGGATCAGTTGGAAGAGAATGAGTGATGGGTTTTTCAGTAGGGATAGGGTCAGTTGGCAGAGAATAGGTGATGGCTTGTTCAGTAGGGATAGGGTCAGTTGGCAGAGAATGAGTGATGGGCTGTTTATTTGGAGAGACATGTTCATCCGAAATGCAGATTGTCTGTGGAGGGGAGTGGGGATCAGGGGAAATGAGATCTGTAAGAAGGAAAAGATGATTATGTATAGAAACTGATGTCTGTACCGGAGCATATGGCATGGAACAACCTGATGGCGGCTACACAGTTTGATCCCTTCGTTTACATGGAGCATGTGTGGAATGTGTTGAAAATATTAAAGTCACCTGCTAGTCTGTGAGCAGGAAGAAAAAGAGTACAGAGGCATCAGGAGCAGAGATTGAGTGCACAACACCATGTATTAAAGAAGAATTGGAAAACCTTAAGGATGAAATCAATGTTGATGGGCCGCAGCCACTATTGCAGAGGAGAATTAATTCTGTGATGGACGTAGCCATTTTTGCAGAAGGACGAAGACTTTTGTGGTTCTGAACTATGGAAGAATGGAGTTTATTAAAAATAGTATTTTCGAGCTATTAAGCCCTCAACAACCAAAATGAAGAAAATTTCTTAAGCGGTGAAAGACTTTAATTTTTGAATAACACATGTGATACTGGTCCCCACCACTTCACTACAAATCGGAATCGCAAGTTTTAACTTGCAGTTTCTTGTTGATGTGAAGATTTACGATGTGATGTGATCACAATCGCAATCGCACATCGTAGCAGATGTGTTTCAAAGTTAAAGTGTGTTGTTGATATGGCAGAGTTTTGCAAGCGAAACGTTTTCATATAATACACAGTCAAACTTTATATAATAATCGCCCTCCACCACATCCGAGGCCCGTGGGTCCACAGACGAGGTGGCATTGTTTTATTCAATCACAAGTTATGAATCGGGAGTGTTCTGTTGTATGCCCCAATCACATTAACCGAAGGGCGAACACAATGGAGTTGTGTGACAGAGTTTATTTTCCCATCACATCCATTTCCTAATCGCAATTGGAAACTCTTTTGTTTTGCGCCTGATTGCACTTTGAAATTGGCGGACCCGATCCATTCATTATGGTGGAGTTTTACGTGGTATCGCGTCCGATCATCAATCGGAATCGAAACCTCTTTTGTACGAGACCCGATCGCACAGTGATTGAAGTCCGGACTCGATTGGTTTATAAACCGAATTTAAATTTTGGTCCATCGCATCTGACTTGCAATCGCAATCGGAAATTTTGTTTGGTGCATTTTTTTTATTGAAAAATGCAGACCCGATGAACATTTTAAATGAATTTAAATAACGCGTTCAAAGCGCATTGTAATGTGGGCCCCCGACAATTTTTTTTAATAGATTAGATTTAAGTTTAAAAGTATTTTTAATATATTTTGTAATGTTTTTTTTTAATAGGTGCATCATATAAAAGCCAAAAAGGCCCGAGAGCCTATGTATTGATTTGATTTTGTAATTTGCACACCAGTGCGGGAAAAGAGAACACATCAGCGTATATTTTGAGAGAGATAGAGAGAATTTTTTTGGTGCACTGTGTGTGTAGTAGTCTTAATCATATTCTGTGAATCCCTCCACTGAGAAAGACATTTTGTAATACTTTTTAGTTCTGTTAATGAAACAGGAAGAAAAATTTTATCTTGCAAATTTCTTTCATTTATTCTCTGTGTTAGAAGGGGAGTATTATTCTCTCCATATTGTTCTAGAATTTTCAGAAATTTCAACATGGTACTAGAACTAGTTCACGCTCTTTGAAGGTTCAAAGAAGCTGAAAGAAGAAGAATACTTGTTGCAGCATTTCTCCAACAGTGTGAAAGCTCAACAGAAGACAAAATTCGGGTATTTCTCAAAAGAAAACAGGGTTGTTATTCTGTTTAAAAGAGTTTGTTCTTTCAAAGAAGGAAAGACAGTTTTTTTAAGTTCAGAGTTTAGTTTAAAAGCAATGGCTCGACAAAGTAAAGGTATGAGTATTGGAAATATTCAACTTCCACAATTTAATGGAAAGAATTATGATTATTGGGCCATTACCATGAGAGCCCTGTTTGTCTCAGAAGACTTATGAGCAGGCTTTTAATGCCTTAACTCAAGTAGAGAAGGATATATTGAAGAGAAATAGGAAAAAAGACTCTCAAGCTCTCTTCCTATTGTATCAAGAAGTGAATGAGAGTGTGTTTCCGAGGATAACATTAGCTAAGAGATCCAAGGATGCATGGGAAACTCTAAAAGTAGCCTATCAAGGTATGGAAAAAGTGAAGACAAGAAAACTTCAGTTTGTGAGGAGAGACTTTGAAACTCTCTACATGAAAGAGTTAGATAATATAGACACATTTTTTACACATGTTATTGGAATAGTAAATCAAATAAGGTCCCATGGAGAAACTCTTGAAGAAAGAAGGATTGTGGAGAAGATTTTGAGGAGCTTACCCTCAAAGTTTGATGTTATAGTTACCACGATAGAAGAGACCAAAGATCTCTCAAAGTTCACGATAGATGAACTTCATGCCTCACTGATAACTCAAGAACAAAGATTGAGCAGAGATGAAAACTCATCTCTTGAGCACACCTTCAAGGCCTAGATGCCTTCACGAAGAGGAAAAGGTCAAGCTAAAGGAATGGGAAGAGGAAAAATCCAAAACAGAGGTGGAAGGAACAACTCTTCACATTCACATGTTAGGAGCAACAGTCAGAATCAGAGCCACGACCAATGCAACAGCCAACAAGGTGGACACCAACACCAACATGCGCATGGACAAAGGTATGAAAAATCCAATGTCCAATGTCATTATTGCAAGAAATATGGGCACTATGCAAATGAATTTAGAAAGAAGCAAAATGACATGAAAAATAGGAAGAATTCTAATGTAGCAAAAGAAGAAAAGAACCCAAGTAATCTGTTGTTAACATGTAATGTAGCACAGGATAGAGAAGTTGCTGTTTGGTTCTTAGATTCAGGATGTAGTAATCACATGACTGGAAACAGAGCAATGTTTGTCAATCTAGATGAAGAGGTTAAATCAGAAGTAATCACAGGGACTGATACTAAGATCTCTGTAAAAGGAAAAGGCAGAGTGAGTATTCGAGCAAGAAATGGTGAGCAAAAATTTGCTCGAGATGTGTATTACGTTCCTAGTTTGAAGTGTAACCTTTTGAGCATTGGGAAGCTCATAAACAAAGGTTAAAATGTAATTTTCAAGGATGATGTGTGCACAATAAAAGATATACCTCCAAGCAAGAAAATCATTGCTGAAATACAAATGACCCGCAATAGAATGTGTCCGCTCAAGCTCAACACTAACTTGAAGGGAAAAGGAAAGAGCATAGCAGCTATAACACAAGTAGCCTTTCAGAAGGAAACAAAAGATGAAAACTGGTTATGGCACCTGAGATTTGGACATCTCAATTTCGGAGGATTAAATTTGTTGCATAGAAAAGGAATGGTAAGAGGTTTGCCATTGATTGAGAAGCCTAACATCCTATGTGAAGGCTGCATCTTGGGAAAGCAACACAGAGAAAATTTTCCATCAGGGAAAAGCATAAGGGTGAAAGCACAGTTAGAAATCATTCACTCAGATTTGTGTGGGCCGATGCAGACAACATCAGTTTCAGGCAGTAATTACATGTTGACCTTCATAGATGATTTCACAAGGAAAGTGTGGGTTTACTTTCTGAAATATAAGAGTGAAGTCTTTCAGAAATTTTTCTATTTTTAAGCTCTTGTAGAGAAATAGAGTGGCCTGCATATTAAAGTTCTTAGAATTGATAGAGGAGGAGAATATATATCAAAGGAATTTCTGCGTTTTTGCACAGAGAACGGCATACACAAGTAGTTTACCACAAGGTACACACCACAACAGAATTGATTTGCTAAAAGGAAGAATCGAACCATAATGGAAATTGTGAGAAGCATGCTAAAGGAAAAACACTTGCCGAATGAGTATTGGGCAGAAGTAGCAAACTGTGTTGTGTATATCTTGAATTGATGGCCTACAAAAGCTGTGATGAACAAAGTTCCAGAAGAAGCGTGGAGTGGCAGAAAACAGAGAGTCAACCACATGAGAGTTTTTGGATGTGTGGCATATGCACACATTCCTGACACGTTGAGGAAGAAGTTGGATGGTAAGGGGGAGAAGTGCATCTTCCTTGGATATTGTGAAGATTCCAAACGATACAGATTATATAACCCATCCACAAAGAAGTTTGTTATAAGCAGAGATGTGCAGATTATTAAAGAGGCAGCATGGGATGGAAGCATTGAGAAAATAGTCAATGTTAAAATCTTTTTATCTCATGATGAAGATGAGGAAGATGTGATTGAAATTAACAAGTCATCGGTAGCACAACCTCCACCAACACAAGGATAGAAAGGGACACTTCAAGCAGCAGCGAGAACACCCTTGAGAAGAAACATGAGTGCATCACCAAGAACACCACATGGAGTAGATTCAAGTGCTTCTTCAAGCACGACTACACCAAATGAAAGAGGAACAATGTTCAGAAGTATTAATGAAATTTATGCGCAAGAAGCAGCAAATGAAGGTATGAATTCCTTATTTGCCTTGTATTGTCAAGTTGATAATCATATTCATTTTGAAGATGCTATTAAAGATAGAAAATGGATAGAAGCTATGGATGATGAAATTAATGCCATAGAAAAGAACAAAACATGGGATTTGGTTGATCTCCCAGGAGGTAGAGAAGTCATTGGAGTTAAATGGGTATATAAGACCAAAAGTAATGTTGAAGGAAAGATAAAGAGACACAAAGCAAGACTTGTTGTCAAGGGATATAAGCAGAAGCATGGGATAGATTATGAGGAAACTTTTGAACCAGTTGCAAGAATGGAAACTGTGAGAGCAGTGTTGTCCATAGCAACACAAAACAAGTGGAAATTTTACCAAATGGACGTGAAGTCAACATTCCTAAATGGAGTGTTAATGGAAGAGGTTTACATTGAAAAACCTCTCGGATATGAAAAAAAAGGCCAAGAGCACAAAGTCTGTAGATTGAAGAAACCTCTTTATGGGCTGAAACAAGCAGTGAGAGCATGGTACAGTAGAATAGACTCCTATCTACTGGAAAATGGATTTGAAAAGTGTGAGGGAGAATCCACCCTCTACATCAAAGAAAAGGATGGTAAAATGTTGATTGTAGTGTTATATGTTGATGATGTTATTTTCACAGGTAACGATGATTACCTTATTGAAAATTTTAAAACAGTCATGAAAGAAGAATTTGAAATGATTGACATGGGTTTGTTGAGATACTTCTTAGGAATAGAAGTAGAACAAGATGAAAATGGGATATTTATTTCATAGGAAAAGTATGTGAATGAAGTTTTAGAAAGATTTAATATGAAGTAGTGCAAAGCTGCAATTACTCCCACAGTAATGGGATTGAAGTTGAGTAAAAATGACAGCAGCAAGGATTTTGATCCAAGTTTGTATAAAAGCATAGTTGGCAGTCTCATGTATTTGACTGCAATTAGGCCCGACATAATGCACGCTATTAGTTTGATTTCCAAATTTATGGAGAAGCCAAAAGAAACACATTGGCACACAGCAAAGAGAATTCTGATGTATGTTAAAGGAACTTTGGTATTTTATATACTGCTTCAAAAAATTCAGAGTTAGTTGGTTACACTGACAGTGATTGGGCTGGAAGCATAGATGATTGGAAGAGCACTTCTGGTTATGTTTTCATATGGGTTCAGGAGCCATTTCATGGGCTTCTAAGAAACAACCAATTGTATCATTATCTACAGCAGAGGTAGAGTATGTGGTAGCTACAGCAGCAACGTGTCAAGAAATTTGGATGAGAAGGATGTTGAGAACACTATGCCAAGAACAAGTAAAAGGGACAGTGATTTATTGTGACAATAGCTCAGCTATTGCATTATCAAAGAATTTAGTGTTTCATAAGAGAACAAAAAACATAGATACAAAGCTTCACTATATCAGAGAATTGGTGAACAATGGAAAAATTGTTCAACAACATTGTAGAAAAGAGGAGCAATATGCATATATTTTAACAAAACCATTGGGGCAGAAGACATTTGAATTTTTAAGAAAATGCTTGGGTATGATTGATAACTGAGCAGCTGACTTTAAGGGGGAGTGTTGAAAATATTAAAGTCAACTGCTAGCCTTTGAGCAGGAAGAAAAGGACTACAGAGGCAACAAGAGCAGAGATTGAGTGCACAACACCGTGTATTAAAGAAGAATGGGAAGAGCCATAAGGATGAAATCAATGTTGATGGGCCGCAACCACTATTGCAGAGGAGAATTAATTCTGTGATGGACATAGCCATCTTTTCAGAAGGAGGAAGACTTTCGTGGTTCTGAACTATGGAAGAACAAAGTTTATTTAAAATAGTCCTTTCGGGCTTTTAAGCCCTCAACAACCAAAATGAAGAAAATTTCTTAAGCGGTGAAAGACTTTAATTTTTGAATAAGACACGTGATAGTGCTCCCCACCACTTCACTGCAAATCGAAATCGCAAGTTTTAACTTGCATTGTCTTGTTGATGTGAAGATTTGCGATGCGATGCGATCACAATCGCAATCGCAGATTGCAACAGATATGTTTCAACGTTAAAGTGTCTTGTTGATATGGAAAAGTTCCGCAAGCGGAACGTTCTCATATAATACACAGTCAAACCTTATATAATAATTTTCCTCCACCACAGCCGAGGCCCATGGGTCCACAGACCACGCGACATTGTTTTATTCAATCGCAAGTTATGAATTGAGAGTGTTCTATTGTATGCCCAGATCACATTAACCAAAGGGCGGACCCGATGGAGTTCTGCGACGGAGTTTATTTTCCCATCGCATCGAGTTCCTAATTGCAATCAGAAACTCTTTTGTTTTGGGCCCAATTGCACTCTGAAATTGGAGGACCCGATCCATTCATTATGGTGGAGTTTTATGTGGGATCGCGTCCGATCGTCAATCAGAATCGGAACCTCTTTTGTACAAGGCCCGATGGCACAGTGATTGAAGTCCGGACCCGATTGGTTTATAAATCAGATTTAAATTTTGGTCCATCCCATCCGACTTGCAATCGTAATCGGAAATTTTGTTTGGTGCATTTGTTTTATTGAAAAATGCGGACCCAATGAACATTTTAAATGGATTTAACTCGCGCGTTCAAAGCGCATTGTAATGTGGGCCCTCAATAGTTCTTTTTTAATAGATTAGATTTAAGTTTAAAAGTATTTTTAATATAGTTTGTAATGTTTTTTTTTAATAGGTGTGTCATATAAAAGCCAGAAAATCCTGAGAGCCTATGTATTGAATTGATTTTGTAATTTACACAACAGTGTGGGAAAAGAGAACACAGCAGCGTATATTTTGAGAGAGACAAAGAGAAGTTTTTTGGTGCACTGCGTGTGTAGCAGTCTTGATCATATTCTGTGAATCCCTCCACTGAGTAAGACATTTTGTAATAGTTTTTAGTTCTATTAATGAAACAGGAAGAAAATTTTTATCCTACAAATCTCCGTCATTTATTCTCTGCATTAGAAGGGGAGTATTATTCTCTCCATATTGTTCTGGAATTTTCAGAAATTTCAACAGAAAGGAGAGGTACTTGCGGATCTCTTCTTATAAAATTGATATTGGGTGCGATGTCATTTGCATTTTTCACAGGCATGCACAATCCTTCTTTAATTACAAATCCTTTCATGACTTTATTAGTATCCCCCACTTTAATTGTGATTAAGAAGCCTGCATCAAATGAACCATCTACCATACCACACACTCCATGCCCTACAAGACTATCCTAAGATGCCTATCTTGCTCTCTTTTTCCACTTTGGTCTTCTTGGCACAGCAAGTACAATATTCAACTCTAGATTCATTTGACATCTTTGTCTTGCTCTCTTTTTCTAGTTTAGTCTTCTTGGCACAACAGCAGTAGTCAGATCTCGATTCATTTCACTTATTTTATTTGTCTGAACCATTTCATTTAGTTTCTCTATTTCGACCACGAGTCTACAGTATACACATTAAAAATATTTCTATTAAAAATAGAGCTTGATTGCATGTTATAAGTAAAGAATAGATATATCACATATTTTAATATTTAAATCGAATAAGAAATAGGATTTTATAGAACTAAGAAATAAGATGTTTAACCATTTAAACTATATTATAATGGTTTAAATCACTAAAATTTTTTACCTATTATCAGGGTTTGCAGATTTGGAACTCTGCATGAGTGCGAACCTGTAAGTCATGTAAGTCGAGTCAATTACTAGTCTGAGTGCAAACCTGTGACAGTATAGGGCTGCAAATGAAAATACTAGAGCTGAACAATATTTTCACAATGTATTTTACAATATATAATATAATTTGAGAAACTATATTGTAAATGAAACATAAAAATGATTATTTTAGTTATTTAATAATATAAATTGTAGTCGAATAACTTAACCCTAATCTATCCTATCACTTCTTTTTTTAATTTATTTTTATTTTTCTTTTTTTTATTCTCAAGAATGAATGAATAGTCCATGATCAAGGGCGAGTCACGAATTAAACTTTCCCATTACTATTTTTTATAATTTTTCTTGCTATTCCCAAGAAGAGTCAAGAGAGTTAATTAGTATCCCATTGAAGTATTCGTAGTAAAGCATCATGTCTCAATGAAATTTGAATTTGGGTGGGGTGTTATCATTAATCTCTCAACGAAACATGGATTTGGGTGGGAAGATTATCATTAAATTCTTTTAATCATCTAATTCAATATATATTAATTATATAATATTTTTAAGTTAAATGAATAAGATAGAAAATAAGTTGTTTTAAAGAGTTCACTGATCAAACTTGTGATTTGGATAAATGGTTGAGGGTTCTCAATAAAACCTAAATTTGGGCAAGAAAGTCAAATGTTTATGTCTAGTTAATTAGTCAAAATAAATTTTAACTATAATAAATATTAAATTTTTAATTAAATATAATTATTATTATAAATAACTAGTCTAACTTATGTAAGAAATATTATTTTTCATGGGGCTACACAATTTCAGCCAAATATGTAATTTTTCTTTACTTGAAATATATTTTTATATTTTGATACTAGTAGATTAAACTAGTTTTTAAAAAAGTGTGCATAATTTTAGTTAAAATTAATCCAAAAAAAATCCTCAAAATTTCATATCAAACCAATCAATTATGATCAAACAATATAATATAATCTAATATAAATAACATGAATATAAAGAAGGGTTAAGTACATTTTAATATCATGTTTGCAATTTTAATTTTTAAAGGATTGAAAATTACATTTCCATACTTACATACAAAGAATAAATAAATTTATCTTTAATAAATGTCCATCAATAAAGATAAAAGGAAATATGGAGTTCATTTTTTTTTTCTTCAGAATATCATGTTTGTAAATTTAATTTCTAAAGGATTGAAAATTATATTTCCATAATTATATAAAAATGAATAAATAAAATTACCTTTAATAAATATTCATCAATAAAGATAAAAGGAAATATGGACTTCAATATTTTTTTTGCAAATGTTAAAGATTTATTTATGGTTATTTATTTTATTTTTATATCTTTATAATTTTTTTGTTTTTTTAGGTAATGTAAGTTTTGAGATGACTTAACACTTCTAACCTTCTATTTTGTAGCCCCAATTTAAGAGCATCTAAGCCATCAAAATGGAATATGGATTGCTTGCATAGCATGACTCGATTTTTTCCACTTTCACATAACACATGTCATTATCTATTCTAAGTTTTGTGAGTTATTTGTACAATTATTATAATACATTTTTTTTAATTTATTATGTCAATAAGCATGTCAATTTTGGAATAGTGTTTCAAGAATTTTTATTTTAATTATCAAAGAAAAATAGTTGATGGTGAACTAGCAACCTTCGGAAACATATATCATAAACTCATAGTTTAGCTTTTGACATCTAGAGACCATGAGAAAGTGGAGCATAGAGATATGTGGAGACCACTGGAATGTGGAGTAGAGATCCCAAACTTTAACATGACACTTATCCTTCAAGATCAAAAACTCTAAGATGACACAAATCCTTCCATCTTACTATGACATGATGTGGTGTACTTGACACCTATTGATGTGTTCAAAATTATGCTCAAAAATTAAATTTGTTGAAATGGTGTGGAACATTAACTACCACTTAGATCTAGTTGTTCTTAATCAGTCGCAACTGGTTTCGCTAAAACCCTACACCGTATGGTCCCGTTATATCAACTTTGTAAAACAAGGATTTTTTTTTAAAAAATAATATGCACATAACCTAGTCCACAGCTAGTATAGCTAACTCTATGTGGTTGGTTGACTCGTCAATCCTTTCTTTTCCTTGGGTGAATCCTAGAGTTCCATGTGGCACATACTATAGGTTCTTTGTGGAAATTTTTTATGCATGTTCTTTGTGGAAATTTTTTATTGTTTTATTTTCAGCCAACCACATGCTCACACATTTTCCAATGAGAGGCCACCATGTGGTAGCACGTGGTGCAAAAAAAATTCTAAGCATGGAGGGGAGCCCCTAGGAGTCGAGATGCCGACTTAAGAAGCACCAACATTTATGCGGGAGGGGGTTGCAGTCTAGCCTCACCACCATACACGTGACCTCGAGCGAGACGCTAGCCGTGAGCCCCCCACAATATATTTTAACGGTGAGTGAAATGGCTAGCAACATGCCAGCAGTTAGCGGAATGGTCGTCTACCTTAAATTAAAAACTTTTTCCTGCCATAGCCTATAGAGTGCATTTTAATGAGGTGAAAATTTCGTGAGGAAAACAAGGAATTTATCACTGAGATAGCGCCGAAAAAGAGTGGATTTGTAGGATTATGCAGGCCGTGGAGCAAATTGTGGCGCAGTTAGTGTAGAAACTTAGAGAGATCATAAATTCTCTAGTGTTTGGCCAAATTCAATGCAGAAAGAGGCTAGACAAGAATTTTTGGGCATTTGGAGCTGATGGACCATTTTTCATAGATATTTGACCATTGTAAACACATGTAATAACACTTTGGAGCATAATAGAAGAGGGCCAAGTCATTGGAAGCTCGACCAAGGAGACATAACCCAAGTGGGGTGAACTCCTTCATTATGTGTTGTTGTGTGACAGTTTATGGTTATGTTCATGTATGTTAGATGCTTTTGTTCAGTGTTTTATTTATGTTAATTTGCTCATCAAATTCACATAAAAACTCATATTAAACTTGCAATTAACCTCAATCATCAAACACTTGCTTTATATTTTGAATTGGATCTTAGGATAGCAAAACTAATGTTTCCATTTAGATTAAGTTGGTATTAAAGAACTAGGTTTTCTTGTGCAAGGAGAATTATTTTTTTTTAAAGTGTTTAAATACTTACAAAGTTGAAGCTCAAGAGAGGAGAAGGCAAGCTTGTGGATCGAAGTTCTGAAATTGGAGCAAGGATAAGTAGGGCAGAGTTTCCACAATCTCCACCACAAGTTTCACCTAATATTTTACTTCAGGCTTTAGTAAGCATGTCACATGGAGTAGAGGGTGCAAGTATGTCATAGGAAGTGAAAGATTTTAGGAAGGCTTTATTTGACATGGCATAAATCGTGAAAGTCCTCTATGAATATAGGAACCCTAGACTGTAGGGTGAAAGCTCCAGACCTCCAAGAGGAGAGTGTTCTTGAGGAGGTGGAGGTAATGCAAATCATGATAAACCACCATAATCTCCACCATCATCATCTTTTTCCACAAAAAATCTTATACAAGAGGTTGGTGCAGAAAGTCCCTCACACAAGGAAGATGGCCAAGTTTGCACCTTTTTTCCACATGATGATGAGGATGATGTTCTATCATCACCAAAATCCAAATAACTAAAAGAAGAAATACAAAGAGTCCAAGAGGACACCTCGAGAATCACGAAATAGTTTAAGAGAATCTTTGTCTCTAAGTAGAAAGATGAGGAAAATGGTAAGCACTTACATGCAGTTTTTGTACTTGAAAATGTTGACTTACGCTGTTTTGCAGCCTTTGAAAAGCATAAAAAATGCATAGGAATAAATCTCTTGTCCAATATGGGGTTCAAGGGAAGAGGCCTTGGAGTGAATAATCCAGGAAATATCCGTCCAATTGAGGCAAAGGAGACACCTAGATACGAAGGTTTGGGCTATGTCAAAAAGGATGAATGGTCTTACAGCCATAGGTCTTGGGTATCTTCTTCTTTTTGTCATAAGAGAGGACACGAAGAAGCAAAATGTTGGGATTCGCATCGAGAATTGGTACCAGCTTGGTTTCTAAATCAAAAGAAGGACATGGAGTTCAAAACATCTCCAAAGAGAGATGAGTAAGTTGAAGAAGAGAGTAAGACAAGTTCTTCTCACCATTCAAGTTCCTCACATAAAAAGCATAAGCCAAAGTAAAACCATGAGAAGTATAAGTGTTGTGATTATTGAAAGGATTTTTATGATGACAAACTGCATTATGATTTCAATAACATGTTGTGTAATATTTTTTCATGCACTTTATGTCATGTTCCTAACCATTTTTTAGCTAAGTTCCACAAAAGGAAATAATTAGGCAAAAAGATGAACATTTCAATTGGAATTGAGACCAAGAAGGGAAATTCATATCCAATTTTAAAGATATTTGTGCCAAGAGAGGCTCACAAAAAATTTTGCAATCATTTCAATATCAGTGAGCATTAGGTCAAGAAGTGTTGGAAATTGCATCCACAACTTCATCCTAACAAGGAAAACCCTCAAGAGGAAGCGACAAAGAAAAAATTGGCCCAAGTTGTGATCATCCATGAAGCGACTCAAGAAGGAAAAAAAGTTCAAGTAGAGGGTTCATTCATATGGTTTGGGTTAGAAATGAAAACAATACTCGTCTAGTTGAATATCATAAATATTTGTAAAGCACTTATTGCATATCACGCAGTTGAGCATTTTGAAAAAGTGATGTTTTTGAATAAATCACTTATATGAAATAGTGAATTCTTTGGCATTGTTATGGTAGTTTAGCTCGATGATGAGTCATTTTGTATAGGAATTCGGGAGTCAAATTTATTCCATATTGTAAAATGAATTTCTATTTGTTAACATTTTAGTAAGCATCATAAAATTTCGGATGATTAATTGCAACACATTCAGTATGTCACAAATGTGTCAAGCATTCATTTACACAAGTATTTACCATGTGAACCTTGTTTGGGTTAATTTCCAAAGTATTTTTTAATTTTATCCTTGGTAAATATTTTTCAGCAAGAAGGTTCTGTTTGTGACATTGGCATACATTGGATTTCAAAAATGAAAAGTGGGAAAATACCAAAGCAAAGCCAAAAGATGTTGAACAATGGAATCACTTGACCATATCTTCCTTCATGCAGTGCACCTATGGTTGGTGCCGAAGAAGAATGGAAAGAATTTTATTGTGAGGCACAAAAGGAGTGGATTTCATCAAAGAAGATTTGTTGAAGGACGTACGTGGAAGATGAAGTTTAACATCAAACAGGGTTTGTTTGAATGACTTATTATGTTTCATGGTATTTTCCATACTCCTACTACTTTCATACATGTGAAGAATGATGAATTGGAACCATTTCTAGATGTGATGGTCCACTTGTATGACATTTTCATTTTTATAAAATTTCATTATGAACATGTCATGTATAAGAGAAAAATACTTGATGTTGTAAGGCATGAGAACTTCTGTTTTTAAGATGTCAAAGTATGAGTTGGGTAAAACTTATTTTATGTGCTTGGGCTATAATGTTGGAGGATGTGAGTTGAAGGTAGACATCTCCAAGTTTGACACCATTGTGGATTAGTCAATTCCCAAGATGCTCATCTCCATAAGAGGTTTTTTGAGAGCAGCCCAATGTTGGAGGAAAATTTTTGTTAATATTTCTTCTATTGTACCTCCTTTGCATGCATTGGCATGTGTGAAAAATATCTTCAAGTGGGGAGGGAGACAACAAGAGGCACGTGATGCTTCAAAGAAAAAGATCATTACATCTTTTATTTTCTCTTTTAAACTTGAAAATTTCATTTGAGTTTCACCTTGATGAAAGTGACTATGCCATTTTATTTCATTTCAAAAATGTTAATGGTACAATTATTGAGTTACAGTGATTAATGAACTTTCATTTTATGGTTGTTATCAACAATACCACTTGGTCAAAAGATATAAGAGAGGTATAAGTGACAACTTTGTTTATATTATTTCTAGGCATGTTATTTGTGTAACTATTGTACTCAATTATCATTTTTTTACATGGAAGTTATGTTCAGCAATATGCATACTTTCAAGATGTACGTTCAAGCTTTAGTCAAGTAAACTAAGTAGTGGAATTTTTTTACCATTTGCATCATAATTTGTTGTGTCATATTGGTAATAAGGATGTTGCTTTTGATGGCGACATGGAAAAACCCAATAAGTTCATTGAACGACTCAAAATGGTACAACAAATACTGAAAGATCACATTGAAAACAGCAAGGCAAGACAAGCTAAAAATGTCATATTGACACAGTTAGAGGTGAAAATTTTCAAGTTATTGAAGTTTACTTTGATTGATGACCGAGGTAGGAACAATTTTGTTTCTTCAGGGACAGCTTGTTGTTCTGTAAATTCTAGGAAATTGCAGCTTGTTGGTGTCTACAACAGCAAGAGAGGTTCTCCAGAATCAAGGAAAACTATTGGTTTTCATTGAAAGCTAAAATTGTTGACTTTAGAAAAATTATATTGGATTGATACTGGAAGGGCGAGGGAATTGTACCCCCATCCACATATTGAGTAATGAAAGATCTTTTGGGGTCCAAAATTTTCTAGTGGAGAGGCATCATGCTCAAAAATAAAAGTTGTCATAATGGTGTGGAACCTAAACAACCGCGTTGATCTCATCATTTTGAATCGAGGAAAATGCATTTCACAGAAAATCTACCGAGAAACACATTCTGTCCACTTTGTCAATCATGCAAATTTAAAAACAAAAATGCAAAGAGCCCATTGAGCAGTACGTACAATTGACTAGGAATGCCTACTTGGTGTGTTGACTCATCAATCTTTTTTTTTCCTTCAGTGAATCTTGGAGTTCTAAATCTTGGAGTTCTAAGTGGCACAATATTACATGTTCTTTGTGGCATTTTTTAACTGGTTCATTTTTGGCCAACCACGTGTTGACATGTGGCCCAACTAGGGGCCACAGTGGCAGCACATGGGGCCAAAATTTTTTGATAAGGGTCAAGCGAAGCCCTAGGGAGTCGAACTTCCAACCTCTACACAACAAGCACCAATGTTTACGAGTACACTACGGGTCATGTCTTAACCTATATACATTGTGTCTTTGTTTCATTGTTAATATGTCGAAAATATGGGGGATGGGGCTCGGGTCTAGTGCCATCCTCGGTCACCACCACGGACGGGACCTTGGGTGGGAGACTAGCCCTGATCCCCTCCACAATATATGCTAATGGTAAACGAAATGGGTGGCCCACAAGCTGACGCTTAGCGGAACAATTAATGAACTTTAATTAAAAAATATTTTCCTGCCATAGGCCATAGAGGGAATTTTAATGAGGCGAAGAAAACAAGGAATTTTTCACCAAGTTAGCAAGAGAAAAGAATGAATTTGTAAGATGATGTCGACTGTGGAGAAAATTGTGGAGTTGTTAGTGGAGAAACTTGGGGAGATCATACCTTCTCTAGTTTTTGGCCAAATTTGATGGAGAAAGAAACTAGACAAGAATTTTTGGGCATTTTGAAGCTGATGGGATAGGTTTCAAAGGTCTTTGAGTATTGTAAACACATTAATCATAGTTTGGATCATAATAGAAGAGGGCCAAGACATTAGAAGCTATACCAAGGAGAAGTAGACGAGAGAGGGTGAATTCCTTCATCAGGTGATGTTTTGAGATTTTTTATGGTGATGTTCATGTCTATTAGATGTTGTTGTTTAGTGTTTTATTTTTGTTAATTTTCTCATGAAATTCACATAAAAACACATAAAAACTTATACTAAACTTGCAATTAACCTCAATCCTCAAACACTTTCTTTATATTCTGAATTGGATCTTACCACAACAAAACTAATATTCCCATTTAGATCAACTATCCTTCGAGCTTTACTATGACGTGACATGGTATCCCTCTATGAGATTTGATACCGGGTGGAGGGGATAACATCTTAGTGAGACAATCATCTCACCACACCGTCTTCCCACAAAATTACCAATAATAATAATCATATGGATAGTATGGATTTAAAATCCATACAATATTATAGAATATTGTTAGTAATATACTTAAATCAAAGGAAATAATTTATTTCTAAAATAGTTTCCATATATATATATATATAGTAATATGAAATTATTTGTGATTTTTTGGGCATGTGGTATTGATAGCCATGGTCTTAATTGATAATTTCCATATAAAATGGGATGAATTTCCATGGTTAAAAAAAATATATGTTTTTTTAAATGTATATATGTTCAACTTATATATTAATTTTTTTATCATTAATAAGTTATTATTTTAAAGAAAATTATAATTCTTATGTTTTTTTAGCAACTTGACATGCATGATGAACTTTGTTTTGATGTTTATTATGGATTGATGTTTATTGACATTTACTACTCATTGATTTTATATTGCTACATTATTGTTCAATAAACTCGGAAAACCTATCATAACTTAGATGTCATTGGGCATAAACATCACTAGCTACTATCTTGTGAATGGAGGATGACTCATCACTATTGTTCAAAGAAAACCACACCACCTCAATTAAGTGACTTTGATCCAAAAATAAGTAAACTACATTAGTTTTGTAAAATAAAACATTAATTATATTTTATTAAACATGATAAAATTATCCCTAATAAATATCCACTAAAAAAGATAAAAAGAAACCTGACCCTAATATTAAAAAATAATTAAAAAATTATATCCAATGTTAAATATCTATGTTTCTTATTTAATTTATACATTTTTATAAATATTATAATACAATATTTTTAATTTATTTTATTACAACAAACAATTTTTTATTTATTTATTTTTGTGGATTTCATTCTTTCTTGAATTTAACACATTATGTTATTATCAATTTTACACTAACATAGTCACTATAAATTAACATTAGTTAACAAAAATAAATCAAATAAGTGCAGAGAGTTTAAATAAACTTCTACCTTAATTTTTCAAAATTTTAATGATTGAGAAAAAAGTTCCATTGTCAATGTTGTTGTCAATCATGAAGGTATAAATTATGCCATGTGTTGTATTTGGAAAAATATTCAAGCTAGAAAATAATGGCCTTTTCCACCCATACTTGGTTCCATATATACTTTTTAGTATACCATATTAAAAAAAATGAAAGTACATGAAAAAAATGTATTGAATATAAGTGTTTCATGTATTTTCATTTTTTCTATAAAGGTTTACTTAAAAGTATGCAGAGTGGGTACTAGTTGAATGTGGAAAGTATGAAAAGAGGGTACTAGTTGGATGGGGAAAGTATGAAAAGTGGGTACTAGTTGGATATGTAATCTAATTTTGTGTCCAAGGTGTGTTTGACATTTCATTAATTAAAAAAAAGAAGATTTTCAATTATTTTATTTTTAAAATTTATAAATCTTATTTTATTATTTTCCTTAGGAGGCCCACTTTAAACCTCAAAATTCCACTAATGGTTCCATGAATCATTCATAGTATGATGAAAATAAATTTGTACATCAAACAATATCAAAGTGAGATAAATGCTTTAAAATTAACTAGCTGACTCCAACAATTAGAATTTTATTTTAGTGTTCAATTTTAGTGTTCAACATATGGATGAGGAACATAAAATATCATGATGTTAATGCCTTAACCTATTAGAAAATCCATATGCAAAAAAATAGAATTTTATTTTAGTGTTCAACATATGGATGAGGAACATAAAATATTATGACCTTAATGCCTTAACCTATTAGAAAATCCATATGCAAAAAATCAAGTTAGAGGGTGATCCCTAATAAACAAGTGAGAGGACTTTGAAACCCTCATAAAGCCTTAATTCTACTCTATCAAGTATCTATGCAACCAATAGATCCAATTGCACTAATTAAGGTAAAATAAATAGACTATTGTGTAGGAGTACACCATTAAATTCCAGAAGATGGCCATTGTATATCTTAAGAGCTAAAGCTTACTCAAATATCTTGGGTTTATACAAAAACATCTATGAATGTAAGTGATATTATTCTTAAACCAAAAATAATGAATGATATTTTTGTACAGGCATAGTACCTAAACAACATAGGCGAAAAGAAATGGCAGTTAAGTGGTTTGAAACACAAAATTCATTAGGAAGGTTTGAAGGAAGGGAAGACTAAGCTAAAAGGAGGAAAGGGCATGAATAAAATAATCAATGCTAAGAATCATAGAAATCATTGCAATGACTAAAATGTTGATGGCCACATAAATGATAAATATTGGAAATTGCATGTAGAGTTGAACCCAAGCAATTGGAAGAAATATGGGAAGAAAACAAATATACTCAACATATATTTGAGCAATTACCTGAAAAATAAACTATGATTTACATGAGAATATTGTATTCATTAGTGTAAAACAAGGTGAATATGAGTATTCTTCAGCTTCAAAAATATTGTATTCATTAGTGTAAAACTAGGTGAATATGAGTATCCTTCATTTTCACAAAGAGAATTAAATGACCAAACTCTCCCAAATTAATATACAAGTTCAAAAGACAGATATTGATGCTCTATTCTACTTAGGTTCCTATGATAATCTCATAGTAATGGATTTTTTAAATGGAGGTTTAAGATCATCCTATCCCATTTCTGTTGGAATGGGTAAATAAGGATGTGGAAATTAACATAACAATATAATGTAAAATACAATTTTCTATGAGTGTTGATTTTATCAATGCAGTAGAATTGGATGTAGTTCCACTTTATGGATGCAAATTTAACTCTCAAGTCCCTATATGTATATGAGGGATGCAATTTTGATGTGAATAGCCAACAAATACCACTGCATTAAGGATGGGAAATAATTTATCATCAAAATTCATAAATGTAAGTCTAATATTTCCTTATTAACTGTCAACCAAGCTACTAAATTTATTAGTGATAACCAGAAATAATTTCTATTATTTTCAGGAGAAAATCAGAGGATTCAATGAAGGAAAAGGAATCCATGAAGGGGTGTACTAAAGAAAAATAATAAAAATTGGAATACTTGCTAGATTTATACATGGTAGTGTTCCAAGTTCCTAAAGGGGCACCAACTAAGAGGGAGATGGAGCACAACCTCAATTTATATATAATTTGACCCTACAAATGGATGTGGTTCTCACAATAGTTTCATTTGATTATCTAGTACAAGAACGATAACAAAAATATGTTGGACAACATGATTTCAATGCCAACCACATAAAAAATTACATATTTTGGAACTATAATTCACATATATCCTTTCACCCACCATTCATACAAAGAAGCTTATATAAAGGATTATTACATTGTGAGTCCTTAAATAATCACAAGGTCTCTGACCATATTGTTATGAGTTGTAATCCCCATATTAATGAGGTATTGTCATGAAAATGATATAAATATCTATATATACATGATAGATAAGTTCAAATTGATGTATTACAGATTCATATCCTGGCACCAATACAATGTAGGAGACTCCCATCAAGCCTTTTCTACAATTTATGTGTTTTGTCTCTGTAAGGTTAATCCTTAGCATGGTATGCCGTCAAAGTTAAATAATTTTGATATGATGAGAATATTGTGGTAAGGAGAAAGCCATGATGCATTACTAAGGAAGAATAATCTAATGTCAAGCCTAGTTTCTTCATGAACAATGGATTTTTTTATAAAGGAGGTGCTTTATTGATTCAAGAATTTTTTTTGAAGTTTTGAATCTAGATATAAAATGAATTTGCATATCTAATATCTATTTTTGTGAAATAATAATAATAATAATAAGATATTTGTATTGTAAAATTTACTAATCCATCAATTTCACTTGTACTTGGTATCAATTTTTTCCTTTGAGAGCCTCAAAACCAGGTATCTCCCACTAACCTTTCCCAAAATTTATCAACTTTAGTTTGTTAATTGGTTGAGTTGTATATGTTCTCTCCTTGTAATGTTTCTAGTGTTGTATTGATTATGGAAGAAGATTTAACTCAAACATTAAAACTACAATATTTGTAAAGTGTTGCATACCATAAAACTGTTTTGTTGTAGCCAGATGTGAGCTCAACTCTCTAAAATACCCACTATATTATATCAACCATAATAATATCCACATATTTGACAACATCTAAAAAAAAATCCTACCCATATGCTCCTACATTCATAAATACTTCTCCTTAAACAAAACCAAGTATACCATAGGATAACTTGAGCCATGTCAAATCATCCTTTGAATATTGCAAACCCAAGATTTTGAATGCATAGCCACTCCCAACTTGATTTTGAAGAATATGTTGAGGGATTGAACCAATGAACGGCATATAAAATCATTGGATGAGAATTTGCGATTGGTATCTTAAAATAATCCACAAATTCTTATTTTAATGCAAACAGATTCTAAGAATTGCAGTGAAGTCCGTGGAAAGAGATGAAAATTAGAAGTATCATGGAAAATTTTCGTAGATTTGCCTGGCAAAATTTGACGAAGGCTAGATTCACTCTATGTGAGTGTGAGTGGATTCCATATTCATTTTTTTTAATTGAAGGAGGCATATGTATTGGAATATCTCACACGGGATAAAACCACGAACGGAAAGCATTATGGGCTTCCACTCCATATGCTCTTACATTCATAAATACTTCTTAAACAAAACCAAGTATACCATAGGATAACTTGAGCCATGTCAAACCATCCTTTGAATATTGCAAACCCAAGATTTTGAATGCATAGCCACTCCCAACCTGATTTTGAAGAATATGGTGAGGGATTGAACCAATGAAGGACATATAAAATCATTGGATGGGAATTTGCAATTGGTATCTCAAAATAATCCACAAATTCTTATTTTAACGCAAACAGATTCTAAGAATTGCAGTGAAGTCCGTGGAAAGAGATGAAAATTAGAAGTAGCATGGAAAATTTTCGTAGATTTGCCTGGCACAGTTTGACGAAGGCTAGATTCACTCTATGTCAGTGTGTGTGGATTCCATATTCATTTTTTTTTAATTGGAGGTATATGCATTGGAATATCTCACACAGGATAAAACCACGAACGGAAAGCATCATCGGCTTCCACTCCATCGTCGATGACCTATGCAATAGAACGAGGACAAAGTTGGTTGTGAAACAAACGGAATTTTATATGATACAATTTTTTTTCCTTGTGGTTCATTTCTTATAAAAAAAAATGTAAAATATGTGCTTTGCGATCAACTTTAATCACCAGTGGACATGATTGGGTATCGTAGAATCATTGCATTATATTGAAACTACCGGAGACAAAGGTAAAAGACACATGTAGAAGTTTTTTTTCTTGGGAAATTTTAATGGATAAAATGGGAGGTATAAGGGTGAAGTGGTTAATTGGTTTAACTTTTTATGTGATGGAATTACAAGGAATTACAAGGGGTAATTTTCTTTTCTTTGGAAGCCTTCTTTGGTTTAAGGATGTTTCTCCATTAAATTTTACAGTTGAACATGTTTCTCCATTAAATTTTACATTTGAACCCTTGAATCTATTGGTCATTTTGAATGGGAATGGATATTGATTACATGAATTATTCTATTTTCAAAAATTTGAAGTTTTATCATGGATTGTCGATGAATTGAGATTGTTTTTGCTCATATTATTGAAAAAGGATTGAGGACACTCTATAAAATAAAAAAATTATCATTCTTTTAGACATGTCTCAAAATTGAATAATGAGATTTAAGGACATTTATGGTGGTGTACAATTTTTGGATCTATGACATTTTTTTTTAAGTCTAATTTTTGCATTTAATTGCAATTTTTCATATGTTAAGATGTATATGGAGGAACAATGTGTGAAAATAAAATCAATTAATTACAAGAATATAAAAGGTTAAGTGGATCATTAGAGAATTGTCTTTTGAAAAAAAAAAAAAAAAAACTTCCTAAAATTGAACGAGGTCAAAATTCAAGATTTTAATTGGTAATAGGGAACACCCTAAGGTGAGATAAATCAAGTGAGTTAGTAGAAACAAGCATGAAAAAAATTGGTTGTGACAACCCTAGTTATTTTAATTATGAATACCATGTAAATATTTTATGTATTTTTATTTCATTTTTAAATTAAAAATGGGTTATGTAAGGACACAAATTCAAGGGACTTAGGATGGATCTTTCTTGGTAAATTTATTTTACTTGCTGTAGAAAATTCCGAAATATGTGTTAGCCATTGAAGGTTGTTTGGTGTGTTTTTAATAAATTGGTGCTCAAAATTTATGGAACTTCAAGGGAAGGATGAGTACCATATTTTTTTAAGAGAATTAACAAAAAATAAAATACAAATCAATGAATTTGGGATAAAAAAGGAATTTGGGGAGAAACAAATAAAAAATACAATGAGGTCAATGACTACATGGGGAAGCATGGAAGAAAGGAAAAAGGGAGAATGAAAAGCACATAACGAATAAACAGTCACACTACTAGCATCAAACATAATAAATTGAGAAAAGTGCCAAGAGAGATAACACATTTATTTACACACACTCAATAATATTTGGCATCCTACTAAGAAAAATCCAAAAAAATGAATGTTGGGTAATTTAATTGACTAGTAAATTACTTGCATTTATATGTCAATTCTAGTAAGTGAGATTGCAAAGTACACTACACAGTATGTGCTAGGATATTAGCTTTCAATATTTATGCATAACTCAAATGAATTGGAAATTTCAAAAGTGAATTAGATTCTTTAATATAAACTATGAAAGTACTAAGTTATTTGAAAGGAAATTAATGATAAACTAGAAAAACATAAAGATTATTAATCTAAGAAAACATGAGATTTTACCCTACGACAACATGGATATTTTGTTCTAAAACTTACAAACATTAACCCATGGAATCATGAACATTTTAATCTAAGAAAACATAAGCATTTAATCTAAGGAAATCATGAGTATTTAATCTATGAGAAGCATAAAAAACGAATCAATGTAAAACACTAAATACTTGTTGAAATGACAATTATTTATGAATTAATGTGAGCATGTGAAGTAAACTATTGTACTACAAATGAATTACTACTTTATTCTCAATTAAATGGAAATTATTGAGAAATTAAGTGAAGGAAACTATTCTTAAAACTAATCACTAAGTATAAAACAAACCATGCATGAGAATAACCTAATATAGACTCTATTTTATGTTAATTTAAGAGAATAAATCTTTTTGTTTTTTTTTGTAATATCCAAGGGCTTAATGTGTAAGAAAGTAGAGGGAAATAAGTAAAGAGAGCTAAATGAATTCAAGCTAAAGGAACCAAACATTAAAATGAAACTCAATTTTTATCTTATGCAAAGAGCATAAACAAATTAAATGAAAGAAAATCAAAACATCTATACTATATACTATTGTCACAAATCTAGAGGGGGGCCTCTTGAGCACTCTTAGGTATTGAAAATTCATATCAGAAGAGACTTAAATCACCAATTTAATTGAGAGTTGTGCCATATTAAAAATTAAATTCAATGGAAAAAATATAGTTCTTCTCCTTCAATCAACAACAATAATTACAAATTAAGATCATACTTGACATATGATCTCTCCTCTCATTAAAAAGAGTGCAATTTATAGAGTTTTGAGACAATTAACAAACTGATAATTTTCTTTCTTGAATTTTGGTCATGAGATAAGTTTCTGAAAAATAAAATCCAATCTTATTTGATGGATACTTGGATCAAATATCTACCTAGATAAGATAAGAATGATCTCCTAAATTTCTAAAGAACAACTCATTCAATTTTTTTTGGTAATTGTTCATTGAATGAAGAATTGGAAAATTGTTTACCTTACAAAATAAGGCTTGAAATAACCCCAAAATATATCAAATGGTAAAATAATTGAGAAACCTACCATGGAGAACCTAATTGAGCAAGTTTTGAAAAAAAACCCAAGCTTTATTTTTCCTAAATTCATTTTCATTTTCTAAGAAAATGTGTTTGAAGTTGAATGGTCAAAAATGCTATGTTTTTCTTTTTATCTTTTTTTGGAGGTCCACAAGCTAGAGGTGGGTGGAGTTTGACCAATAAAAATCCATATTAGAGCTTCTAGAAACCAATTCCAAGTGTTGGATTTCCTTCTAGAGTGTTGCTACTACCTCAACCATGCACATAGCTATGGAAACTTGACTAAACTAGAGAAACTTGAACTCACCAAGATATCATTAGTAAAACCATGGAAAATTATTCTTAATTCATTAAAAATAGTGAAAATAATAACAATAAACCATGTTTACAACTATAACAATAAACCATGTAAAAATGTATACAACTATTTGGTGGGTTTATGAAGAAATATGGTTAAAAAAGATGATAATGAGTGAATGGAATGATGCGAAAATGGATTGTTTCATGAACAAAATTATGACAAATTGGAGGCCCAACATTCCCCCACACCTCAGTTTTTTCATGTCCTCGTGCAATAAAAGCATTTCAAAGTTTCATAATCCAATCGGTTTTTCATGTTCCTTTATTATGTCATTTCAACTAAATCCTTGGCCAAACCTCCAAGATATCTATATTGACCCTCTATCTCAATAAGATGTGCTTTGCTCTTTGTTTTTTCAATATTACTAATATGGTAGCATAACTCTTTGTTTCTACACTTGTTTGGTGTGTCATTAGAGTAAGAAAGTAGAGTTACCCATTCATTTTAATGTACATTTTCTTCAGAGGCCCACTCACTATTATTTAAGTAAAATTGTAAGAAGATTATAAAATAATAAAATAATAAAACTACTTTCAACTTATATTTTCAACTTATCTCCCAAAATTTTTACTAAAATTTTGAGCGGGGGTACTAGTTGGATGCAAACTTTAATTCCCCATCCAAGGAGTACCCATGGTGCATACTTATGATGGACCCTAATACATGAAAAATGACAAATACATGAAAAAATGTGATTACAATCACGTTTTTCATATATTTCTCATTTTTCATGTAGCGGTATCCATCAAAAGTATGCAATATGGGTACTTCTTGGATGAGGAATTAAATTTTGTATCTAACGAGAACTCTCACTAGAAATTTAAGTAAAAACTTTGGGAGATAAGTTGAAAATACTATTTGCAAAAGTGGTTTTTTATTTTTTCCCTCTAAACTTTGATGATGTAATCAAATATTATTTTATTATTTCCAAAATTATTTTATAATTTCCTTAGGAGGCCCATTTTAGACCTCAAAATTCCACTAATGAAGAAATATGTGCTAGTTTTTTCTCTAATAAAACAAACATCCCTACATTACTTATTAGTCTCTTACACATTATGATATACAACTTGTGTGAAGGGCAAGGGTGCCCACAAAGTAGCACATCCAAGTACTTGTTAATTGTTGTCAAAGCCTTTGAAAATTCATGCTTTTTAAAATATAGATCTTTCAATAACTTGGAAACTATTTATGAGGTTCTTGTCACTACTTAATTATGCACAATCTCTCCAATCCTTGGTAGAATGCCATATTGTAATGAACACATCAAGAATCTTACTACATCCATAGAATGTGCTTTCCATCCTTTTGAAATTCATCCCATTAGCATGGATGGAAATGATCATAAATTGTATCCCATAATGATTGTATTCTTATCATCCATGCATAGAAACATTTTTCATAGCAACCAACCCTACTTCAACAATGTTGTCAAATAGTTTCTTCAAGGGCTCACCAATTAATGAATCATCTTCAAGTGAAAGATGAGTTATTTTTTGTTAATGCAAGAAGACTTTCCATTGTGAATATATGAAAAAATGAGTTGCACATAACACAAAAGAAGAGTTGCACCTAAGGGTTGTACAATTTATCAAAGAGAAAATATATTTCCAAGTGATTTCAAGAGTGTGTGAACAAATACTTGTTGCAAACTTCTTCTTCTTGCGGATTTGTACTCATCATTTCTTGGATTCCATTAAAAATATAAAGATGAATAATATGACTCATAATCCAAATGTCCCATGTAATTTTTGAGTAATATAATGGTTCATTAAGAAAAACATCTCCATATTTTGAATTAGTCTCATATGAAGGACAAAAAGGTCAAAAATTCTCATCAAAGAGGTATGAATCAATTAATATTGTAGCGAGAAGGGAAATTTAGACAAGAGAATGATGGGAGACAACATTGTTACCAAGACAAACATAAGAAGTATAAGAGGAATGAAGGATTGAGAAAATGGTTTGAATAATGTGGATATGATAGGGTGAAATACATGGATCATATATTTTAAAATAGTTTTCTCATTACAATCTCCAAAATTTTAACAGAAAAAAGAAAGAAACAAATGAAGGTAGTTTTACCTCAAGTTTACCTTTTGGAATTGGAGAAGAGAACATGATATGATGGTTTATTTGTTGTTCATTTGGCTCACGTACTCCACTCCATGATCCGTTGACCATCACTTTGACCTTGCTCCACAAAATGTATCATTTTCATGTAGGAGACTTGTTTTCCCAATTTCTCTCAAATAGTGAAATAAATTCTTCTGAAAATCTCTGAGGTTGTTACCATTAATATTATGAACCTTCCCACAAAATATCTTGGGCAATGGGTGCATAGATATCGATAAAAATGATAAATGGTTGTAGATGAAAGAGGCCAATTTCTTGAAAAATACACACTAAAATTTCCTGAAATTTTGTGTATTTGTTTACTCTATCTCAATGCATTTACCATAAAAAATTTAGATCCAAAGGATGCACGGTAATCAAGATATGGTCAAATCAATTTCTACCATGTTTCACCCTCACGCTACTCAATGTTGTAACAAAAAAATATGCCACGAACTCATTTTAAGTAAAAATTGAGTGCTTCAAAAGGGGAGAAAAAAAAATTACCTTTTTTACCGCCACATGCCTTTAGAATCCACTTTTGATGACAAAAAGGAGCTATTGTGCAAAATACAAAGCTTTTTCCTAATTTGTGCACAATGGTAAAAATTGAAAATCTCCCTTAAAACCCCACTTGAAATTCCCTTCAAAATTTCTCTTTTCTTGAATTATGCTCACCTCTTACTCAATTTATCATATTCTGAGAAAACCTAGTATCTCGGAATTTTTTATTTCTTCTCCAATTTCTTGTAATATCTATGCCAAAACTAGCTTTGACTGCTACAGTGAAAAACACATTGCTACAACAATAGCTGCAGAATCTGCAACTTTCCGTAGTTGTTGCAGAAAATGTCAATTTTCATGGTTATTTATAATGTTCTTCTAGAAAATAATTTTTCTAAGTATGAACCACTAATTTGGATTATGTGTTGCATTCTGAAGTAGAAACCATGAAACATAATGCAGGTTGACTGAAATAAACCCATTTTTTTTATTTCCTTGGAAAGGAAATAAATGATAAATACTTGTAGTGGTTCCATCATGTTGTTGTTGAATGAAAAAAAAATGTACATGTTGCTACAAGAAACCAATAACATGTACCGCTACAAGTTTTTGTTGATTCCATAAAACCATATAGTCTTCATCAAAACCAAAATTTATGGTACAATTCCTACCATGCGAATGAATGTGCCAAATTCAAGTATGGAAAGAAATTATTGGATTACTGGTCAATGATGAAAATCGTTAACCAATGCGAGACAACTCACCAATAATGTAAATGAGTGTCAAGGTAATTAAGTGCATCTTGATAGGGATAAATGAATGTATTGAAATCAATTCACCTGCAAGAACTAGCAATTGACATACATTGTTGTATTCCCATTGTTTTCAACGAGGAGGTTTTCCATTGATGTATGCAAGTTCCAAGGCACTCCAAATAAATGTTTATCTTGATAGTACATAAGGTGTTGAGGTCGATGGCACAAGATATATATTGGAAGGTCGGTGTTAAGGAATCCCACATCAACCAACTCAAGAATAGAACCAAAAATGATTTTAAGAACCATAAAAAAATATTGAAACTATCATAAAATTCCAGAAATTATTGTGAAATTTTCTTGGCAGTTGCATGGTTTTGAAGAAAATCTCATGCCCAATTGCACCGAAAAGTTCATCTTCAAAATATGACTTATTTTTCTCTTTACTTTTTTTATTTTATTTTTATATTCCCTACTCTACTTGAAAAATAAATCTTGTTCAAGTATATGACTACTTCCAATGGAACCATGTCCGTTACAAGATGATAGATAAATGCATATACAAGTTTGAAAGATACTCTTTCATATGTACAAGTATATGAGAGACCAACTTCCTTGATTGAAATGATGTCAAAATATACTGAAGGATGGAGTATTGGCATTTGATGACTGTCTTGAACCAATATTAAATGTAATATTTTATTCCTTGGCTTCATTTTATCGTGCCATGCAACGTTTCAGAGATGTGATCCCCATTCATAAAATCTAGTGATAGGCATGCATGAAGCTTTTCAATCTCAGGTTCCAAAAACCTCTCTTCTTCAACAGGAGTCCATGATTCTTGGACCTTATCTCAGTATTCTTCTTCTAGTTGTAGTTCTTTAATGGAATCTAAAAAATCATTTTCCAATACCTCAACATTTTCAGTGGATTGATGTGTTTTATAGTTGGCGATATTAAATGGTTGTGCAGTTAGTGTAGTGGGAATGGATATTTGGGGTGCTTGTGTGGGTGGTAATGGTAAAGGTTGAATTGACGTAAAATAAGGGTGAAACTAATGTTATGGTGGAGGTGAATGGTATGGATAACATTGATATTGGTATTGAGGATAGTTAGGAAAAGATTGGGGATATAGTGGATTTCCTCTATAAGGATCTTGCCAAACTTGTTTCCAAGATTTGTTTCAAGGTTGGGATTGAGATGACCAAGATTTACAAGGGAATGATGTTTCCAAAATAATTGGATATTGTTGTGCATAACAATGAAATTGAGAATTAAAATTTTTCATCATACTAGGTTGATGAGGCTTCCACAGTATTCTCGAAGCTACATAACATGATTATTCCAGTGTTTTCTTTGCTCCTTGGTTAACTTCCTTTAACCCTGTTAATGACCAGTAATATTTATTACTATGTGATCCTGCACATATTTCATAAATTTTAATATAATCAAGTGGACATTCATGCAAAGCATGTTTCTTTCTACATTTAGGGAAAAATATAAATGAAGTAGCATTCTCAAATTTTCGCTGGTTTTTCATTCTTAGCATATCAACTTGTTCATTTCAATTACCAATAATTTCTAGAACATTGTTAAGTTTAGTTTGACTTAGCATTCGTGATGCTCACTTACTTACTCTTGCCATAACTCGATCTTGAGGGGATCTTCCTTAGTTTTATTTTCCTCTTGATATGTTCTTGCATAGTTCACAAATATATTGAAATTACAATTGAGAGACATCTAATTTCCCCATTGGATTAAGAAGATCAATCTATTAGTCCCTTATTTATTTAAATAGGATAGTTTTTACTTTGTCTAATCCTAAAGCATGAAATTAAGATATTTTAAATTATAATTAAATATATCCACTAAATATTCTAGGCCTTCATCCTTTTTTCGGTTCATCTTAAAGACTTCATTTCTAGGGTCATGGTGTATGCAGTAATATTTATATTTTTCCAAAAATACTCTTTCCGTATCATCCCATGTCCTTAGAGAATTTGTCCCTAAATTCATGAACCATCTAAAAGCTTTATCCTTCAATGTTTCGAGAAATATATTCAAGTTTTTAGTGTGTAATGAGTAGCCATAATATCTACAAAGTATTTCAAATTCAAAAAGAAATGTTTATGGGTATTCTAATCTCATACCTTTGAATTTAGGAAGTACAGATGGAGGGATGTTCTTCATATAAGCGTTGATACTAGTTTCTTGAATGGGAAATACAAAAGGATCTTCCTCATTATCATCATTTCCATCCATTTCTTCAACCTCTTTTTTTTTCACCTCTTCTTCTACCTGCAGAATAACGAATTCATGATGTGGAAGGTCATGTGGTTCTTACTACACCACATGATATAGTGGGGGTGACAGGTGATTGAAGTCCTCTTTTTAATGAATCTACCTCTAGGATGTACTAAAATAAAATTAAATGGATGTAACTAAGAATGAGATGTGATTGAAAGCTAATTCCTATGTATACTTCCCCAAAAATGGTGCCAAAATGTTGTTTAATTTAATGAACTCTTAAATTACTTACATTTATATGTCAATCTAGGTATGTGATCTTGTGAAGTACACTACACCATATGTGCTAGGAGATTAGCTTTCAATATATATGTATAACTGAAATGAATTGGAAACTTAAAAAGGAAACTAGATTCTTTAATATAAACTATGGAAGTACTATGTTATTTGAAGGAAATTAATGTTAAACTAGAAAAACATAAATATTATTGATCTAAGAAAATGTGGGATTTTACCCTATCAAAGCATGGAGATTTTGTTCTAAACTTTACAAAAATTAATCTATGGGATCATGAACATTTTAATCTAAGAAAGCATAAGAGTTTAATCTAAGGAAATCATGAGTATTTAATATATGAGAAGAATAAACAATTAATATATGTAAATCATTAAATACTTGTTTAAATGACAATTATTTATGAATCAAACTCATCATGTGAACTAAACTATTCTAGTGCAAATGAATTACTACTTTAACCAAAATGAAATGGAAATTATTGATAAATCAAGTGGAAGAAATTCTAAAAAACCAATCACTAAGTATAAAACAAACCATACATGAGAATAACATAATAGAGATTCTACTTAAAGCTAATTTAACAAAGTAAATCTTTTTGTATTATTTTGTTATTTCCAAGCACTTAATCTGTAATAAAATAGAGGCAAATAAGTAAAAAGACTGAAATGAATTCAAGGTAAAGGAACAAAAAATAAAAATGAAACACAAGTTTATCTTAAGAAAAGAGAATAAAGAAATTAAATGAAAGAAATGGAAAACATCTATACTATTCTCACAGATCTCCAGGCAACTCTCCTCAAGACTGTGAGGTGTTAAAAATTCAAATCAAGAGAAGAGAAATAAATCACCATTTTTGTTCAGATTTGCGTCATATTAAAAATAACATTCAAAGGAAAAAAAGAGACTTCTTCTCCTTTAATCAGTAGCAACATTTACAAATTAACAACATCCTTGACATCTGATCTGTCCTCTCATCAAATACACTCGAATTTATAGAGTTTTGAGACAATTAACAAACTCATAATTTTCTTTCTTGAGTTTTGGTCATGATATCATTTTGAAAATAAAATACAATTGTATTTCATGAATCCTTGGATAATATATCTACTCAGATATGATAAGAATGATCTCCCTTCCATGAATTTGTTAAATAACAACTCATTCCAATATTTATTGTGACTATGCATTCAATGACGAATTGGAAAATCGCTTATCCACATAATATGAAAAATAAGGCTCCAAATAACCAACATAATATCTCAAATGGTAAAAAAAAATATAAAATGACTCACTAAGAACCTAATTGGGCTCATTCTTTAAAAACCCATGTTTTGTTTTCCAAAAATATGTTGTCATTTGCTCCGAAAATGCGTTTGAAGTTGAATGGTCAAAACCTCTTTGTTTTTCCTCTGATATTTTTATCGAGGTCCAAACATGCGAGCTGAGTGGAGTTTTACCAATACAAATCCACATTGGAGCTTCTAGAAACCAAGTCCACGTGACAGGTTTCCTTCTAGAGTGTTTTTACTACCTCAACCAAGGAGATAGTTGCAAGAACTTCACTACATTGTAGAAACTTGAGCTGGAAAAAATGTCATTAGTAAAACCATGTAAAATTCTTCTTAATTCATTAAAAATAATGGAAATAACAATAATAAACCATGTATGTGGGAATTTGGTGTGTTTATGAAGAATCATATTTGAAAATGATATCAATGAGTGAATGGAATGACACAAAAATAGATGGTTTCATCAACAAAATTATGACAAATTAGAGACCCAACAAAGAGCAGGTTGAGAATTGGAGAGAATATCATGTCTGGGGAAAGAGACAAAACAAAACTCTCATGATCTAGCATGGTATAGATATATAAAATAACACTCTCGTAAGCTACCATAGTAGGAACAACACCTTCCTTTGAGCAGTATAGGAAGTAGAACAAAAAATAAAATTGGAGGAGAAGTTACTGCATAGTTTGATCTGGAACCATATGAATACATCTACAGTAGTGTAGATAGCCTCTAGGCACGACACAACTCTCTTATAAGTTATTGATATCTTGGTTGAAAATTATGATCATGAGGGAGACTTCCTCCAAGTGGAAATAATTTTTTCATTCCCTTGTGCTCAATGGTTGAGATGGGATTCTCTAAAGTTCCTTCACTACCTACAGTGGAGCCTTAGTCCCTCGGTCCTTGGAAAATTAAATTTTCTAAGTATCTTGTGCTCAGTTTATTTTTTCTAGCAGTGGGTTCTAGATTCTCTTTTGTGTGTGGAACCACTCTGTTGCATGTTTCAGAGTGGAGTTGAAGCCTCTGGATTCCTTGTGCATTTGGTGGACTATTATTGGTTGGTGGGTAGAGGTGGGAGGACCTCTAGAGTCCTTCTTTTTACCAGTAGCTCGTATTCCTTGATAAATCCATCTTAGTCTCCAGAATTTCGCTCAAGGGTGAAAACTACAAGAGATATTTGGTTACAAATCATCTACAATCAGGTGGATAGTTGTAGTCCCTAACTCAGCTTCCCAAATCCATTTAAATATGAGTGATCCACCTATATTCCTTTCTACTAGATTCATATTAAATTTTAAATTATTTTTTTGTTCATTACTTGAGTGACTCATGGCTAACATGTGACTCATGAGGGTGAATTCCTATTCATTTCTTCCACGTGGCCGTGATTTTATATAGATGTTTTTCCCCCAAGGAATTTAATTATAAATTTTTACTCCAATTATTTTTTGTAGGAAGAATGGTTGGTTCTACCTAGTTTAAAAATATTGGGGCTTGATGATTAGTTTTGGATGTTATAAATTATGCATTATTATTCAATACTTAGGAATAATAAATGTACATAAACGTATGCATTGAATGAACAATTTTAATATTAATTACTTCACGTAAGAGGAGATTTTATGTTCATTGAGTACCTGTTGAGTCTAACTTCAAGCAAAAATTATGGTGAATATGAATTACATTGGGTTGTGCATGGGACCTGAGTTATTCTCAACTCACTAGTATGTTCATTGATGTAAATAAGCATGATGTTGTGTATAGACTTCACCAAAATAACAAAAAAATGAAATCCCAAGTTGAAGTTCTAGGGTTAATTCCCAAGTTTTGTCCATGTATGCCATGATACAATGTAATGGAAAATTCGCTTATAGACCTATGTCTAAAGCATTCAGTCCTCATAAAAACGAGACCATACCTATGCATGAACATATAATGTATGTCACACACATGTACCATAAGATGCTAGGTGCTCATCATGAGTTGAACGATTTTCCCTTACAACCAAGATCTAACTATACTCATAACAACAACCGAGATATGCAGGAATTAAGCTCAAGACTTTCAATAGTAATCTAAGAGTGTTTACATATGTTTCAATATGTTTATATACATTGAGCATATATATAAACATATTGACACATGTAAATACTGTTAAATTACTATTGAAAGTCTTGAGTTTATATGCTTGATGTATATAAACATATTGAGACATATGCAAACACTATTAAGTTTCTATTGAAATTATTGAGCTTAATGCCTGAATTTATCGGTTGTTTTTATGAGTATAGATATATCTTGATTTTAAGGAAAAATAACTAAATTCATGATGATCATGTAACACCTTATGGTACCATAACCTTGTGTTGATATTTTCAGCTTAAACATAGGCATGGTAATGTATACATGGGAATAATTTTCATTTGAAACATAAGTATGCATTTATATATGTGTCTTTGTGTAGATCGTGAGGTTTTGGGTGTAAAAATGATCTCAAAGTGCCACATGGAGGTTGAGCCTCATTGGCTAGGTTTAGAGTCCATACAACCATAACATATAACTAATGGTGGAAGCAACTAGTGGTGGGCCTTCCTAGTCGAGGGTCATATGGTTGGGGGTCAGGCCCGATAAGATAGAAGTGGAGTGCCAAGAAAAATTCAGGCCAACCGCTGATTCAAGTTGAACCCTAGGTCAGAAGTTCGAGGGTTAGGGACCAGCCTAGTTGACAAGATTCTTGTCTCGTGGAGTTGGCGATGGGTTGACCCCTGACTTCCTATGGAGCACACCCATCCATGTGAACAGTCCACGATGATGAATGGTTGTTAGTCATCAATTTCTAGCAATGTACCATGACCATTGGTTTACATGTTATGTGGTCATCACATGGGGACTCACATGGATGCCACATGGCATGAGCATAGATATGACATAAATTTTTTAAATGGACACAACATGAGATGTCAAAGTTCAATTTGAGAAATATTTTATATCACTAGAAACATCTCACTCACATGAGTGTAATGATAACATCATAGTTGAGTTTTGGAAAAATAAAAGGGAATTGGATAAAAATCAAAGTTGAGTTTTGTAATCCCACTTCTCTAACTCCACAAAGGAAGTTGGGTTAGCATGTGCACACTTCACTGATGGGAAGGTGGGGTTTTAAAAGGTGCTATAAGTGTATCCAACTTCAACACTTGGACTGGATGGGCTCTATCATGGGCAAGTAACAACAAAGTTCCCACAAGGGGGTCTTGTAATGTTTTTTAGAAAAATAACTAAGCTATGTTTAGGTGTTAAAATATGGTTTATAACTAATTGATTACCTACATGATTAATGTGTTTGCATTGTGATTTAATTATTCAATGGTACTAATAATTGGTAAATTTTTGTTATTATTCATGAGCTAAAAATTTTTGTTGACTAATATATTTTGTTGAGTGTACATGCAGATGTGGTATTTGTTTTGGCTTGAATTTTATTAGGATTGATGTATTAACAGGGCTTGTTTTGTTACAACTAATTTACCATGGAAATTCCATAAAATAAATGTCATGGTTATGATTATGTTCATTTATTTATGTATGTCATGATGTATATAACAATTTTGTATGACTAACAATACAACACATCTCAAGAAGAAAAAGGAAATTGAGAAACAAGGAATGAGAAGAAATATGGTTCAGTAGATTTCTCATAGGTCATAACATGGGCATGAAGAAGCTTCAATGTAGAACAGGAGAGGGGAAATTTTTTTTGAATGGATAGATACCTTGAGGAGCCTACAAATTAAGATTAGGAGTTGTAAGGTAGATAATGAGAATTTGGTAAGGGATTGTGATAGGCAGGCCGAGGTAAATGTAGTTATGATGGAAATCCTATTAGAATTATAGATACAGATGCAACATGAATTGGGGGCTAGCTAGAGAGACAGGAAAAGCCCTTTGAAATTAGAAGAGAGAGAAAATGGGTCAGATGGTAGCATGTCAATAGAGAGGCATGGAGGAGAAAATGAATACAAACTAATACGCAATGCAACATTGAGTACCCCAAAGGTAATAACTAGACTTATGGACATCACTCTAGTATACATTCTAGTTCTACTACCAAGAGAAATCATCATTATTATCGTCATCGTCATCAATATCCTCAAATTCATGTTGATGGGCCTCCAAATTAGACATAAATTAAGGCCCATCTAACCATCCTTCATCACATTAAACCTCTCTTTCTTCATTAGATGACATATTTTTAAATTTAATATGTTCATTAGGAAGGTTTAGAGATAATTACATATTTGTGCGTAATATTATTTATTTTTGTATAATATTGTGAGGATATTGGGCATATTATGAAGACTTGGAAGATGATATAATATAGGTACTTGAACCCCACTGCATGATGAACCAATAATAGATAATAAATGTGTTAAATTCACCAATGGCGAAGATAGGTGAAGGATAAGCATGCAATTTATATTACCATTAACATGATATACATTTATAATACATTGTGGGGTGATGGTTGGATTCATATTCCAATGTCTCTTATACTCCCAAAAACTCTTTAGCTTCCACACTAACCCTAGAAGGATTAGGTGTCCAACATTCCCACACTTAATCCGAAGGGGTATGTATGAGTCCAAGAAGAGAGCTATAAAAAAAATGTGCAAACATATGCATGGCAGCACAAGGTTTAATGTGCTCACTGAAATTTTGGCATAAGGAGATTTTTTAAGGGTGACCACCAACATTAGAATGCTTAATGTAGTTCCCAAAACTCTTCCAAATCTAGAAAGAAGCTGAGGTATTCTGCTAGAGGAAGTTTTCCTAATGTTTTGAAGTGGGATACCTTCAACCTGGAAAAGGGAGGTTTGCAAATCGCATAAAAAAGGAGAAACTCAACCTAAAAAGGGAGATCTCATCCTGCGTTGGTTTAAGGATGATCACCAACTCTGGAATGCTTGATGCATTTCCTAGAACTTCTCCAAATATGGCAAGAAGTTGAAGTCTTCTGCTAGATGAAGTGTTCCCAATTCTTTGAAGAGGGAGAAGCTGAACCTCACATAGATGGTTTGAGGCTAACCAAAAACCAAATGCTTGCTCATGGTCATCTCTTTCTGTCGCTACAACTCAGAATCTGGTATGCCAGGTTGTTCGCTCGCTTGATGTGGCTTTGAAGCTTTTAGATGATGATAATTTCCCCCCATGTTAGATACAAGGTGAGAATATAAAGTAATATCAAATTCAACGTTGTTCAATACTCTAGAAAAAGTTCTGACATATGAAAAAAATATCTTCTTAGTTTTTCTTGCCCATTGTCAATAAGTCATCCATCCAAGATAAATATTTGTTCTTGCGAGGCTTGTTTTTGAAGCATGTCTGTGAAGAATGAGTAATTTTATGAAAGTGATCATATGGATGAAGATAAAAATAATGATCTTTCATATGACCAACTCAATCACAGTGTTGGCATTTTACAATTTGTTGTTGTGGAGGAGTAGAAACTGGAACTAATGAAGGTGAACTCTCATAAATAAATCATGCACTATGAAACTGAATGGGCTTGGAAGAGTCTCGAATATGAAAGGACACATCCTTGTCATATCCAAGACCACTTTTTTTTTTGTTATGGACAAGCTCTTCCCAATGTCTAATGATGCGCTTGGGAAGTGCAGGATGAATTTCTCCTTCTGCTTTCAAATATGTTCTTGAACTAGACATTGAATCTGAATCAGCTGCAACATTATTGACATTTTTCTGATACGAGTCCGTCTTGAGCCCAACCATATGATTTTTTTAATAATAAAATAATTTATAATGAAATTTTTTTTGAAGCTCATCTTGTTCGAATTGAGATTCCAGTTCCAAAAAATCAATCTTCAACTCTGCATTTTTGCCGACATATTTTAATGTCGGAAAGATTCTCCTTTATGATTTTTACTATCTCAGATATATTTGAATGTATTAGATTACTTAAAACCTCTAATATATCATCATGTTTGACCATTTTTGAAGAGTTTAATTTTGTGGACTCATATGTAGTCCCAAAACCAAATAAAGGGTTTCTCACTTTTCCAAATGTTACCCCAAGGACAAATGAAGAATTAGAGTATCAACAAAAATTGTAGAAGGGATAGTACTAACACCAAATGTATCTATAATACTAGAACTAGATAATAGTGAAAAGGCCACAAAACTATAAAAATAAAATTTACATCTTGATTTTGGAAGTAAGGTCATCGAACTTTTGCAGGGAAAAGAAGATGTCGAGAGGCCAAGGTCTTCAAATTAAAAGAAATCACAATTTTGCTAGATGGTATTTTATTTCTCAAGGTGTTCGACCCCAACACATTTATAACTTCAATGTTTCTCTATCTTAGCGCTCCAAATACGCTAATGCACTCACTATTCAACCAAAATCCTGTGTATGTTAACCAATTTAACGCAATGAATTGTTATATAAGCATTAAGATTTATTACATAAATAATCTAGCAACCACCATCATAATAATGTTCCTGAAGGAAATCATATGGTTGGGACCATCCAAAGTGGATACACAACCACAATCCTTATCTTAGTCAAACTGATGTGATTTTTTGAAAGAAAATATGATAGTAAACTCAAACTCTATCATAAAGTGGTGGCCCAACACAACCAAGGGAATAAAGGACATTCTTTACCTCATGAGGAGGTTCGATACCAACAATATATTTTTCTATCAAGGATATGTTTCAATGTCGTGACACGACACTACAAAACCCCAAAGGTAGAGCCAATTTCATATTCTCTGGGGCATAATCCAACTCAATAGAAACTCCATTCCATCGTCCCCTCTCTAGATCCTCGACCTACACCCTAGTAACACCTCTCCTCCGCATTTGCCATAATTTATATTACCTTTATACCATCAACGATATTGTGCACAATTTGGTGTTGTGGACAATTTGGAGAGGGTGATGTGTATGTTGTGTGGAGAAGCTGATGCATATGTTGTGGAGGGAGGGAGACTGCATCGCGTGGAGGGACGAGGGATATTTTGTGTTTTCATGTAGCGTGGGATGGTGTGTATGATTTTTTTTCAAGTGTGAGACATCGTTTCGAGTGAGTAGCCACCGAAGCATGCTAAGCCACAAGAGTCAAGGTTGTTGAGTTGAGAAGACAAGGAGCCATGTTATATTAACAACTCTTGAGGAAGTGAGTGACCAATATGGCCATGTCGGTCCATGGACAATGACATGAAGAGGAGGTTGTCTATGGTTTTCACCCAGGCAATGAATACCATGAGGATTCGAGGGTGATGTGAGAGTTGGTGTTAGAGGTAAGGCCGTGAACGTTGAATTCAAAGTTATTTTCATGGTAAAATTCTTCTAAGAAAGTGGTAGATCGAGATTGAAATAGCTGGAACACTAAGAGCTCGATGTGGTGTGGAGGATGTTTCATATGGAAACAAAGAATTTGTGTAATAATTTGTTTCGGAGGAGTGTATGGTGACTACTTGTGGACTGTTGAGAGCACTTAGAGGCTACGATATGGAGTGGCTTGATGCCAAACGAGAGGATGGTGTTGAGGGACCAAACTGTGGAGGTGTCTAGGGACCGAGATGTGGAGGATTTTGGATGGAGGTCGTTTATGGTATAACGCTCGCTTTGAAGAGATAGAGTGGGAATGGGAGGAAGGAGAAGATAATATATTTCTATTTTCAAAGAGGTTTTTGTAAACCCATCAATGGCAGGTCAAGAATATCATAGATCGAGTTTAGGTCAACATAGGGATAGAGAAGAGACACTTCTGGAAAGAAAAAATTGGCACAAAGGAATTTTATGTCAAGGCATAATTAAGTCTACTAGAGGTTATACCAAACACAATTATGATATCTTTGACAGAATCGTCATAGACAGGGATAGGAATAATATACTTGAGGATATGCAAGGCATTGATAAAAATGAGTGTTTTCCTCTACTAAACATTCAAGGGAAGGAGGTGAATATTCCTTGACAGAGCTCTACAAAAGAATGATTGTCAAATGGATCATTGAACGTAAATTCCACTATTAATGGGATAAGGGATAAACACACAACAAGGAAAAATCGTGTTTCTTAGAGGTGCTACAGAGCTCAGCAAAAACAGAAGATGGAATATAGCTTAGATGACACTAATGAAATGCATAACTAAGGGCAGAAATGAAATTCAAATATAGAGGCCAAATATTCATAAAACCAGTTTCTTATATTGGAGTAGGGCCAAAATTCAGCCACTATGATACCTTGTTAAATGCACTAATGGCTAATATATGTGAAGGATAAGCATGAGATTGATATTGCCATTAACATGATATACATCTATAATACATTGTAGGGTGACCATTGGATTCATATTCAAAAGTCTATTGGAATCCCTAAGACTCTTTAGCTTCCACATTAACCCTAGAAGGATTAGGTTTCCAACAAAATGAATAAAATATCAGGAAATTATTGACCAATTCTAGAAGGAAAAATGGCATTTCTTAGAGAAGCTACAGAACTCAGCATAAATCGAAGCTAGAATATAGCTGACGTGACACTTATGAGATGCATAACTAATGGTAGAAATGAAATTCAAAGATAGATTCCACAGATTCATAAAACCAGTTGCTTAAATTGGAGTAGGGCCAGAATTCACCCACTCTGATACCTTGTTAAATGCACCAATGGCGAATACATGTGAAGGATAAGCATGAGATTGATATTGGGATTAATATGATATACATTTATAATACATTGTAGGGTGACTATAGGATTCATATTCCAATGTCTCTTGGAATCCCAAAGACTCTTTAGCTTCCACGCCAACCCTAGAAGGATTAGTTGTCCAACAAAATGAATAAAATATCATGAAATTATTCACCAATTGAGAACATATAGGAATTTTTTTCATGTCATTTAACGCAAATTCCTAGTGTTGGGAACTAGATCCACTTTGTAAGGTATTTTGGAGGAGAGACTTACCTCCTTTCAACGAGAATAATTCCACATCACTTTTTATAAGTACCAATTCAAATTGGCCTATACAGGATGTATTTCTTAGTCTTCTTATGGAGAAAACATGTTATTTAGTAGCTCCACTTTCATTTCTAGCAGGTATGTACTTGGATTGATTCAAATAATAAAGTTTTTTCCCATTTATTTCATATGACCAACTCAATCACAGTGTTGGCATTTCACAATTTGTTTTTGTGGAGGAGTAGAAACTGGAATTGATGAAGGTGAACTCTCATAAATAAATCATACACTATGAAACTAAACGGGCTTGGAAGAGTCTCATATATGAAAGGAAAAATCCTTGTCGTATCTAAGAGCACTTTTTTTCTTGTTATGGACAAGCTCTTCCCAATGTATGATGATGGCTTGGGAAGTGCAGGCTGAATTTCTGCTTTTGCTTTCCAATATGTTCTTGAACTAGACATTGAATCTGAATCAGCTGCAACATTATTGACTTTTTGCTGATACGAGTCCGTCTTGAGTCTAACCATATGATTTTTTTTAGAATAAAATAATTTATAATGAAATTTTTTTTGAAGCTCATCTCATTGGAATTGAGATTCTAGTTGCAAAAAATCAATCTTCAGCTCTGCATTTTGCCGACATATTTTAATGTCGGAAAGATTCTCCTTTCTTATTTTTACTATCTCATATATATTTGAATGTATTAGATTACTTAACAACTCTAATATGTCATCATGTTTGACCATTTTTGAAGAGTTTAATTTTTTGGATTCAAATGTAGTCCCAAAACCAAATAAAGGGGTTCTCACTTTTCCAAATGTTACCCCAAGGACAAATGAAGAATTAGAGTATCAACAAAACTTGTAGAAGGGATAGTACTAACACCAAATGTATCTATTGTACTAGACCTATATAATAGTGAAAATGTCACAAAACTATAAAAATAAAATTTATATCCTGATTTTTTAAGTAAGGTCATCGAACTTTTGCAGGAAAACAAGATGTCGAGAGGCTAAGGTCTTCAAATTAAAAGAAATCACAATTTTGCTGGATCGTATTTTATTTCTCAAGGTGTTCAGCCCCAACACATTTATAACTTCAATGTTGCTCTATCTTAGCGCTCAAATTATGCTAATGCACTCACTATTCAACCGAAACCCTGTGTATGCTAACCAATTTTACGTAACGAATTGTTATATAAGCATTAAGATTTATTACATAAATAATTTAGCAACCACCTTCTTAATATTTTTTCTGAAGGAAATCATATGGTTGGGACCATCCAAAGTGGATACACAACCACAATCCCTATCTTAGACAAACTGATGTGATTTTTTGAATGAAAATATGATAATAAACTCAAACTCTATCATAAAGTGGTGCCCCAACACAACCAAGGGAATAAAGGACATTCTTTACCTCATGAAGAGGTTCGATACCAACAATATCTTTTCCTATCAAGGATATGTTTCAATGTCATGACACGACACTACAAAATCCCAAAGGTAGAGCCAATTTCATATTCTCTGGGGCATAATCCAACTCAATAGAAACTCCATTCCATCGTCCCCTCTCTGGATCCTCGATCTACACCCTAGTAACACCTCTCCTCCATGTTTTCCATACTTTTTATTACCTTTATACCATTAATGATATTGTGCACAATTTGGTGTTGTGGACAATTTGGAGAGGGTGATGTGTATGTCATGTGGAGAAGCTGATGCATATGTCGTGGAGGGAGGGAGACTGCGTCGCATGGAGGGACGAGCGATATTTTGTGTTTTCATGTAGCGTGGGATGGTGTGTATGGTTTTTTGTCAAGTGTGAGACATCGTTTCGAGTGAGTAGCAACTGAAGCATGCCAAGCCACAACAGTCGAGGTCGTTGTGTTGAGAAGCCAAGGAGCCAGGTTATATTAATAACTCTCGAGGAAGCGAGTGACCGATATGGCCATGTCAGTCCATGGAAAATGACATGAAGAGGAGGTTGTCTATGGTTTTCACCTAGGCAATGAATACCATGAGGATTCGAGGGTGATGTGAGAGTTTGTGTCAGAGGTGAGGCCGTGAACGTTGAAGTCAAAGTTATTTTCATCGTAAAATTATTCTAAGAAAGTGGTAGATCGGGATTAAAATAGCTGGAACACTAAAAGTTCGATGTGGTGTGGAGGATGTTTCATATGGAAACTAAGAATTTGTGTAATAATTTGTTTCAGAGGAGTGTATGGCGACTACTTTTGGACTCTTAAGAGCACTTAGAGGCTATGATATGGAGCGTCTTGATGCCAAATGAGAGGATGGTGCTGAGGGACCAAACTGTGGAGGTGTCTAGGGATCGAGATGTTGAGGAGTTTGGGTGGAGGTCGCTTACGGTATAATGCTTGCTTTGAAGAGATAGAGTGGGAATGGGAGCAAGGAGAAGATAAGATATTTTTATTTTCAAAGAGGTTTTTGTAAAGCCATCAATGGCAGGTCAAGAATATCATAAATCGAGTTTAGGTCGACATAGGGATAGAGAAGAGACACTTCTGGAAAGAAACAATTGGCACAAAGGAATTTTATGTCAACGCATAATTGACTCTACTATAGGTTATACCAAACACAATTATGACATCTTTGAGAGAATCGTCATAGACAGGGCTAGGAATAATATACTTTAGGATATGCAAGGCGTTGATAAAAATGAGTGTTTTCCTCTACTACAGATTCAAGGGAAGGAGGTGAATATTCCCTGACAGAGCTCTACAAAAGAATGATTGTCAAATGGATCATTGAACGTAAATTCCACTATTAATGGGATAAGGGATAAACACACAACAAGGAAAAATTTTGTTTCTTAGAGGGGCTACGGAACTCAGCATAAATAGAAGCCGGAATATAGCTTACATGACACTAATGAAATGCATAACTAAGGGCAGAAATGAAATTCAAAGATAGAGGCCAAATATTCATAAAACTAGTTTCTTATATTGGAGTAGCGCCAAAATTCACCCAGTGTGATACCTTGTTAAATGCACCAATGGCTAATACATGTGAAGGATAATCATGAGATTTATATTGCCATTAACATGATATAAATTTATAATACATTGTAGGGTGACCATTGGATTCATATTCAAATGTCTCTTGGAATCCCTAAGACTCTTTAGCTTCCACACTAACCCTAGAAGGATTAGGTTTCCAATAAAATGAATAAAATATCAAGAAATTATTGACCAATTCTAGAAGAAAAAATGGCATTTCTTAGAGAAGCTACAGAACTCAGCATAAATCGAAGCTGGAATATAGCTGACATGACACTAATGAAATGCATAACTAATGGTAGAAATGAAATTCAAAGATAGATGCCACAGATTCATAAAACCAGTTGCTTAAATTGGAGTAGGGCCAGAATTCACCCACTCTCATACCTTGTTAAATGCACCAATGGAAAATACATGTGAAGGATAAGCGTGAGATTGATATTGCCATTAACATGATATAAATTTATAATACATTTTAGGGTGACTATTAGATTCATATTCCAACGTCTCTTGGAATCCCTAAGACTCTTTATCTTCCATACTAAACCTAGAATGATTAGGTGTCCAACAAAATGAATAAAATATCATGAAATTATTGACCAATTGAGAACATATAGGAATGTGTTTCATGTCATTTAATGCAAATTCCTAGTGTTGGGAACTAGATCCACTTTGTGAGGTATTTCAGAGGGGATACTTACCTCCTTTCAAGGAGAATAATTCCACATCACTTTTTATAAGTACCAATTCCAATTGGCCTATACGGGATGTATTTCTTAGTCTTCTTGTGGAGAAAACATGTTATTTAGTAGCTCCACCTTCAGTTCTAGCATGTATGTACTTGGATTGAATCAAATAATAAAGTTTGGTCCCATTTCTATATTCTAAAGCTTGTTTTCCTTGATAATACTATGAGTATCCTTGGGAATGTCCATCCCATGAGCCTGAGAGACCTCTTGTACAATTTATTTATTTCCTTTGAATGTATTTTTCTCTTGCATCTCTTATTTCTACATTCAGTGTTCATGCCTCTTTTGTTGTAAGTTACATTGGTTAAATGATTGAATTGAGTTATTTTAAAGTTTATTTATATATTCATGAGTATGATTCATCCTTATAAAAACTTTTAAAAGTCATATTCATCATTGAGCTACTTGGATTGGTTTACTAGTTCACAAATCTTCAATTTCTAGAAGTCTCTAGTAGAAAATTAGTAGTAATTGTCTATAATTTTTTAGAACATGTTAATGAGTTTTATTTGAGTTTATTAAAATTTTATTTAGTCATAAAAACATCAAATTTACTAAAAAATATTACCTCATACCATTTTCACTTGATTATGTTAGGAATTTTGTAGGTTAACTAGCTCACTAGTTCTATAATTTCTGGTTTTTAGAGTAGTAATTTTCTGCTATTTTTTAGCACATGTTAACAAGGGTATTTTTGAGTGATTCCATTTGGAATGTAGTCATAAGAAATATTAAATAATAAAAAAAATTCCCATCTAATTTTAATTTTATTTCCTTTGTAATTCGAAAAGTTATCTCATGGAGTAGAATTCTTCTAGCAGTCTTCTAGAAATTTGTTTCAATATCTTCCTTGCCCAAATTCACTCCAAACTCATGGTAGAGATAGATTTATAGCCTATGAATTCTATGAGGAAACTTTCATTGAGTTGAGGCTTGGTTAGTTTTCCATTTATCTGTTACATTTCTTGCATATTAAATGTTGATTTCCGCAATTAAGTCTAGATTTCCTTTCCACAATTTACTTTATGTAGAGTGTGATTTTCTTCTTACAAGCATAATATATAACTCATTTAATTAAATTTCCTTTCGAGCAACATAGATTATATTTTCTAAGTTTTATAATATATCTAATTTCTGCCAATTACCTTCCATCAAAACTAGAATAGGTTTTCTTATTCTAATTTACCATTTTCAACTTAAGATTGACGGCTTACCTAGATCCTTTGCTCATATGAAGTTGTTTCACAAAGGGCTTATTGAAAATCCATTAAATTATGTCTATGATGGTTGGGGTTTTGGAATTCCAAGCACAAGAAGAAGGGTCGAGAAGCATAGTAAGGCAAGAAGTTTGGAGCCACCTTTAGAGGTATAAAATATGTTTCAAGTATACATCAGACCCTACGCATTGAAAAGTGCTCTCGAAGAAATTTCCAATGACACATGGAAGTCCAAAAATGGGTTCTTGGATAAAAATATATGGTCTGATAAATTTATATACTTGAAGCCTTGAGAAGTCTGAAATATCGAACATTGGAGCCAGGGAAAATTTTAGGGGCTAATATTCATAGCTGGGCTGATTTTTCTTGTTTTTTCCAAAAAAATATTCGCAAATTTCCAATTTTTTTAAAAATTGATTAGCCCAAATTTTATAGTATAACATTATTTTACCCTTAAAATTTCCAAAATTTTATATATCCTAATATTAAATTATTATAAAACTAAATATTTTTACAAAAATAACATCAAAAATTTTACAATTTACATATTGGGGACTACTAAGATTCGCCAAGGTTTCTAAACTTTAATCTAAACTTCCATCCTTAAAATTTTCCCTGGTTGGAGAATCAAGACTCTGAGATATTGGAACATCGGAGATCTAGTGATATCAGATATCATAGGTTCAGTAATATCAGAGCTTCGGAAGCTGGAGGTCAGCTCCAAAAATAGAAGAAAATAGAGATCAACACCTTATAAATGAGCCACTTCGAGGGGGAAACCTCCAATACATTACATAAATGAACAATTCTTGGATGATACAAATGAAAAAACATCCTTTCTATATATAGGAGTCCATGGGGCCACAATGTAATCCTAGATGACCTAACAATAATAATTTAAGGGCACAATAATAACAATATGGGGGTTACATGGGTACAACAATAATAATAAGGGGGTTACACTAACAACAATAAGGGACTATACTAGTAATATAAGGACCTAACATGCTCCTCTCCTTCAAAAAGGTATTGTCCTCAATGCTTGAGTAGCTCTGGGTGATTTTTTATAAAATTCTCATTCCCCCATGTATAATCTTCCATGGGTAAGTTCTTCTGTTTGATGAGATACTCTAAAATTGATTGATTTCGTAGTTGTCGACTTCTTGTTTCCATGATTGCTTCAGGTTCCAATATGGTTTTTCCTTCCTCATCAAGTTCTGGAAATATTATTTGAACTGGAATTTTGTCCCGTATAACCTTTTTTAAGCATGAAACATGGAAAACTAGATGCACTCACGAAGAAGCAGGAAGCTCCAATTTGTATGCCATAGTACCAATATTTTGTAAAACCTTGTAAGGACCATAGTACTTTGGTGACAATTTATTATGCTTCCTAGCTTGCTTGAGGGACATGTTTTTGTATGGTTGTAGCCATAAAAATGCCCAGTCTCCCACATCAAAACTTTTCTCACTACGATGTTGATATGCCTGTTGTTTCATTCGATTTTGTGCCAAATTTAGGTTGTCCTTTAAGAGTTGGAGAACTTATTTTTTATGCTTTATGTGATCCTCAACTTCTTAAACCCTAGAATTTTCCTTTAAATAAGATGTGATGGATGGTGGATGATATCCATAAAGTGCCATAAATGGGGTCATTTTTGTTGCAGTATGGAAGGAAATGTTATACCACCATTCAGCCAGAGGTAACCACTTGACCCATTGTGCTTGCTTATCTAATACAAAACAACAAATATATCCTTCCAAACATTTATTCACTATCTCTATTTGACCATTACACTGAGGATGATAAGATGAACTATGGGCTAGTTGAGTACCCAAACAAGAAAATAGTTCCTTCCAAAAGTTTCCTGTAAAAATGGGATCTCTGTCACTTACAATAATTTTTGGGTTTCCATGTAGCTTTTGAATTGTTTCCATAAATGCAGTAGCAACCGTACTTGATTTAAATGGATGAGAGAATGCACAAAAGTGTGCATACTTGGTAATTCTATCAACTACCACCATGATGACACTCCTTCCTTCGGACTTAGGTAAACCTATGATAAAATCCATTGAAATCTCCTCCCAACATTGACTTGGAATGGATAAAGGTTGTAGAAGACCTGGGGTCTTAATTGTCTCCACTTTATTTTGCTAGCAAACCAAACATTTTGCCACAAATTTTTGAATATCAGATTTAAGGCCATCCCAAAAAAAATCTTTCTTCACATTCTGGTAAGTTTTTAAAAATCCTGAGTGTCCTCTTAAAGGAGAAGTGTGCAATTCCAAAAGAATATATTTTTTTTAGTTGGGAATTCTTACAAATATATAAGCGATATTTGTACCATAAGGAATCATTTTTCCAACTAAATGTATTAGATGTACTAGGATTTTGCTGCAACTTTTGAATGAGAGTCCATACTTCTTTGCCCTTCTTCCATTCATCCCTTGCTTCGGTTATCCAATCTGGTTGGATAATTGAAATGGTGCAAAGAAATGCCTCCACCTCTTCATCCTTTCTTGATAGTGCATCTACAACAACATTTAGCTTCCCTTTTTGTAGATGATTTCAAATTCATAACCCAACATCTTTGTGACCCATTTTTGCTACTCTTCTGAAGATAGTCTTTCTTCCAAAAGGTGTTTAAGACTATTATGATCAGTTTTTACCTTGAATTTCCTTCCCATTAGGTAAGGTCCCCATTTCTTTAGTGCATATAGTATTTCCAACATTTCCTTCTTATAAATAGAATTTTGTAAATACTTTCCTTTGATTGAACGACTTTCAAAAGAAATGGGTCTTCCTTCTTGCATTAAAACAACACCAATTCCATTTCCTAAGGCATCACATTCCACAATAAAGGTTTTTGTGAAGTCTAGCATAGCTAAGGCTGGTGCTAGGCACATTGCCTCTTTAAGATGTTTGAAGGCCATAGTTACTTCAGGAGTCCATGAAAATGCATCTTTCTACAATAATGTTTTTAGAGGTGTTGATATTCTCCTATAATTATTAACAAACTTGCGGTAATACCCTGTTAACCCGAGAAATCCATGCAACTTCTTTATGGTTGTGGGGACTTCCCACTCCTTAATGGATTTAATTTTTTTAGGGTCTACCTTAACACCCTCGTGAGATACAATATGACCTATATATTCCACCTCTTTTACTCCAAAGAAACATTTGGATTTTTTTGCATAAAATTGTTTCTCCTCCAATAGTTTGATCAGCCTGTCAACATGTAGAACATGATCCTTCCAAGACCTATTGTAGATTAGTATATCATCAAAAAAATATTAGCACAAATTTTCTAAGGAAGGGTTTGAAAATGGAATTCATCAACCCTTGAAATGTAGAAGGTGCATTGGTAAGGCGAAAAGGCATGACCAAAAATGCATAATGACCCTCATGAGTTCGAAATGTTGTTTTCGAAATATCTTCAGTCTTCATTCTAATTTGACGATATCCTGAATGAAGATCTAACTTGGTAAAATAAATTTCGCCTTGTAATTCATCCAATAATTGATCAATAACAAGAATGGGAAATTTATCTTTAATAGTGAGCTTATTGAGCTCCCTATAATTCAGCCACATGCAACATGATTCATCTTTTTTGTGCACTAATACTACTGGAGCAGAGAAAGAACTTTGACCAGGTTGAATTATACCAGCCTCTAAGATTTCTGCAATCATACGTTCAATTTCGTTCTTTTGGACATAAGGATATATGTAAGGCTTGATGTTTGGAGGAAAACTTCCTAGAATCAAATGAATAGCATGATCATGATCACGAATAGGTGGGAATGATTGTCCAAAATCTTTTGGAGATCTAGGGAAATAGGTGATTTTGATGTTTGAACTTCTAGTGAGCATAATTGCACTATTACACCCCATTGTTATTTCTTTAGAAGCTTTGTCATGACATTAGAGCCTATTATCTTTCCTGGCTTCCTTGTGATACCAGGTGATTCAATTTCCTTTCCTTCTGAAAAAAATTTCAAGAAAAGTTCTTGAAAATTAAAAGCTACCGTCCCCAAAGATTGTAACCATTGTACTCCTAGTACAACATCAACACCTCCCATTGGGATGGAAAGCATTGGAATATTCGATACATATTCCCCCATGGCTAGCTTGATATTATGGCATTTTCTAGAGCAATTTATAGTTCATCCATTTGCAACCAGCACTTGACATTCTGGTGCTGGATATAGGAAACAATTCAATTCCTTGGCTACCTTACAATGAATAAAATTATGGGTACTACCCAAATCAATCAACACTATTACCTTTTTCTTCTTGATATGTCCTTCTATCTTAAGAGTTTGAGGAGTGGTAATTCCTGCCAATGCGTTACATGATATGGTCAAACTCATTTCTTCTTCTTCTAGGATTTCTTCCTGGTGTATATCCTCTACTTTTGAAGTTTCTTCTTCATTTTCTTCCTCTTCTTCACAATCTATGTAAAATAATTTCTTCTCAATGCACTTATGACCTTTAGTGTATTTTCTATCACAACTGTAGCAAAGCCATTTTTCTCTTCTTTCTTCCAATTTTTGTGGTGTCAACCTTGTAGGTTGTGGAAGTCTAGGAGTAGCAACAATTCCATCTTTATAGATGTGAGTGGTAGGCCTCCTTGTCGCCATAATTTTACATACAATTTTTCTTGCCAACCTGAATGCCTTCTCCAATGAATCAGGTTCCCAAACGCGAACTTCATGTTGGATGTTATCCTTTAAAGTCCCTATGAAGACATCAATCCTATGTTCCTCTGGAATATCAGTTACCCTTATATTCAATTTTTTGAAGTCCTCAATGTGCTCCTCCATTGAACCCTTTTGTTTGAGATTTTTCAATTGGCTAAAGAAGGTGTTGTTCTTTGTATCCTTATAATTTGCCATCATTTCCTCTGTAAAAATTAACCAAGTGGCAATTTTTTTACGGGAGCAAAGCCATCGATACCATACAAATGTATTTTGTCCTAAATGTAAAGTTTCAATGCATAGCTTTTGTGTGTTTCGCACATTATTGAGATCAAAATATTGCTCCATCTGTAGTATCCATGTTATAGGGTCCTTTCCATCAAAATTCCTCATATCCATCTTTGGAATATGATGGTTCTTCTATCCAAACTTAGAGTTTATGAAATCATGATTAACATTTATTTTGTTCTCATCATTAGTTTCCTCTACTATATTTTCGCCATTAGGAATCATTTCTTGTATCAACTTTGCCAAACCTTCAACGTCTACTTTTAGATCATTCTTCATGTTTTCCATGTTGTCTTTCATTTTTTCATCGATCTTAGCTTCCATGTCATCCATATTAGCTTCCATTCCCACTTCCATGACATCCATCTTAGCTTCCAAACCATTCATATTAGCTTCCACGCTTTTCTTCAAACCATCCATCTTAGTTTCCACACCTTTCTTCGAAACTTCCATTTCATTTTTTGTTGCTCTTTGCAATAGCAAAATTTGATGCACCTGCTCTTGTAATTTTGATATCTCATGTTGTGTTTCTTCTTCTTCATGAGTCATAGTAGAGAATTTTGAAGGCTTAATGGGTGTTGAATTATTTTTAGGGGGCATTTTAGAACCCAATACTGATATCTATTCTTCAATATTCCCTTGGAATAAATTCAAATTAATTTTTTTCAAACAAGACTTATGTAATTCGAAAAAAAATACAGACCCTTTTCTTGCTTTTGGGAAGCTTGATATTGAAAATGAATTATCTCTGTGATTTCAGATATTCAATATCTGAAATTTCACCCTAAAGTAGCCCTATGAATCTTCTTTTGAATGCCATAGGTCTAACCTGATTTTGATTCTTTAGGGAAAATTTATTTCCAATCTCCCACAATGACCTAATTATGGATTGGTTGAGTAGAGCGAACTTGTATGACTTGTCACATGTCATTGTTTCCTCCTTCAGCTCTGACATTGATAGAAAGGAAACTAAAGTCCATTTACTTGCAGCCACTTTTTACATAATCCCAATCTGATGCTCAGAGAAAGAGTTATGATGTTTTTCCCACAGTCTCCTCTTTGAGATGAAATTCGGGAGCCTGAAAAAATCCTAAATTCCACAGATGATATCTCCACAAATATTGTGAATCAAGATTTGAAATTTTTACAGGACGTTAATTAGGGTTTTTTCTTCAAGTTGTGAAAATTTAAACTTCTACAACTTTGTAGAAACAAAGTTATAGTGAAAATTCCACGATGACATATTTAGGTTAAATTCAGGAGCCTACAAAAATACCTAACTTCCATATATCATATCTCTGCACATGTTACGAACCAAACTCTAAAATTTTGCAAATATGTTCGTCAGGATTTTGGCTTGGCACTCTAAAAATTTCAGCTGCTGAACCTTCGTAGAAAAAACGTTATAGTGAAAATGCCAATATGACTTGTTAGGGTCAGCGAAACCCTAGAATCCAAAGCTCTCATACCAAATGTTGGGAAACTAGCACCAAAAATAGAAGAAAAGAGAGATCAATGCCTTAGAAATTAGCCACTTCGAGGGGGAAACCTCCAATACATTAGGTAAATGAACAATTCTTCGATGATACAAAAGAAAAAACCTCCTTTCTATATATACGAGTCCATGGGGCCACAATGTAATCCTAGTGGGGCCATAATGTAATCCTAGACGACCTAACAATAATAATTTAAGGACAAAATAATAACAATATGGGGGTTATATGGGTACAAAAATAACAATAACGGGTTACACTAACAACAATAAGGGACTATACTAGTAATATAATGACCTAACAACATATCATATGTTCAACAATATCAAAGCTTTGGAAGATGGAGGTCATCGACATATCATAGGTTTAGTGATATCATAGATCATCAGAGGTTCAACAATATTGAAGGTCATTAACATATAGGAGGTTCAGCGATATTGAAGGTCATCGAAATATTGGAGGTTCAACAATATCAGAGGTCATTAGCATATCAGAGGTTCAATGATATCGGAGGTTATTTACATATTAGAGACCAACAATTGATGGAGGTCCGGGATATCGGAATATAGGAGGCCAAGGTTTTTCTAGAATATCGGGGGTCTAGAATATCGACACTTATCCACAGAGCTACTTTAAGAAGTTGTGATATCCAGCATGACGATAAGAGGTAAAGCGCTGAAAAACTCCAAAGAAGAGTTAACAAAGGAACCTATTGTAAAACCAAGGTCTGTTGGGTCCTTCTCTCTCCTCTAACAAGATACATGGCATCATGGAATTGGCTCCAAAAAGCTGAAGTGGAATATGATGTCATCGTGACATGGAAGTACGAGTGGACACATGGCAGATAGATTTAGTCTGTTTTGGTGTTCTAGTGGGCCAATTCTAGGTGTCAAGTGGCTTCACTATGGATTCACCATGTGGAGTGATGATGAAACCATGATGTCATATCAGAAGTCAACATATCATAAAATGAAGAATATCTCATCTCCTTCACAATTTTTAATAAGGAAATTTCTCATAGAGGGGACTCTAATGTAATGTTGGCACAGAGTCATAATGTGACTTTAGAGAACCAAAGGTGCATAGAAGTGCAAAAAGAGCTGGAAGCTAAAGGAGCCAAGGAAATTGGAGAAGTGCAATATCTCAATATGTCTCTTTTGAAAGTTGCAATATGGAGTGCTCTGATGGTGTAAAGCTATGGAGTGAAAACTCTGATATTATGGCACACAGGTGTATCCAAGGAATGATGGGTTAACAAGGAATTAAATTATCTTACAATATTAAAATTTTTTCATGAAATTTATGACTACAGTAAGGTCACTTGGTCAATACAGTGAGGACCACGATTGCAAAATAAAATTTAAGAGAAGTATGTTTTGAGCCTTTGAGTAAGCCACCTCTAATATTCTTGTGCATGCTTCAGTGAAATAACAATTGTAGAGAATACATGATGAAGTGAATTTCAGGCCTAAAAAACCATGAATAAGCATGGAGAGCCCAACTAGAGTATGCACGTGGACTAAAAATTTAATTCCTACAAATGGGAAGTGCGCAGGTTCCCATATCTATAATAATGTCTCTTATAGGATTCATAAGGCAGGCACAAAGGAAGTAATGCGTGTCACACAAAGAAACACTTGAGTGGTCTGCATGCACATTTAGTGAGACAAGATTGGGTAGTAAGTGGAAGTGGAAAAAAACTCTCCAAATTTGTGGAGAAAAGTGAGAGAAAACATAATTTTTTAATGTAATTTGGTGTGAGAGCTGTGAGTGTGTTGTGGAAGAGGAACAATGCAGAGGTTGAGCTGAGGTAGAGATGAGGGAGAAGCATAAGAGGATATGTTGCAAGAAAGTAGAGCATTGATCTTGTGTTGGGTTGAGCAGAGTGCATAATGAGAAACTGTGCAATACTGGTGGATTTCTTGTTTCACTAGTGGATAGAGTGTATAAGGTAGGTGGTGGCATGCATTCAAAGAGTTCGGTGCTTCTTGGAAATTTGGTGCTTGCTATATAAATTGGGCTAGTGCCTCTAATGAGTGGGTGCTCACAAACAAAATGATGTAATTAAGTGGGTGCTTAATTTACATCTTAAAACAACAAAAAATTGGTGGTTTTTACCCTTTGTGTTTCCACGTGAAAATACATGTGCATCTATGTGAATGTGTTGATCTAGAAAATTTTTGTTGAACATTTGAATTCTTATGACTTACTACTCATATATTTTTGAATGAATTATCTCATAATTAACCGATATTAAAGGGGATAAATAAGAACATATTCAAAAAGTGATAATTGGAATAATTAGACAATTATTGATTCACCTCCCTCTCAGTAATTCCTTATACCAAAAATTGGTATTAGAGTGAGGTTCCTTCAGAAACAATGTAACCACTAGAAGGTAGATCCATAAGGAAATAGTTCTAGGCAAGCGAATGAGAGGCTTATTCAAGAAGAATACGAGTATTTGATGGGACAAAATTTTCCTTTAGAAAATTAAGGATGGAAGCTTACCTAATGTCACTCGGAGTAGGTGTGTGGATTTTGGTACGAGTAGCTTATCATGTCCCTGATATTCCACCCACTTATGTAGATGGTATGACATTATATGGAAACAATGTTCAAGCCAAAAGTGCCATTCCCTTTTGTCTTAGTCAATCATAGCTTATAAAATTGATGCATTGTAAATATGCTAAGGAAGTGTGGGTAAATATTACCTAGAGGTATGAAATGGATCACAAGGTCAAGAAGCCCAAGCTACAAACCTTAAGAATGAGGTTTGAGAGCATAATAATGGGTGAAGATGAGAGTATTTTGTAATACTTCCTCATGTCCGATGAAGTCACTAATATGACTATAGGGCTAGGTAAATAATTCAACGAAGAAATGGTTGTACAAAAAATATTAAGATCTATGCCCATGATATTTAATTCCAAAGTCTCAATTATTGAAGAAATGGCTAATTTGAAATATATCATGATGGACTAGTTTCATGGTACTCTCACTGCCTATTAGATGAGAGTTCGAAAGGAGAAGGAGGAACTAAAGGTAGCAATGTTTAAAGTGTTCAAAAAGGGAAAGGAACTCAAAAAACATCAAGAGTGCTCCAGTTGTGAATCTGATCAGGAGTTGGCTCAGTTGGCCAGGCAGCTGAACTGTTGCTCAGGAAAATATAAATAGAAGCTGCCCCTTAAATTATTTTATTGTGAAAGAGTGGGAAATTTTTCATCCAAATTCCCCTAAAAATAAGGTACTGAAAATGAAGATGATCAAAGACTGGGGAAAAAGTTAAAAAAACAATAGAAGAAAATGATCTACAAGAAAAATGGATTCTACTCCAAAGAATATATCTCAACACCAGAATCAGACAGTTAAAACTCTTCTAAGGATTATTTTGGTAAGTGGTGAGCCCTGGTATTGAACCAAGAGTGCTTCAACTCTTAGGTCTTGCCCTAATTTACTTTATCAACATCAGGTTTGTACAAACTTGGAGGTGACATTGCTATATACACAACATATGCATTCTACTCATGTCATCCTCTTCTGCTCTATAAAAGGGTCCTACTTCTAGGGTTTCTCAGTGAAGTCTATGACACTTCAATGAAACTAAAATAAATTGTAGAAACGAAATGATAGAAGGAAACTAAATTAAATTTCTTAAAAGAAATTACATGAAGTAAACTAAACTAAATTTCTAAAAGGAAATGACAGAAAGGAAACTAATTTAAATTGTAGAAAGGAAAAAAATTTAAGCCACTTTTAACTTGACCAATCGGCTAAACACACCCTACTTATCTTATGCTCTATCCACCATGCTTCTATCCATGCAACTAAGCTAACCATGACTTAATTCTAAATGAGAAAGTGTTGATTTTTAGCTTGGAGAAGAAAGGCGTAAAGGTGCTAATGGAGGGATAAACACATGAAACAGGGCTTAGAAGTGAAATTATGGGTTTGAACCTTATTAAAAATTTATTATAGCGCAAAATTTATTTGTAGTGGAATAATTTGAAAGGTTTGATGGTGGAGCTATGATGGAGGATGGAAGTCTGATATGTGTATGCAATATCGCAATCGCAATATCGCAAAGTTAGAGGAGTAGCATAAGTGATTTTCGGGAGCGGGAATGCAATGCGAAATGTGATGGGGTAGAATTTTTGAAGTATGAAATGCGATGGGGTAAAAGTTTCAAAATGAGAAATATGATGGGATGATGTGGCGGTATGGACGGCGGCAAAGTATAACAGCGATATCACAATCAACGTTTAGAGTGGTAAGTCTTAAAAGAAAAAGGGAAAAGGTTGCGAAGTGCAATTTGCGAAAAGGCCAAAGGTTGCAATGAGTTGGATGACATGGCGGTGTGACCAATGGCGGAGCATGATACGAATATCACAATCGATGTTTGGAGTGGTAAGTATTAAAATAAAAAGGGAAAATGTTGCGGAGTGTGATTTGTGAAAAGGCCAAAGGTTGCGATGATTTGGATGACGTGGTGATGGGACCAATGGCAGAGCATGATACCAATATCGCAATCGATAGATAGGGGTATTAAATCTTAAAAGGAAAAAGGAAAACATGCGTAGTGTCATTTATGAAAAGGCGAAGTACGGTTGTAGGAAGTTCGAGGAGCAAGCGTGGATGTGCACTATGATGGTTTTTCAAGAATTTTTCTAATGAAATGGCGCGGAATGCAAATAGGAGGAAAAGGAGGAAAATAGAGGTGTAAAATCTAGGTTCAAAAGTGTAACACAAAGTTGGATAGGGACTGGAAAATGAAGCGTAACAACCTAATAATGTCTCTGGGGCTTTTGATGCCTATTCCTGCAAACAACCCTGTGGATTCATGCACGGAAAAAATAGAAAAAATGCGTGATAAAAAAAATAGTGAATAGAAAGTATTTTTTGGCATGTGGGAAGCTCAACCTTGTTTGAACTCTATTGACAAATATGAGAGGGAAAGGCTTCAAAACAAATTTTTGGTTTCTCCTCTACTCTATTACTCTCGTAAGAAAATGAAGAACTACAACAACAAATTGAAAGAAAAAAATAAACAATAATGAAACTATCAGAAGTAGAACTAACTAAATGAAAGAAACAAAACTACCTAAATGAGAGAAAGGAAAGAACGAAAACAACAGAGAAGCTGAGGCACATGGATTGTGCCGTAACCCACGAGCCTCACTCCCTGAAACTAGATTAGTAAAACAACATCTGCATACTCATTGCATTACAAAAGGTACAGTCTTATTACATCCCGAAGGTATTAAATAGAAAAATCCTAATAGAGTGGAAAATGAATGGCATGGGATGGAATGGAATGAAAATGGAATGGAATGGAATGCATCGAATGGACCAGAATCCACCAAAATCCACCCTAATTATTGCTTGATCATATTTATTTAACCTCAATGGAAACTACCAATAGATCCTAAAAAATAGGTAATGAGTCCCCTTGACTCCAAGTGAAGTATGGCTTTAGTGCACTTGGTCTTTAGTTTCTTGGCTACCTCTGGAATTTTAATTGTTGGAGAGGATCTCATGAGGATCCTTTGTCTGCCTTTGAGACTTAAGGAGGGTGGAAAACCCCCTTGAATCTCTCCAATATCTCTCCCTAATTTCCTGATATTGTGCTCATTTATATTCACTCTTGATCTTCTAGTGGTAGGGAGTAAGTACTTAAATTATCTCCTTCTCCAAATCTTCATAATCTACCCAATATTTTCAAAATATTCTACAAAAATAACCAATATTAGGCACAAATATTCAATTACCTTTAAACCTTCCTAAGAAAATATTAAAGCATAAGAAAACATTATTAAGTGCAGAAGGGGAGATTTAATATATCTTTTCATGCACATAATAAAAGTAGATGTTCCTAAGAAAGGTTAGATGGGCCTTAATTTATGTCTAATTTAGATGCCCATCAATAAGTTTCTTCTAATTATGGCCTTCGAGAAAACTCCAAGAAACAAAGGATTATTGAATCTGAAGAGGAAGAGGAAGAAGAAGGAGTAGTTTACCTCCAAGGTGAACTTATTAGTGCCCTTGATGAGTTAAAAAAATCAAGGAAGAATAATAAGCCCCTAAAGGAACAACTGAATCATGCTGAAGAAGGAATGTATAACTCATATAATGAGGAGTTTGTCTATCAAAAATAAAAACTTGAAGAAAACAAGCAGTTAACATAGGAGTTACTTAAGGAAAGGAAGGAAACACTATCATGAACATGCAAGGATGATATTTTTCCCTTGAAAGCTGAGCTACAAGAATAAAAGTGAAAGGAAGAATTACTTCAAGATCTAATCCATGAATGGGAAGAGAATTTTCAAAGTCTCGAAGCATATATTTTCTCTCTAAGAGTGGATCTAAAGGGAAGGAAGGTTGGGAATTTCCTAAATGAGAATTTTTTTAAATTCACATGAAAACTAGATCAGATTCTGAATATATAGAGGACCTAGGGAATCAAAACTGGTATACGGAACTCATAAGAAAAATATATTTTCTTTAAGAAGATGAACTTCAGGTCTGCAGGTTTTGAACAATCACATGGTTATGAAAAGAACCATTCGAGAGAAGTTCAGTGAAAATAAAAAGGCAAAGGTACAAAGAGGAGATCATCAGTGGAGATTTAATCGATCAAATAGGCATCCAATTTACTCTCATGCACAAAAACATAATATTTTCAATGGTAGGAATTCATATATATTTTATCGTCATTGCTATAAATGTCATATATTTGGACACAAAGTTTTTGATTGTAGAATGATCAAATTTGAAAGAGATGGAAATTCTAGATCTAATAAATATTATAACTTCAAGTCTCCAAGCTCTTCTCTTAGAAATTAGAATGTCTTCTCTCCCCTGTTAAGTGAAGTGGAATGCTTCAAATGTAATAATTTTGGGCACAAATGCAGTGAGTGTAGATGCAAGTTTGAATATGTGTCCAAGCCGCAAAATGTCAAAAAGTCAAGAAAAATCTACTGAGTGTTAGCCATATGTGTGATAATGGATACAATGTGACCTTTTGATCAAAATATTGTGAGCTCCACAACATGAAGAATGGAAAACTAGTGGGAAGGGCAGTCAAAACCCACAATAATGTATATGTTTTTTACAACTCCATAGTCAAATGCTATTTAAGAAAAACAAATGAATCACGATTGTGGAACAAGAGGTTAGGGCATATGAATTTTTATAGTTTGGTAAAAGTCAGAAAGATGGGAATTGTGAAATTACTACCAAGATTATCAAAGCCCGATAACTCCATTTGTAATCCATGTCAGTTTGTGAAACATAATAGGACCCATTTCAAAATGAAATATTTCTCCTCATCTAGACCATTGCAGCTCATTCATACAGACATATTTGGCCCAACTGCAACAAAGATGTCAAAAGGAGAAATGTACTTCATGATTATCATTGATGATTTTACAAGAGCCACTTGGACTGTTCTTCCAAAATAAAAATTGGAAGCATGCAAGAAATTTAAGAAATTTAAGGGTTAAGTGGAAAATCAAAAATACTTAAAATAAAATTCTTATGATCAGACAAATGAGGAGAGTAAATCTCAGGAGAATTTTAGTATTTGTGTAAAGAGAATGGAATAAAAAGGTAGTAATTTGTGGATAGGACACCACAACAAAATAGAGTGGTCGAGAGGAAAAACATGACGATCCAGGAAATGGCTAGAGCAATGTTGGATGAAGAAGGAATTTCACACATCTTCTAGGGAGAAGCAACACAAGTAGAAGTATATTTTTCTAACAAAACTCAACTCATGCCTAGTAGTAATGCATCTGCCTATGAGTTGTGGAAGGGAAGACTTGCATCAGTCAAACATATATAGGTGTTTGGGAGAAATTTCTTCATCAAAAGAAATGATACGAATATTGTAAATTTTGATGCTCGTGCCAATGAGGTATATTACTTGGCTACTTTGTTCAAAGGAAATGATTTAAACATTATAACAAGTAGACAGATAATATTGAGGATTGCATTGATTTAATAGTGGATGAGATGGGTGCAGAACCTGAATCCTCTAGAGCAGAAATAAACTCTGAGGACAAAGAAGATTCAGAGATGGGGGATTCATATCAAGAACAAATAGGAACATGTTTTGAACATGAGATTTCAAGCACAACCTCAAGTCCAAATACACCCTCCATGTATGGATAGAAATAACGTCATGAAAGTCAAATATTGGAGGATGAAAGGCATTGCGTTCAAACCCAGAGGAAACTATTTAGCAGTCCAATATGTGTAATTTTTTCTCTGCAATCATAGATTCAGCCCAAGAATCTCAATCAATCTTGTGAGGATAAGTTCTGGGTGAAATCAATGAATGAGGAAGTTGATAAAATTAAAAATAATGATACTTTAGAGCTATTTTTAAGACCTAGAGAGAAAAATTCCAAATGAGTGTTCAAAAATAAGATGAATGAACAAGATCAAGTAATCAATAACAAGGCTTATTTAGTCTGAAAATGATATTATCAAATAGATGTAATAGATTTTGAGGAGACCCTTAGCACCAGTGGCTAGACTAGAAGCAATCAAAATTTTTCTATCTTTTGTTAATTACAAGAACATCAAATTATATCAAATGGATGTGAATTTTTCATTCCTCAATGGAAGTCTGGAGGAAGAAGTTTACATTGAGCAACCATAATTTTTTGTGCTCACCAAAAATGAAGGATTTGTGTACAAACTAAAAAAGGCCCTATATGGACTCAAACAAGCTCTCGGAGCCTCATACAAGAGGCTAGATAAATACCTTCAACAACAAGGTTTTACAAAGGGGACAATGGATACAAATTTGTACACAAAGGTTGAGGGTGAACATCTACTGATTGTAGTGGTATATGTGCATGACATAATCTTTGGTAGCGATGTGGAACAACTAGGGCATCAATTTTCAGAATGTATGCAAATAGAGTTTGAAATGTCCATGTTTGGAGAGTTTTCCTACTTCTTATGACTACAAATCTCTCAATATAAGAAAGGAGTGTTTATATCCCAATCCAAATACCTCCAAGAAACTCTAAAAAATTTTGGGTTGGAACATTGAAAAACTATAAGCACACCCATGGTTACAGGTTGCAAAATTTCTAAAGAAGATGAAACATGCCATGGTTATGTGAGTGATTCTCTGAGAAGACTAAACCTCCCTGTGTCTTGGTCTTCATTCATAGACATTAAAAACCTCTACATCTAGTCTTAGAGAGGGAGGTAGAGGAGGAAGAAGAGGAGGTTGAAGATGAGGAAGAAAAAGAAGAGATGGAGGTTGAAACAAAAAGCACAGAGTCATTAGAAACAAATAAGGGAGAGACCAAGGGGAAGAAGGAAGAAATTACAAAGGAGAAAGAAATATTGGGCCATATGCTAGGCAATGATACCTCCCCTAAAGATACCAACATATCACTAGACATAATAGATCAAGAAGCAGCTGCTACCCTAGCCACTCTTGAGCACACCATTGAAAAAAAAGAGGAAGATAAAAACACCCATGTATTTTAGGACTAAGAATAGCCAAAGGGTGAGGCAAGGAAAACCATAGACTCCACCTAAAAGCCTTATTTCCATTGAGGAGTCACCCAAGAAAGATGATGAAATAAGGATAGAAGAAGGAAAGGTTCAAGAGGTCAAATCACCTATAAGGATCCTTGTGACCTACATAAGAAGACATTTAGGAAGGTTTTCATCCCATACACATTTAACAACGCCCAAAAACCCTAAAAAGACATAAAAAAAGGGGAAAAAAAAAGCAAGAGAGGGTTTTTAGCAAGAAAAACATATTTTTCTATAGGAACTATCTCTTTGCTATAGGAAACCCCAACAGACCTAGAATCAGAGGAAGAAACCTTGGTTGAGGGAGAAAAGACAACCATGGATGGGTAAGATGCCCAAGAAGTTGAGGAAAAGGCACAAGATGAAGGGAAATATGCAAAAGGGGGGGAAGAGAAACATGACAAGGAGGAGCCTGCCTCACCAAAACATGTAATCAAAGATGTAACAGTAGTGTCACACTCTAGCACTCAAAAAAATATCAGCTCCTACTATATATTTATTAAAAGGGGTAGATTTCTTCCTCAAATGTTTACAATACCTGTATTCTATCAATTGGAAGAGGCAAGGTCACGCACTAATAATTGGATGAAGATTGCTACAACCAAAGGTGTGCATGGCATAGGGGTCATGGAGGAAAAATTGGCTGAGTTGGGAAGGAATTTTTCTGATGCTAGGTTCAAATAATCCATGTTGAAAGAGTAGCTTTGGAAGGCCCAAATAGATAATGCAAGATTACAGGATCAACTTTAGAAAAAAGACAAACAAATGGCCACCATGACAGATTTTTGCATGGAGGCCATCCAACATAGATGCCCATCATATTCCTGTGTATTCTACCTCAAGGAGCAGTTTCTCCTACTTCAAATCATAACACTAGCCTCTCATGTATCCTTACCCTTTGAAAACTGTAGACAATTCATTTACTTTTTCAATTAGTCAAGTATGGTAGACAAGGGGAAAATGGAATAATTCTACATGCACAATCTTGTGTTGACAAAATTGAACATTTGGGACCCTAATCCTAGAATGGGAGAAATGTAGTTAATGGAATTAGCCTCTTGGATGGTTAATGAGGAAGCCAAAGCACAAGAAGTAAGGAGGGTCATGAGGAGAGAAAACAGGGAGCCTCTACACATTAGAGTAGAACTATTCAGCCCTAGGGGGTCATAAAAAACCATTTCAAGATTGAAAATTATGTTGCACTTGCAGAAAAGTACCTCAGCACAAAAGATCAAGCCATGGCTCATTTTGATGATGTTTTTAGGCTGTTGGGAGATTGATGCATAACGACTAGTCAAAGGAGATGGAATAGCCTCCCTCGCAGTCTTAGAAACATGGAATACCACACACCAGAGATATTGAGAAGTTCCCTAGAAAGAGTAACATTGTACAAGAGGGCCATGAAGGCGAGGAAGATTCAATGGCTTGGTTTGAAACTCAATACACCCTTATTTCTAGGAATCAGTGATGGAAAAAACCAAAATGAGAAAAATAGAGAATGAGAGGAAGAAGAAAATAATGATGGATTTTACCCTCCAGAAGGGACTTCCACACTTCTTCCTTGGGAACTTAGAGGGTCCACTAAAGCTTTGAAAGAAATGCAGAAGGAGGAATAAGCTTCTCAAAGGATGAGGAACCATTTAATAGGGGGATGATGATGAGCTCCTTCATTACCTATAACTAGAGGGGTTAATTTTCACGTTATTAGCCTTATTAAGTTTTTCTTTCTCACATTTAATTATATTATGGTCTTATGTTCCTAGTGTAGATGGTGATTAAGGCTTGTGATACTTCAAATGGTAAGGGATAATCTTGAAGATATTTCACTTTTGATGAATATTTTGAAATTAAAGCTCAGATTAGATAGCAAGGGGAGATTCTAAGGGCATTTCCCACTCCCTTAACTACCAAATACAACCAAGGGATCCTAAAGATTCACTCCAACAGCTTGAAATCAAAGGCAACCAAGAAATTGGGAGATCAAGTGAACCAGAGCTCCAATTCTCTTGCAGTCAAAGAGGACACATCACCTACTTTTTAGGGAGTTTTTGGTAGCTACCCTCTACATTAAATAGGCTTGAGAAATAGCTCATTCAGATTCAAACTTTGAGGGAAGCTAATAGACTCTTAGCTCTTGTAATAGGTTTTTTAGACTTTTATGACTATGTAATGAGACTATTTTATGCCATAAGATGAGTATTTTGATTTTCCTTCACTGAGTTAGCTTCAGAGGGCTAGGCTTGTGGGTTAGGGCATAATCCATTGGCCTTAGTCTCTCTTGTGTATTCTTGCTTATTTTTGTGTCATTGTAGCTAGTTTTCTTTATGAATTTTTCCCTAGTTTGCTTACATTTCAATTCATTATTTTTACTTTTCTTCCATTTGTCTTTTTTTTTTGTTAAGCTTGCATAAATGTTGGTAAAATAACTGATAATATCAAAAAGTTGTGTGTTAAGCCTCCCTCTCTCATCTCTTTCATTGGAGCTTGAGGAGGGGAGACCTTTCCCACAACTCAAATTTTCTCTTTGGTTTATGATTTCTTGGAAAGAGTAGTTAGGTTGATGTAGTGTCATGAACATGCCTAGAATACTGAGTTAGATTTTTGTTTGATGCTAAAGTAGGTTTTATTTTCAAATTCAAATCTTCTTTTCCATTTCCTTCATCATGAATTTTCCAATATTTGTTGCATGAACAAGTACTTTTCTTGCATGTTCAAGTAGCACAGCAAAGGAGGACTTCACCAACACCCTTAACTTCATTTATCACCCATCATAAACCTTCATTCCATCAAATCGCGATCATCCCTGGGTAAAAATGTGAATTTGGGTTATGCTTTTGTGACAAATTCATTCAAAATTCTCATTTTCCAAACATTTCAACGAAACTTTTCAAATTAATTCGATCGAACTATTTCTAACATTAACATTGATGACATGGCGAAACAGATTTTTGGCCAGAGATATGAAAACTGACAACAAAATTTCGGCCGAGCTTCTTAGTATAATTCGGCCAAACTTTTTCTTATAAATATACTGGCCCACTGCAACAAGTTTTTGGTTAGTATGTTACCATTGGAGAGATTTGTTGTTTTGTATCGCTATGTTTTCGAGCTCTGTTGCACTTTGTTATTGTGTTTTCAAGTTCTGTTGTGCTTTCTCATTGTAGGGTTTGTTTTTGATCATTTTATTTGGTGTGTTGCACTGTTGCGGGGGTCAGTTTGTCTCGCTATGTTTTTTAGCTCTGTTGCACTTTCTTGCTGTCTCGTTGTGTTTTCAAGCTCTGTTGCGCTTCCTCACTATCTCATTATGCTTTCGATATATTTTGCACTTTCCCACCATCTCATTATGTTTTAGATCATTTTATTTGGTGCATTGCACTTTTGCAGGGTCCAGCATGGGAGATAGAGAAGGTGCGAAGGTAAGGGAAATTTGTTATATTTTTTGTTTATGGTTTTTTTTGTTTTTTCAATGTAATTTTCATCTTTCTATGTTTGCAGGTTTTGTGTAGGTTTTGATCTGCATCCTTGATGTGTTATGCCTTGATCTGAAAATTGAACTATTTTTAAATGATGTGCAAAGTATCCATTTCCATTTAATTAAGTGTGCAAAGTATTCTCCATGTCTTGCAATTTAAACAAAGTGTTTTTGGTAAAAAAAATTTGAGTTTATGTGTGAGGAAATGTTAATTAAGTTTTTTGTTTAACATATTATATCAAAAATACATAGCAAGAGAAATTCACGATAGTATAACACAACAAATTGATGAGGCAGTTCACCCCTCCTGGGCTACATCTGTCGGGTTCAAGGCTCCCAATGGGCATGTCCTTGCTCTATTAAGTTGCTTAAAATTGTTTTATAGTGAAAAATATTCCTAAATAAGCAAAACCAGCTATGAAATTGACTTCATAAGATAGAAATAAGCTAAAAATGGCTTTTGTTTCACCTCAAATAGTGAAGTACAACCCAATACAACTCCATCTTCCTGATGGCCCTATTGGCCCTTTCCTCTTACCGAAAGAAAAAAATGGCTAAATAACACCTCAGTTCAGTCTAAAACCTGTCCCGAACACTTCAAAAGGTCGAAAAAAGCCAAAATTGACTAAAATTTTGTCTTTTTTGGTCGAAAATTGAGAAAGTTATGACCCAAACAAGATTTTTCCCTATGGCACTAAAAAATCTCCTCCAAAACTGGGGGAAATCCAGTTAGCTCCACCAGAATAGGCTAAAATTTCAAACAAGAAGAATTGCGTGCCAATTTAGGGGCAACAATGAATTTAACTACCAGTTTGTTGGCGCGTTCACATGCAGAAAAGGCAGAAATGGTTAGTGTTTGCGGTTAGCGTTAAATCTGCACCCACGGTCATGGCCTGTAGGTCACGTGGCTAGAGGCTAGCACCGGAGTGCTTAACCCAGAATTTCCCACCAGTTGTATGAGGCTTATCCCTTGGTTACATGCTTTAGGTCATATGATTCCGGGGCTTAAACCTTAACTCGACCCGTTGTTTAAAACAACCTGATGGAATGTTCACACTAACCCGATTGAAACATTCAGCCTCTGCCTGAGGCCTAACCTGACTCACCCTCGTTCACCTATTGCCCAAACTTTTGTTCAACAAATGCATACTTCTGTGTTGGTTGGGTCGACCTCCGCCCGAGGGGTCGGGTCGAGAGTTCAAACCTCCTTGCCAACACATTTCAACAAGGCTTTTAACCATTGGCCTGGGGCCACGTGGCAACCTCTAGGCAGGCCACGTGGCACCCTCCAACAAGCCTATAATAAACCATATAAAAATTAACTTTTTTCCATAAAAAACTTTTGAAAATGAAAAAAAAAAAATTTGTTCAAAAGTCTTCAAACTTTAATATATTTCACATACGACATGAGATTTGAGTCCCATTCATGGCACCAGAATCGCAGCGATGAGGCCTTTCCAGTAGTTAATATTGCAACTAATTCTAAGAATTTTCATTTTTGAGCATTTTTTGGACTTGGACATGATCCCCTGATCACACCTCCCCATTTGGAAGCTTTAGGACCCCAAAAGCCTTCAATTACCTATTAAGAAGATGAGGGTACTGATCCCTTACTTTTTCCACCTCCATCCATTTTTCCTTACTCGGTTTGTTCCCTTTAAGACCAACCCAAACATAATCAACACTTCCCCTCCTTGAAGTGCATGTCCTTCTGTCAAGTATAGCATCCTCTTTCAGCTCATCCAAAAATTATAGTGAGAAATCCCCTATGGGTGGTAGCTGAATGTCACTTTCATGATCAGCAATTAAAGGAGGTTCATACAAACGTAAATTTTCCACGTTCACAACGGAATACATTTGCATATATGAAGGAAAATCTAGTTTAAAAGCATTATTTCCAACTTGTTTAAGGATCTTGAATGGACCATAATGAATAGGCTTTAGCTTTTTACCTTCTCCTTGCATTCTTTCCTTACTAATATGCAGCCATACCTCATCTCCTTCTTGAAACTTATGATCAATTCGGTGTTTTTCATGCCTCTCCTTGTACTTGCCTTGACTTTTTTCAAGTTGTTCTTGAACATACTGATGTATGAGCTGAATTCTTTCAATGAACATGTGAGCTTTGTCAATGTCACTATGCCCATCAATGGAAACATCCTTCTCAAGAATGAAATATAAAGGTGACTTACAAAAATACCAAAAACAAACTTCAAAAGGTGAAGTATTTGTAGAAGAGTGCTTGGCCCGATTGTAAGCATGTTAAATGTAATGAAAATTCTCATCCCAAAGCTTGGGATGCTTGTTGCAATAACCTCTCAAAATATGTACAGTGGTTTTTTTCACTACCTCTATTTGACCATATGTTTGCAGATGGAAAGCAATACTCTTCTTCAACTTGGTGTCCATCATCTTCCATAAATTGGACCAAAAATTCCAAACAAATCTAAAATCCCTGTCACTAAAAAGAGAAGTAGGCAAGCCATGATGAGCCCATTGTTACACCATTTTTTGGTCATCTAACCTTTCATCATTAGATGGACCCGAGTACACCACGTAAGACCAGTTTTACCCCAAGTAAAACTGCTTTCACTATGTTAATTAGGAAACCCCAAAAGGAATAATTAATTAAACCATAATTTAATTATTATTCCCAGCCATGTTTAACCCAAGAACAAAGAAATTAATGAGATAAACCCATAGTTATCTTATTATTTTCTAGGAATAATTATTTAAATAATATTCCTTGTTAAATATGACCAAATCAACCACCATTAATCAAATAAATCATTATTTATTTGATTATATCCCAATCACTTCCTTAAAAAGATAAATAAATCATTTATTTATTTATTCTTCACTAATCAAGGGATTTGACCCAAGTCAAACACCCTTTCCCTCCAACAAATAATAATAAAATATTCCATAGAGGTGGATCTAGATTTGATTAACATTATTTTAATCATGCACCAAGATCTAGAATGACCCAATATTTTGCTATAAATAGGAGGGTTTTCCCCATCATTCTTCACCTTTTGTTGCCTACTAGATCACTCTGGATCTATACACTTGGTCTCATTTCTACCATTTTGCTCCCATTGAGCTATATCTTCTACATTGGGTTTTCTACATCTACAAGAGAGAGAAAGCTTAGATCTGAAGTGCTGAGGACTACAAAGAACCCATCCCATTGAGGAGATCTGGATACACCTTCTTGTTTCCTCCCGGGTGCCCTGTAATATAAAAATTCATTCAAAAATCGTGTTCTTGTCTTGTCTGTTGGATGCATGGAGCAAACTCTTTACTTTACTGCTTAATGTCTTTCCATTTATAGATCTGTTTGTTGCGGCATTTTAACTACTAATCGCAGATCTGAAGATGTTTGGCAGCCTCTATTGTTGTTAGGGCTATTAGTTATGCGTAGCTAAAGTGGTTCTTTTTCGTACACTTCGACGAAGAATTCATACTAACAAATGGCGACTCCACACGGGTTTTAAATTACGGCCGCTGTCGTTTTTCATATTCCTGCATATCCAGCTACTTCCGGCCCTAGGGCTTCTTTTCAGCTGCTTAGTTTTCCTCTTTTTATGTCTTTTTTCTCACATAAAACCCTAAAAACTTAAAATTTCTAACTTCCGTGTGTTTCTGGCCCTATTGCGCAGGTAAGCGACACCAGCCGCAACTGAGACGGCAACTTTTTTGAAAATCTGCCGCCGAGACAACCGGAACAGGGGGGTCGCACTTTTTGGCCCTAAACCTGCGACCTAGACCTCCAGGTCGCACTGACTGACCACACGCGACACACTTTTCAGTCGAGGTCGAGAAGCTGTGACACCGCCTTTTCACGACATTTTTTCTGCAATTTTTCTGGGTTCTGCTGCAGCCTCTGCCAGGGTCTTCCAGCCTCTGTCTCAGCCCGCCTTGACCAAGATCTGATCTGTTTTTACTCATCTAAGTGGGAACCCAGTCCCTTAGGGCTTTAGTACCCTCCACTTTTTGTGGAAGAGTTTCAGCTGTTTCAGCCGTCGGTTTCAGAGCTTCAGCCCCTCTTTTTCCAGATCTGTTACCTCACTTTCAGATCCATCGAAATCAGCCTCTTTTCCTTTCAAATCACCTCTTGTCGTTTTGTTTGGACCTCTTCTAAAGGCCTCTGCCCTGCCCCCCCCCGGGTTTTTTGCTGATTTCCCTTTTTCCAGCCACCTTGCCTCTGTCTCTTGGCTGTGATCTGCACCCCTTGTCTGCAGCTTTATCCTCCGGATCTCCGTCCCTTTTGGCTAGTAGATGCGGTGAGCGCCTCACTTTTGTGTGTGTTTTACATAGTTTTTCCCTTTCTTTTCAGCATAGTTTTGAGAGACCCACCTTCTTAGGTTAGATAGATGCACAAGTAGCTGTTATTTTTCTGTTATTTCAGCATTATATTCTGTTCTCTGTAGGTTTATTTTCAGCTACGCAGCACACTTTTTTCTTGCTCTCAAAACGGAAAGGGTTTAAAAATTAAAATTAACGCACGCCACACACTGACCCTAAGTGAAGAAGCACCTGGTTAACACCGCCTGGCAAAGACTCTAAAATCAATTGTCACTGCACCTTATCTGCCCTTGACCTTTCTTGATTCTGTCCCTTTCTGCCTTTGTCGGTTTCCTTCTTCTTGTCATCATTGCGCCCCCAAGGCGCCTTTCCCGGAGACTTCTTGGCCTTCACCCTCAGTTTCCGGTTGATCGACCTGCTCCGCACCGCCGTCGTCGAGCCAGTCCACCTTCGAGTCCGCACTCTGACTCCTCTCCTGATTCATCGGGTCCCCCTTCTCCTTCCGGTTCTCCCCTTGTTACCTTCACCATGTCTGGATCAGGGCCTAACGCTAGCGGTTCTCCCGGCCCCAATGCCGGCCCTACTTCTAGCGGAACCGTCACAACCACTACTCCGGCCACCCCTGTGCTGCCGTACATTGCAGGCCTCAGCCTCCCCGATTTCCATCGGTTGATTAACGACCCCATTCACCATAATACTACCTGGCCCACTATGCCTACCAAGTTACCCTCCGATATCCCTAAGTTCGAGGGCCTTAATGGCGAAGACCCAACCAATCACGTCCGGTCTTTCCACATGTGGTGTTCCTCTAACTCCATTACCGATGACTCCATCCGTCTTCGTTTGTTCCAACGCACGCTTACCGGCGAAGCTTCTAAATGGTATGTCGAACAGGCCACTTCCTCCCATACCACGTTTGAGACTCTTGCCCAAGCCTTTTTGTCGTACTTCCAGCTCCCTCTCCGATACGACACTGGCACGGAGCTCTTGACTTCATTTAAGCAATCCTCTTCCACCCGCCTTTCTGCCCATGTTCAGGAATGGCGACGAAGACGGAGCTTATGTCGAGCCCCTCCCTTTGAAGATCGGGTTTACATGGACTGGTTCCTTCGCACCCTCCCGTCTCCCATCGGCAAAGATGTCGCCTCTCACTTTCCTTTAATGCGAAAGCCGCCTCGAACGCTTTAAATAACGGCTGATCTCGCTCAATACGGGTGTGTGGCCCTCCGTTCTTGCAGCATCCCCCGGACGGTCGCCTAACGCCCGGGGAGCATCTCATTCATGACGGTATTGTTGGATCTCTTTCCCACCCATCTTGCTCACCCTCTGGGCTATGGTCTCCCTCGGGAAGGGGCTTGACACCTCAAGCACTCTTCCCCCTCCCGGCAACATGTATCGAGGATCCCGGCATGCACCTCCTCCTTTTGCCCAACCTCACCAACACACTCAATGTACTTCAACCAACCCAACTTTTATCCTGACACAGTGGCGCCCGGCTCCTCCGGCTGTGCGCTTCCGCCTCCCTTTCCTCCTCACAACCCGCACGCAGCGCACAACCCCCTCCGGGGCAAGTATTTGCACGGTGCGATTAATCGCTTCTTCTCCAAAGAAAGGCGGAGAAGCAACCGAACCCATGCGGTAACCGGAGGCCAGTGCAGTGTGGACACAACACTGTGACCGACCTCGGGGCATTCCGCCCAGGCGGGACGGGCCGCCGCTGTTGGCTCTGTTCGTGTTGCGGTGTTTACGGTCACTACACTGCGGTGTCCTCTCTTACCCCCGAATCTCACGACAGAGATGTGGGGTCTTGGCGCCACATTGCGCGGACAACCACGCCTCCCCCTGCTCCTCCTAATGTGGCTACCCGACATTTGTGTTCAACGATCCTTTCCTCAACGAGGATTCGTGGCTACCCGGCCCCCGACGTGTGTAGCCACCCCCTCATCCATTTACCGGTTCCTCGTTACCGGTCCTTGCGCAATGCGCTTTGATCCTTCCCCTTGAGCACGACCTTCACCTTCCCGACTCGGTCTGCGCCGGTGCCACAACCTCCCTGCCTTCGTTGTCCCGACCTCATCATCGGGGTTCCTACGGGCCTCTTTCGACATCCGATGGCCCCTTACACATCCCCCCAACCCAAAGTTGAGGCTCGTCAAAAGATTCCAAGGGCCCATTGCGCCGAAATGCTGCTTTCGTTACGAACGCTCCAATCGTGGTATAGTGGGTGTTGGCGCAATCTCCTGTCGCCATTCCTGCTTTCGGAACTCCTCGGTCGTGCCCTTCTCAAAGAAGAGCTCTGCTCTGGTAAGCGTGGTGATCTGCGGTAATGACAGTTGTTTTTGGCGCCACTCAGCGGACCATCCTCCTCTTCCTCCTTGGTTACTTTCCAAATCCCGGTCAAAATCCGGAAACATACTTTGTATCCCGGTATAATTGATGAGGGGCATCCCTGTGTGATGTCGCCCGGTTTGGAAGCATCTCGGATCACACAAGTACAACCCCCTTCCACTATCACCCTTTGAGCGTGGGACGGTCATGCCTACGACCCTATTGGCCTATTTAATGTTGTAGATCACCCTTATTTGGTAAGGCTGACTGGTGTTACAATCGAAGTTAATGACGCCCTCTAGACTACAACGATACAATGGGCGGCTTCACCTATGTCATGTCTGTTTGTCCCATCATGATTTTTTAGCAAGATGTCTTTTCCACATAATAGGAAGATAGTCACCATCGACCGGCTATCTTATCATGAACGCCGTCTCGGCGGACCTTCTCCGAGACGACCATCTCTTGGGCGTAACCAAAAACAAACCGTCGATTCTTTGACAGGTGTCTCCCCCGGCGTCTGTAAAGATTCCACCTGGCCCGGTGCCCTTCTGTGCCCCCCACTACGAATTACGGAGTCCCATCTTGTCGAGGATATACTGTGATGCAATCGTCTCGAGCTACTGCCACCAGCGACACCTTGGCCCTGGTAGGCCACCTCCTCCCCGCCCTCCGCAACCCGCTCCCGCCATTCATCTCGGCCAGTAGGACCTCCTCCCTTCGGCCTCCCCCTACGGTGGTATCCCCCGAACCTCTTTGTCCTCCCGGCTCGGTTCCCCACAAGCGCTAACCATCTCGGAACGTGCCTCCTGGTCATTCACCTGCTGAGCCAGATCCCCTTCTTGGCTCCCCCTCCCGGTGTATTCGCTCCCCGTCATGGCCACCCTCTCTCTCCCTAACGACCTTGGGCATTCGGTTTGGTACCTTGACCCCCCGGCCGCCACCCCCTGGTCCACCCCAAACCTTGTGGCTTTGACCTTTCGGTTCAACCGGTCCCTAACCCTCCATAGCCACGCCCCCGACACCTCCTGGGCCCTTCTCCCCTCGTGCGGCTCCGGGAAAGGCAAAGACGCAGGGAAACAACAAAGACAGAGCCACCGACCACCCCGGCTCCTTCTCACTTGCATGAAGCCTTGCGCCTTATGTGATATTATTCGATCATGCCACCCATGCTTGTCCCGAATTTTCGTATCAACCCATGGTAAAATTAACGTTCCCGACACTACGGGGTCCACAGGCTCCCACTCCTTCGCCCGGCCAACGAGTACGAACCCCCAAGACTCTCCGCACCAACAAGCCTTGTGCTTTGTGCGGTGTCCGTAACCACTACTCCCATTATTGTCCCCTCTCCCTGGCGCGTTACGAAGTACCTCCCTTGAGGTGATCCCGCGAGTATGAGGGTTCGAACAAAATCAATCGCCTCTCCCGTTTTCTCGCCGCGGTGTGCTTCGGGCCATTTCGGGGATCCCCCCGCTCCCATCCCATCCCCCCCACGATGTTCGGGATGACGGGTCTGGGTCACCATTCTTTACCTATCCTTCTGCATGACACTAAAAGACTACTTCGTCCGCGACCTCCCACGTTGTGTCCTTGCTCTCGAAGATGCGCTCCTTATGTCTCTGTTGACCTGCGCCAGCCCGAGTCCTCACCATGTTTGAAGTAGCTCTCATACACCACCTTGTTTTGAGTCTTGATCATCACGCCTTCCTCTGCCATTACAGCTCGATGACTTCTGTGCCCTCACCCAGCTGCCGTCATCTCCTTTCATCCCCTCATTTGTTGTCTTGTCACACACCATTTTACGGGACCCCCGTCCGCGCCCTTTGCGGTTACGCGGGTGGTCACAATCGCTACTCCGGGGGAATCTTGCCTCGGCCGAGTGGAGCCATCTTCACCCCCTTGCATCACCTGGATGCCTCTGTGAGTGTAGGTAGTTACGCCATAACAATCGGGCCGAATATGATGGAGTGCGTGGCCTATTAGGCCCAGGCCTCTTGCATCGCATCCGCCATCTGCACGTTCGTTTGGATTCCTGGCTTCTTGTAATGCAACTCAATGGTGTTTATCGTGTGCATAACTTTGTCTTGTTTAGACGCTATTTACGAGTGAAAGTCTTGTCGTGCGTTTGAAACCATAACTTTCAACCATGCTACCCAGGGGCCAAGTGCTACGTGAATAGTATTGCAAACCATGTTCCTGAATTGGCATTTATCTGCACGTTCATACAGAACAATAACATGGTCAGCCATCAAAGAACGATACATATCCATATTGTGTGTCGCAAACCATGTGATGAGTCCATGCAGTACGTACGACATGCCCATAGCATGTTCCAAAAGCTGAGGCACCATATGCCCCTCCATACATATACATACGACATGCCCACGAGCATGTTACAAACAAAATCCAAAAAGCTGAGGCACTGTCGCACCTCCCTTACCTCCTCGGGGGCACCTGCCTACCGCGCCACATCCAGAGGGGCACCATATGCCCTAATCACTGTCTGAGGCTCCGGGCCAATGGCTCTTCCCCTGCCGACATGTGGAGTCACGCCGCAACTCCAGCCGACCCGCCGCCACGTAGCCGCGCCAGTACCTCGCCACTCCGAGGAGACCAACACATGGCTCTATGTGCGGTCGTCTAAATCACGCCACCCGCGCTACGATACCCAGGTCAAGCTACAACACGTCTACGACGAGATGTCCTCCGATGGGCGGTGCATCCTCGACCTGCGTGCTCTCGGCCACTCGGACACCGTGACTCCGGACGCGGGGTGGTCCCTTGTCCGTGGGTTTTGCCGGTGCTATGTCTGCATACCAAGGTCACACAAGATCGGTGTCATTGTTTACTATTTCAAAAAACTTTAACGTGCCCATATAAGAATAACGATTTGTCACTTACCATCGGACCCCCAAGCCTAAGCCGGACGGAAGTGAGTGTGGGTCCAGGATCCCCCACGGTGGCTCATCCCACTATCGGGTAGTCGTCTGTGTACAACGCCGCCCGGTCCCAATGGGCAAGAACTCTTGGTCGAAACACTCACCCATCGCCCTGTCTCCTCTACGGAGTAGTCGTCTGACGCATCCTGGCTCTCGGGCCCCCGCTCCACGGAAGAGCACTGAGGCCTCGAGGTCGGGATGTCTCGAAAAGAAGGTGCACGATAAGAGTCCATATGAGCAATCATGATTCTGCCCGCACGCCAGCGACAGCTAAGCTTTGCAGCGCCACCGACGTCATTTGGGCCCACCAAAGTAGGTCCCCACAACACACTCTCCACCTCATCATACCTTGCTGGGTGATGTGATGGAATACCTGGTTGCCCGAGTTCGCGACACCAGTCGCAGCCCTTTACTATGAGTTCTCGCCTCTCTGGATGCGGCGATATTCGAGTCCCCTTGACCGAAGACCGTTAAACAAGCGGACCCGCAGGCTCCCCGTGCCCGCCCCGCGGGCTGTTAGTTGCGTGTCTCCCACGATCCCGGGTGGTGCGAGGCGGTGAGGAAAGTACCCATCACAGACCGTCGGTTCGATCCACCTGCCCGCACCTGACACTCCCTGCGGATGCAACCGCCGTGGCTCAAGACCGATGTTGGTTTGCTCTCATCGACGGGTTCTCCACAAGCAGGAACCCCAAATGCGGCCAGTACACGATGAACGCGCGATGCACCGGATCTGCGTAAAGTGTTCCCGGATCCTCTCTCTCCGGTTGACCCGCAACTGCGCCATACCTGCACAAACACATTATTTTTGTCGGGGGTACGGGTCAGAAAACCATAACCACACACCAAAAAACCCAACTCCCGACCATACTTGACACCAAGCCCCCTAATCTCCCGGTCATAGTTTCACCTTGTTTTTAGATGGGGCCGCCTTTTTGCCCTACAGTACCCGTCTGGTGCTGCTACACGCCCAAAAGTGCGACTGACGGCACGTGAAAATGAGGGAGAGTACATTTAAGGGTGTTAGACTATTGCAAATCTAATCTGAGTAAAACAAGGTTAGGCCTCTTTACCTCAGGCGGCGGATCTCGAATCAATGATGGGTTTTACATGTATACGTTCGCCGCAAGATTTAGGCATATCTCTCTCACATTCACCACAACGACAATAGCAAATGAATGATTTTGGAGAGAGGCACATAGTAGAGAACCCCTGTTTCTTCTTTCGTGTGAAACCACCACCGTGGCCCGTTCGACGAACCATCATGCTGTTGTAGATCTCATCGAGTCTCAAATGGGTTTTAATTGGTTTTGGTGATTTGACACTTCACCCGGACGTTTTTTCACGAAGGGTCATGTAGCTTCTTAAGTACGATTTCCTCACTTACGACACTTGTCGCCGAAAACTCCTCTTGTCCCTTACTCATCCATGTTCATGTCGATTTTCGTCATGGTGCCCTGTGTACTCATGCTTCCATGGCCCCCGCCCGGGGCCTTTCTTGTGTGGCGGCACTATCAAGTCGCCCTTGTTTAGGCATCCGAGTTGAGTCATCATTGCATTCATGGAGTCTGTCTGCGTCCTTTTACACCACTATAGCCCTCCATTCTTTTTTTTAACCGAACTACTCTCTTCCGTGTAGCATATCATGACCTTGACCCAACATCCCCCTATCCCTTTCGAAATTGTCGGTCGGCTGCCATGTCATTCATGCCCTTTATGTCTAACAAGGAAGTCGTCCATTTGCCACTCCATCCTTCCCATTTCCACCATCATCAGTGGTGTCGGTGCGTAGTCGCTCCTGTTGTTCTTCTCTCGTGCCTTGGTGAGATCTCTCATTGCCTCACCTACGGCGGGACTCCTTCTGTCGCTTGTCGGCGTGCATTTATTCCGAACGGGTCTGAAGGCGGTGTACACGCGGTTCCGGCTTCCACTTTTTGTTCGGTGCCTCGGATCGGCGGGGGGGATCTCACTTCCTTTGACTTCGGTGCTTCTCCGACTCCTTTCAGCATATTCGAAGATTCGTATCTTTCGGGCAGTCCAGGTGACCCGGCGTGACTCTTGATGATTCTCGGCGTGTGTGAAGATGTCTCAACCCTCATGAGGGTGACCTGTGAGCTAACCCCACGGCCCCACAGACCCAGCCTCTTCATTGCAGCCTTTGATGCCGCTCCGATTTGATGATGTTGGCCTTGGGCACTTGCGGCACCTCTATGATTTGCATGTATCGGTCGATTTTGTGAGCCCCTTCCCCATTTCTGGGGGGGCATTTGGGTTGTATTTGTCTCATGTACTCGAGATATTATTGTACTAGTCTGTTTGTTATCCCGAGCACAACATATATGTGAACTCTTCATTGTATTTTATCGACGTAGTTATACCCGAAATTTGTACTCTATAGTTCGGTCCCTTGTTTACGGACACTATTCTTTTGTGCTTTGTCACGAGCGAGCATAGGTATACCTCCCCGTAGCCTTCGCTTACGAATTGCCCTCTCATAAAAAAGAGACTTGTTGCTATGGGTCGTCTCCTCGAGTCTAGTCCTTCGACACTATCTCTACCTCCGGTTCTCTCTCGACGCACTGCTGTCTAGTGATTGTGTTCTTACAACGTACTTGATCCTGTACGATTTGCTCCACCGGCTTGCTACTTATGACAGAGGCAATGTTATTTACACATTTTTTGGTCATCTAACCTTTCATCATTAGATAGACCCGAGTACACCACGTAAGACCGGTTTTGCACCCCAAGTAAAAGCTGCTTTCACTATGTTGATTAAACCCAAAAGGAATAATTAATTAAACCATAGTTGCCCAAAAAAGATACTTCTTGACCATGCAACAAAAACAAAGGTAATGAGATAAACCCATAGTTATCTTATTATTTTCTAGGAATAGTATTTAAATAATATTCCTTGTTAAATATGACCAAATCAACCACCATTAATCAAATAAATCATTATTTATTTGATTATGTCTAACCACTTCCTTAAAAAGATAAATAAATCATTTGTTATTTATTCTTCACTAATCAAGGGATTTGACCCAAGTCAAACACCCTTTCCCTCAACAAATAATAATAAAAATATTCCATAGAAATTGGATACGGAATTTGATTAACATTATTTTAATCATGCCAAGATCTAGAATGACCCAATATTTTGTTATAATGGGAGGAGTTTCCCATCATTCTTGCCTTTTGTTGCCTACTGAATCCTCTGGATCTATACACTTGGTCTCATTTTCTACCATTTGCCTCCCCATTGAGCTATATCTTCTACATTGGGTTTTCATCTCTGAGAAAGCTTGGATACGAAATCTTGCGAGGACTACAAAGAAACCCATCCACATTGAAGATCTAGATACACCTTCTTGTTTTCCTCCCGGTGCCTGTAATATAAAAATTCATTCAAAAATCGTGTTCTTGTCTTGTGTTGGATGCATGGGCAAACTCTTTACTTTCTTTTGTAATGTCTTTCCATTTTATAGATACGGCTGTTGCAGCATTTTAACTACTAATTGCAGATCTGAAGATGTTCCCACAGCAGCCTATGTTGTTGTTAGGGCTATTATTTGTACGTAGCTAAAGTGGTTCTTACCGTACACTTGACGAAGAATTCATACTAACACCCATACATGTTGAAAATATAAATCATACGATTTGGTCACAGTGATTATAGATTTCTTACATGGCATAATAATACACATATTGTTGAATCCTATCAACTACTACATAAAGATAATCATGTTGCTTTCTAGATAATGGTAGACCACTAGCAAAATCCATAGAAACACTTTCCCATGGTCTATAAGGGTACCCAGAAATGGTAAATATATGAGCAAGATTCCTATTGCTAGGCTTTCTTTGTAGCACCTGTAATGAACAACCTATAATAGAAAGTGAAAACACTGTCTATGTAAGCCAATAAGAATACTCTTACTGCAACAATTGCCACCCTTAGTTTTGCTTATTTTGAAATGTCCAATGATAAGAGAAGAATGAGCTTCTATCATGACACATAGTCTCTCCCCCTGTTGTATACATAACTTGCCCATATGAAACAGCAAATTATTATGCAAGTGATAATCATTCTCCTCAACTTCCAGTTCTCTTCACTCAAGTTAGCAAACATATCCTTAAAATCAACATCTAATGCATATTGTTCTATGTAGCTCTCATATACAATAGAATCATTCTTAAGTAGTAGCACTAATAATATGCCTTGAAAGCATATCAGCAAATTTATTGAAAATACCTTTCTTGTATCTTATTACCAATTGAAATGGTTGTAGGAAACCCATCCATATGAAATTTCGTGACTGATGAAATTTATTTTGTGGCTTCATAAAAATCTTGTAAAAAAGTTGATAGTGGGTATGAAAAAATATTTATTTTCCCATAAAATAGTTTCTCCACATTTTGATAGCTTTGTTCCAATGCATACAACTCCTTATCATATGTAGGATAATTCACAATAGCACCATTGAATGTCTCAAAATGAAATACGATAGGCTTACCATCTTTGTAAGAGAACTACACCCATGGCGTAATTAGTAGCATCAGTCCCAGATCTAAAATGCCTGTCTCAAGTACAGTAATGCAAGGACTAGAGTTAGACTTATCTTCTCTTTAAGGAGCAGAAAGCTTTTGTTTTCTTCCTCCCCATTGGAAGAGGCTTCACACTTGTCATTGCATGCATAGGAGCTACTAGCGGAGAAGTTAGAAATAAACTTCCTCCAATACGCAAGGCTGCACCCAAAAAAGTCTTACCTCTGTAATGGATTTGGGAGTAGGCAAGTTCACAATGGCTTCTACCTTAGAAGGATAAATTCTCAAAGCTTCACCTCCTCTACTATGTGTCCAAAATATTCAAAGAAGTCTTTCCCAGAATTGACACTTTGACATTTAAGAAACAGCTGATTTTTCTTCAAAAAATATCAAGTACTTTCGCCAACATACATGGGCATTCTCTTCTCTAGTCATGCTGAAAATTAAGATTTCATCTAAGTAGACAATAACGAAATCATCAATAAAAGTATATGAACATCATCCATTACCCACATGAAATTTTAAGGTACATTGCATAAACCCAAGAATGGCATAACAAGAAAAGCACTCAAGAAGTCCTATTTGGTTTTAAGTGCTACCTTCCAAATGTCACTTTCTGCAATTGTAACTTGATGATAACCACTAAGTAAATCTAACTTAGTGAAATATTTAGTATCTTTCAGCTGATCTAACAAATCATCTATCCTTTGGAGTGGGTAATGATTCTTTACTGTTATCTTGTTCAATGCCCTGAAGTCCGCACACATGTTCCAAGTTCCATCTTTCTTTGAAATCAACACTATCGGTGACCCACATGGCGAAGTGCTTGGTCTTATGAAACCTTTTTCCAACAAGTATTTAATTTTCCTCTTTATTTCAACATTCTCCATGATATATCGTTACATGTACCTATATTGGAAGAGAACAATCTTGTTGTATTTGGTTCATGAATCTCCCTTTTAGGAGGAAAACCTGTTGGTTCCTAAAACATCTCATGATGTGCATAAACTACATCATATAAATCTGATTTAAGCTTGGAATCACAATTTTCAAATGACTCATTATTCACATCAACCTTTGGCTTAACCATAAGAAGTACAAAACTCTTACCAGAAATCACTAGACTTTTTACCTGTCCCGCATTTACCATCGCTATATTTCTTTTATTGCGATGTTCTTTGACAAGAAACTCCTTGCCATATTTAAAGAGATGATACTTATTTCCATGGTGATGAAATATTTCTTTCCTATCAAATAAGTAAGGACTTCCCAAAACAATTCCTAATATATCAAGTGGTACTACATCAAGTTCAACTGTGTCAATAAAGTGTGCAGTAATTGTGAATCACAATATGCACTTTCTTGAGACAGAAAGTTTCATCTTGCATATCCACCCAAGTGGATAAGGCTTTGGATGTGTAATGGTCTCAATTTTAATCTGTTTGACCAAGTCTTCTGATATGAGATTTTCTTGTGACCCACTATCAAATAGTGTGTTAATTTTTGTATGTTCTGAGACTACCCTCACATGGAAAAATTCAATTCTTTCTTCCTCATTTGGAGCTTGTACATGATAGTTTGAGGTACTATTTCTTAGCTTAGTTTTAGTTTCCTTTCCCCTTCACTCTTCATTACATGGCCCTTCGTTTTGTTTAAATCTTTGAATCTTCACCTAAGTCTTGTGGTGTAGTTGTAGTATTTGAATTTTTCTTCTTTCCTTTGTTTTTGTTAAAGTGAGTTCTTTTTCGGAATGAAGTTTCCAATAGTTTTCTCTTCATGGCCTTCTCTTGAACAATGTTTACGTGTAAATTTCTCACCCTCCTTTTATGAGATGCATTTCTTTTTTCCTTTTCACTTAAGAGGTTTTATCTTTGTTTTTCCCTTAAAAACATTTCTACCCTCATCAAATGTTTTCCTCTAGCCTCTCGTCATAGCTTACACAAGCTTTGTCTAGACTAGTAGGATTGAACATAAGGATAGTATGTCTAAAATTATTTCATCTTCGAAACCTATATTTGGAAAGAATCTTATTTTAATCTACCCCTAATAAGAGTGCTCTTCTCCTAAACTCTTGGGTGTAGTCTTGTACATTTGTCCTTAAGTTGTTTGAATTTTTTTCCGATTTCATGACAACCCTTTGTAAATGATCTAGTGCTAATTTCTTTTAATTGAATTAATAAAATTCAGCTTGTGATAAAGTGATCTTACCATGTTTTTTAATTTCATCCTTGGTCTTCGGCTTCCCCACCATGCCAATGTTGCTCATCCATTCTCAAAGAGGCTATTTGTATCTTGGTGTGGTGTGTGGGGATTTTGTATCATCAAGTAAACTTCCAACTATCTTTATCAATTGTCAATTTTCTCTTGTGAGTGACCTGCACCATTAAACATAGGAAACTCCAAATTTAACATCAAGCTTTAAAAATGGGGTTACCGGTGGTTTTAGACTTGTGAGATTGATTCACCGAAGTATAGGATGACGATGTAGAGAGGAAGAGGATGAATATGGGGATGGTGGATCTCTAAACCTGCTTCATGTCACTCTTTGACTTTTCATCACTTTTATTTCCTCTGAAAGAACCCTCTCCTTCTTTCCTGGTGTTTGAACCCTTCTCCAACAAGCCTATCATTCCTTTCTTGGTATAGTATCCTCACCATCTCCGTCATATCAAGAAATATTTGAATACCCATTCTTCTTCTTTGAGATCAATGTCTTGGGGAGCTTCTCCTTCTCTTGAAGACATGCTTATTTGCTTCTATGGCTCTTGGAGGTGGGTCACTGGCCCTTCTTGGTTGAGGGTTTCTTTGTTCACTAACCAAGTGTTCTTCACCTCTCTTGAGTTTAAGCCTAGTAAGCATCAAAACTTGCAAACAATCAACTATATCTTTGCACAATAACGAATGTAGACTAGAACTCTAGCTCTGATATCAACTGATCTGAAAATGGAACTATTTGTAAATGTTGCACAAAGTATCCATTTCCATTTAATTAAGTGTGCAAAGTATTCTGCATGTCTTACAACTTAAACAAAGTGTTTTTATTGGTGTTTGGAGTTTATGTGAAAATGTTAACTAATTTTATTGTTTAACATATTATGTCATAAATACCTGACAAGATAAACTCACACCATAGCATAACACAACAAGCGGTAGGCAACTCACCCTCTTGAGCTACATACGGTAGGTCCAAAGGCTCTGATGAGCATTTCCTTGCACTATTAAGTTGCTAAGAATAGGTATACATTGAGAAATATGCCTAAACGAGGCAAAATTAGCTATAGAAATTTACTTTAGAAGACACTTAAATAAACTAAAAAATAGCTTTTTTCACCTCAAATGATGACGTACAACCCAATACGGCTCCACATCTTCCTAATGGCCATGGTAGCCCTTTCCTCTTTACTAAAGAAAAAAATGTAAAGAACACCCCTGTTCACTCTACAACATGTCCCAAACAATCCATAAGTTTGAAAAGCCAAAATTGACAAAAATTTTGTCATGTTTGATCGAAAAAATTGAGAATGTTATGACGAAACAAAATTTTTCAGTGGCATAAAAAATCTCCTCCAAAATTGGAGAAACTCCGGTAGCTCCACCCAAGAATAAGTGACAGGTAAAACGGTGGAACCGCACACCAATTTAGGGGTAGCAATAAGTTATTTGAGTTTACGAGCATATTCATAGAGAAAAGGCGGAAATGGTTAGTGTTGGCGTTTAGTGTTAAATCCTTCCCATGGTCATGTCTTACCGGAGTCACGTGGCTAGGGGCTAGCACTAGGAGTGCTTAACCCGGAAATTTTCCCTGCGGTACAGCATGGAGCTTAGCGCTTGATTGCCTACTTGAGGTCATGTGACCACCAGGGCTTAAACCTTAACTCTGCCCATTGTTTAAAAATGACCCAATAGGGTGTTCACATACGACCCGACTCGCGTTTCGCTTTCTTCTTTGAAATTCAACCCAACTCACCCTTGTTCTTTGCTTCCCAACCTTCCATTCAACAAGCGCACACTACGTGTTGGTTGGGTCGTGTACGCTCGAGGGTCGTCGTAGGGATTAAAATAACTTAGGCATTTCGAAAAGTATTTTAACCATTGGCTTTCGGGCCACACAGTAGCCTCACGGTAGAACCACGATGCACCCCTCAACGAACCTATAGTAAACTATGTAAAATTAAATTTTTTTCCATAAAAAAATTCTGAAAATAATAATTTTTTTTGTTCAAAAGTGCTATTTTGAAGGTTGGTAGGAAACTTCAAACTTTGTTATCTTTCACCTTGACATCCAGATTTTATCACATTTGAGGCACCATAATTGTAGCAATGAGAGCCTTTACGGTCATTCATATTGCAGCAATTAGGCAGGTTTCACTTTTTTAACATTTTTTAAACTTCGACATGATCTCATGATCATACCCAACTCAATATGCTCTACCTGCTATGAACACTTGTCGTCTTGTTGGCATCCTTTGCTACGCCATTGTCCTCTGATCTACCTCTCCATCTGTTCCACATATGTGAGTGCACTTTCCTCTTGCTAACTGCTGTTATGTATCTGGCTTATTGTTTGCTTGTTCGTGAAGGATAATAGTTATGGTTTTGTAAAGTAGGTAGTTTATTTCACTTCCTTCTTCCATGTTGGGACTGTCTACCATGCTATGCAGACCGAATTATAATAAATAATGATATGTTGTTATCTTCTGCATCTTTTGATCATGCACTCTTTTCATATCGGGTGAGCTTGCTTGGAGCTGGATCGCACTCGAAGGAGTTATTAAAAAACATACTTTAATAATATCATATGAATAAAATTATATACAAATAGATATGGGTAGATATGTAATTATGATGCCTTATAACTTGGCTTGTCTTTCACAAATGTGAGTTGTAGGAAATTCACAACATGTGTGCCTCTCCCCTTCTTAGATGGCTACTTTTTACACTCTTCCCTTTATTTAATGTTCTTTCTCTCTTGGTGATGGTGCTATACCGGTTGGGGTAGTCATTTTGATTTCATAAATCATTTCAAAATTTCTACATAGCGATGCAACGGGATATCCCCTTCTCGTCTCCTCCCTCAGTAGATCGATGAGCGCCCCAGGATAATTCAATAGATCCTCATTTCCCATGTCTCTTTTAGGAGATTTCATTTCTCAATATTTTTAGTCTCGTCAAATTATACAACATATTTGTTTGCCCTATGTTGATGGGGGTTCTTTGTCATTAGGTAGCCTGTGATTGTTGTGGGATCCACCTTCTTAGTTTCATGACTATTCGATGCTTCCTTCGGTTAAAACTTCAAGGGACGAGCACATGCCTAGAAAGATATTCCTTTACAATAGGTGCATCTTTAGGTACTTACAATTATGGGTGCACAAAAAATCCTTCATGATGTATAAGCAAGGCCTTGTTTATAACATATAGATATTTGTCTTTTATTGAACCATCGAACCCACAACTCCAACAATGAGTGCCTTCTCCTTTCAACAACTATATAGATCTATCTTTGTTAGACATCCCAACAACTCAAAAATTAATATCAACTATATGCAACAAATGATACATCTTTCCTCTATGTTTCTCTTATAAATAAAAAGTCATAGTTTATTTGCACAGACACTTATTTGGATGTATTACTTCTAATTGTAGCTTTACGAACTTCTGTTCCTTGCTACTATGCCTTTATTTTATCTTATTTTTCATACTTCACATAGGTACCTCCAAAATGTTTTCCTTTTTCAATGACATAGCTTTAATAAACGATAAGTGATAGAGGGAAATGATAATTTGCTTATTCTATTTTATTGATGAATCTATGCCACCTAACTCTGTCACTATAGCTTAGAATCTACCCATTGTTGTTATAAAGAAATGTAGGGTAGATCTCAGAATTACATATATCAATTTTCTAATTTATTATTTTTACATGTTACATAATTTTATTATAGGAAAATAATGATTAGAATTTCTGTATTTAATCATATTTTAATAACCTTTCATACCAGAAAAACAATGATTTTTTTTTCAATTAAAGAAATATACATTTGGGCCACGACTCTAAATTATATATATATTTTTCTAATTTGTCTTGTATGTCTATATTTACCATGTTTTTAACATCAAAAAAATGAATTAATTTAATGATATACATGTTGTGTTTAAATAATTTTTTGTCAAAAAACAATGAATTTTCAATTAAAAATTCATTTGGAGCTAATGTAAAGACTATATAAAGTTTTCTTAACAAATTAAAGAAAATGCATTGAGTAGCTCTCAAGTTCTATATAATTTTCTAATTTTTCTGTATGTATATATTTATAATATATGTTTCTGTCTTTATTTTGTAGTTTGTTTGTGAGAAAATAATAAGTTTTTGTTTGCTTAAATAAATATTTGTTTTGAATGTAACTCTCTATGATCTATGTATATTTTTTTTCTACTTGTTGTGTCCTTGTATTTACATAATTTTATTGTGGAAAACATTGATTTTTTTTTCAATTAAATAAATCATTTAGGAATTAATTAAATACATATGCTAAAAACGTTTCCAAAATAATGTTCATTTAATATGTTTTTAAAGGAAGAAAATGTGGTGTTTTGAAACCATCCTTGATATAAATTCTCCAACAAAAAATTATTAATCTAATATATATTTTAAGGAAAAGAGTATTAGCAGTATTTTTGAAATACATTTGTTCATTCTCATAAACTTTAGGAATTTTCTAGTGTTTTGGGAACCATTTCCATGTCATTTCTGTCATTTCTACATAAACTGAGAAAACCATATGCTTTTATCAGTTTCTCATAAACTTTGGGAACTGTAAGAAAACAACGTGCATATAATTTTATACTCCCTTGTTTCAAGACAAACCATGTACATGTCATTTTCTCCCATAAAATTTAAAATGGCTGGCTGTCATTTGTCACATAAACATTACGGGTGAACCATGTACATGTCATTTTCTGCAAATTTGAAGGCTGTACATGTCCAAACTTACATCATATGGCTTTAAGAGAAAACCATGTTTATGTTCTCACATAAACTTTCGAACATAAATCATGTGCATATAATTACATGCCATAAACTTTAAGGAAAAGCATCTACATGTCACTTCTCCCATAAAATTTAAGAGAAAACCGTGTACATCTAATTTCTCCCATATAATTTAAAGTGAGCATATACACATACATTTCTCCTTAAAGTGAGAAAATCACCACCACATGTGTTTCTCCCATGAACTTTAAGGAAAACCATGTCCGTGTCATTTCTCCCATAAAATTTAACACAACCATGTACATGCCATTTTCCTTCATTAAGGAAAACATTTTTGTAGCACCCATAAGCACAGCAGAAAATGTGAAGTTAGGTTACAATTTGCTTTCCCTTTTTTTGAGATTTTTTTTTTTCTGTTATTCAACTTTACGCAAGCAAAAAAATTTTATGTTTTAGAATTTCATTTTGTGGTAAAATTAAGAGTTGTCGAGAAATTTTATTAGCTTTATGTGGGTATTTTTGGAATTTTAATTTATCACATTTGATATATTTAGTGTTTCTTTGAGTGTGTGTTTTTTAACAATCAAAGGATTCATAAAAAGTCATGTTAATACGTGCTAGTGTATTCTCTAAAAACTTCATGTTTTTTAGCAACAAAATGTGTTATATAAATATAGACAAAGTCTACTTTGGTATCATTATATTTATGAAACCAACTGATACATATCATAATTACTAGAATTTTTTGAACTGATCCAATTTCAAAAAACTACATATTTTGAATATGTTTCGAGACACACGAAATTTCTCAGCATATAAGTTATAAACTAAAAATATAAAAAACTTCCCATTACGGATAGCGGACCAATACAATGCACCATAAATTTTTCAATTATTTCGATTATTTTGGAAGATACATAATATTGATTTCTTTGAATCATAATTACGTTTCGAGAAATTGTTTGCCTCATTTTCTTTACAAAATTAAATAAAATTAGTAAATATTTATGAAATTCCATAAAATTTATATTTCATTAAATTATATTGAATTCTACAAATGCTTGTCTTGGTTCCTATAGTTAATTCAGAAAGTTTCATGGAGTTTAATCAATCCAAAGTTGAATAATTTTTTTCATATCTCGGCTCTACATAGTTGTAAATGTGTTAGTTTGGCCGAACTTTTAAAAAATGTTCGACGGTGTTTTGAAAGCGTCATCAATTCTAACAACACAAAATTTTGTTCGAACTCTTAATTGATTTTTCATCGGCCATAAAATTCAATGAAGCCCCTCCAAAAAAAAAATCCGCAGAAATATAAATTGATGTAAACAAATTCATTATTTTCGCATTTTGATTTGTAGTTTATAACTAATATGTTAAGAAAATTCACACAAGATGAAACATATTAAAAATATGTAGTTTTTTCATATTGGATCAGTTCAAAAAATTCTGGTAATTTCGGTATGCATTAGTTTGTTTCGTAAATATAACAATACCAAAGTAGACTCTATCTATATTGTTGTAACACCTTTTTACGAAAAACACAAAGTTTTAAAAGAATACCAATGTGTTCATTATTTTTTTTGAATCATTTGATTGTTAAAGAACACACTCGAAAATTTTAAGTTTACATATCCATGTGAATAAAAAAATTCAAAAATAAGTAATAGAGCTAATAAGAATTTCTAACAAGAAATTTTTTTTTGTTGTAAATATAAATCTTAATGAAAATTTGTTTTGGCTTGAAAGTTGAAGGGAAAAAAAAAAAGAAATATATATATATATATATATATATATATATATATATATATATATATATATATATATTTGAAAAAGGGCAAAAAAGTGTAACCCAACTTCACATTTTCACCGTGGTTATTTCATATTTTTCTGTTACACCACAGGCAACCTAAAAGTGTAAGATAGGCTTCTCAAGGGTTATGATCTTGGACAAGAGTTGGATACCCTAAATTCATCCAAACACATCTCCATACCATTACACCTCCCCATGCTTTTATCCACCATTTGCTTCATATTTCCTCGAGATTATTTCACCAGCAACAGTTGGGACTTTCTGTGGCACTGCAAGAAACTTGTAGAAAGACACTCTAACAAAACCAATGGGCATATCCTTAAGCTACCTTTAAAACTATCATCACCTCATCCAAACCTACAAAAACCACCCACACTTCATCCTTGCACCCATGAGTTTGATACCTTACTAAACCACACTTAGCACTTTCTCCTCCTTGCTACAAAAAAATACATTTACAAGCATAATTAAGTCATGATTAGACAGATCCATGAGTAAAAACATGATGGTTAAAACATGAAGTATACGGTGTGTTTATCCATTTTGGCCCAACGATGTGTGATTGGTTAGTCTTCTTTCTGAAATTTCAATTCACTAATTTACTTCATGAAAGATGCCTGGTTTTCTTCCCATTTCTTGCCATAGCTTAATTTGTAGATTTATTTCATTGCAAAGTAGCTATGTACTTTATTGTTGTAGAATGTTTTTTTATTTCTTATAGAAATAGCTTTTTACTTACTTGTAGCCCTGAATTCTAATTTGAAAAGTGCCAGTGACTTCATTCGGGAAACCATAGAGATACCACCCTTTCATAGGACTCAAAAGAGGATGACATGAGTAGAATGCATATTCTATGTATATAGCACTATCACCTCCAAGTTTTTATGAACCCTAGGTTGATAAATTAAATTAGAGTATCCTTTGGGAGTTGTAGCATTCCTAGTGCAATACCAAGGCTCACCACACGTAATACTCACAACATATATAAACCTTATCAAGCTAACATAATAGTGTATGAACAACATAATAATGATTGAATTCAACCTTAATGAACCTAAATTAATATCACAACAACATAAAAATCACTATCTAATCATAACACCATGCAATGGAAAAAAACAAGAGTAGGATATATATTATTCAATAATTAGGGAATACTATAACCATAGAGTATTATAGTCTAAACTCCTCCAACCCCTAGCTCTTCAACCTCTCTCACAATCATCAACGTGGAAGCATAACAGTGCATTAATTTTGGTCGTGATTTCAATATCCTAGCCTCCATTATATAGGCAATGGGAGACTCTCATTTTACCAAGTTCTTCACTAGTTCACTTTGGGAAAAATTCAAGAGGATGGAAGATGTTTCCACTACTTTATTTCTTTCTCCCTCCTTTTTAGACTTATTTAGATGAGAAACATGTCTCTATGGGGTTGAGCACTATTTTCTAGCTTTTCATATCAAAGTTGAATAAACCATGGAGATTTTGTACGTTAACTCATTATTTTTTGCTAAATGAATGTTAAACTTTCATAATGCAGCGATAATGAAGATACATAGTGATTTTGGCTAGGGTAACGTAGGTTACTAGGTATTTTACATCATTAACATTATTTTGGGTCTCTTGGTGTGTGTTACTATGGAATATAGACCTATACTCAGGGTTTTATTGGAGCCAAAACATGTGCTTCTCTTGTGAGATGATGAGGATATTTTTTCCATTGTAACACTTAGTATTGAAAAATATAATATTATGGTAAATAACTAATAAATAATATAAATGGTTATGCAATAAGTAATTGATAAAATTAAATAAAATCATAATTATCTCTCTCTCTCTCTCTCTCGCTATATATATATATATATATATATATATATATATATATAATTTTGAATTAATATAATTTTAAAAACTAATATAAAAAATATTATAGAATAAAATTAAAATAAAATATTTATAATAATATTTTCAATTTTGAATGTGTGATGATTTTTGGGTAAGTGGTAAAACATTTGAATAACTAACCTATATTATATGGATTTTTATTTTATATCTAAGACCATACCAATTAACCACTTAGTGAGGTGGGGAAAAATTCTTGGATGATTGACAAAAAACCTTCTAGGGTTTTCTATAGGAAGCTAGGGAAGACAAAGTAAGAGATATAAAGTTGCTAAGAGTAGAGAATTCAATGCACTGGAGCAAGGCTAAAACTAACAAACTCATGGTGAATAACAACTTTTTTTTTCCTCTTGTGAATGTTTTCTTGGCTTAGCAAATGTAGCAAAAGAGAGTCCTTGGCTAACTCAAGAATGAGATTTTGAACACAAGATAAGCACTGCGTAATATCCACAACATGTAAACCTTATCAAGCTAACATGCTAGTGAATGAAAAACATCATAATCATTGAGTTCAACCTTAATGAATGTAAATCCACATCCTTAGGATCATAAACATCATTATACGATTATAAGACTATGAAAGGAAAAAACAAAGGTAGGATATATATTGTTTAATAATAGGGAAATTTGTGATAGAGGTGTTCCGGTCAATCTCCTCAAACTTCTAGCTCTTCAACCTCTCACTAAATGATCAAATTGGAAACATAATTGTGCATGAATTATGATCCTAATTTCAATATCTAGCCTCATTATATAGGAAATGAGAGGCTCTCATTTTCCAATTTCTTCACAGTTCACTTTGGGAAAATGTTAAGATGATGGAAGATGTTCTTGTACTTTATTTCTTTTTCCCCACCTTGTTAGTCTTAGTTGCGATAGAAAACATCTATATATGGGGTTGAGGCACTATTTTCCATCTTTCAAATCCAAATTTTAGTAAACCACATGAATTTTATTGCATTAACTCACCCAATTTTTACTTGTGGGCTATTGAAACTTGGGTAACACAACCATAATGAAGACACATAGTAATTTTGTCTAGGGTAATACAGATTACCATGTAGTTTCCAACATTAACATGTTATTTGCAGGTCTCTTAGGGTGTGTCACTATGGAAAATGGGCCTATAATTAGGGTTTTATTCGAGTCAAAACATGTGCTTCTCCTTTGAGATGATGAGGAGGTGTTTTCCACTATACCACTTAGTATTGAAAAATTTAATATAGTGTTAAATAACTAATAACTAATATAAATGGTTATCTTCATTTTCATAATGTTGTTGCATAGTACCTACTTGATATGCAGTAATTAATTGATAATTTTAAACAAAATCATAATTATGTGTGTGTGTGTGTGTATAATTTTAAATTAATATAATATGAAAAACTAATATAAAAATATTAGAAAATAAAATTAAAAGAAAATATTTAAAAAATATTTTCATTTTTATATGTGTAATGATTTTTGGGTAAGTGGTATTGATAAAACTATGGTAATGTAACTAATTTTATTTAAAAGTCAATAATATCTTTGGTAAAATGGGAAAAATATCCATGAAGATTTAAGAATCTTATTATGTTTTAAGTAGTAAGACTTAATTTAAAAAATGTTTATAAAATTAAATTGAGGTCAAATATTTATAAGATAGTTTTCATTTTTTTGAAATGAACTATGGTTTTGGGCATGTGGTGTTGATAAGCCATGGTATTGGTCCATGCTATTGTAACAAAATATAATTTTTTATGACACTCCGCAAATATAATCTTATTTTAGTTTTTTTTTTAATATAACTTTTCTATCTAACAATTAAATTTAAAACCACCTAAAAATAGTCATTAGCCAATTAGAAAAAACAAATTACCTTTTAAAAAATAGGATTTCAAAATATTTTTTTTAATATTTTTTTTTCAAATATTTAATAAACTTCATAAAATCCATTTAAAAAATTTAAAACTAATTTTTGACAAAAATAAAAAACATTTTAAATATGCATACAAATTAGGAGAGAATGTGTCCATTTACTTGGATAAAAAAAGAGTAAACAAAAGTATCTCTATATAATCTTACATATAAGTATCCATTAATAAAGGTAAAAGCAATAGGAACCTATAATCATTTGTCTTTAAAGATAGTTAAAAAGATGTAACTTGTGTCCCCATTTATTTCATCCATCTATTTTTATAATTATTTTCAAAAACATAAAAAATATGTATGTTATAAGAGTGTTAATTTTTGGTTAACAATGGTATATTATATGCTTAACTTTAATTACCCCAATGTTCCTTTAGCATTTCAATGAAATTTTCCGATCACATTGACGGGTAAAAGTAGATAGAACAGCAAAACAAAATACGGAAGATAAAGCCAAAACAGAAGGACACCATATTTGGCGGATGCTAAGTAAAAACCACAATGTGAGTAAAACCCTTTAATCAATTCTTCTTATTATTATATCATAATGTTCACAAGAGTGACAAAGAGAGTACAAAAGTCAAATAGACTTGCAAAATGTAAATTCAAAACAACCTTGTCAATTTTTGTTGTCAATGATAGTAGAACTTCAACCCTAACGAGAAAGAGAAAGATGGTAAATGCAAAAAAAAAAATTCTCCTTTGAAACTTGATCAAAGGAAGTAAAAGTTTACCTCCAGCAGTGGTGAAAGTGAGCCCGAATTAGTGGGGTGCCGGTAAACTTGTTTAAGTTGTGGTCAATACAAAATCAGTATTTTACTTTTCCTTGGATTTTGTGCTTATAAATGTAGCCAATGAGACAAAAATGAACCCAAAAATTGAATTGAAATGATGCCCATAAATAAAAATTCAACGGTCATCAAACTACATAAATTTCCGAGGTTTTCAACCTGTCGTTGTGTGTGTTATTCCATCCTTCTTGTTCCACACGTAGGAGAGAGATAATTTCTAATGTTGTGCGAACCCATTGAGAGAAGGAGAGATAATGTGTGAGTGATGATGATTCCAAATGAGGTGAGAGATCAGTTGTGTTATAAAAAAAAAATTGTGGGTCAAGAATTATGTCCATTCGGCTTCATGAGCCTACATGTTGATGTGGGCAATGTGAAAAAATTGCACATGTATGTGCATAAATTCAAAAATATAATTCTTCTTGTCCAAATTGGATGATATTTATATCGGTGTTGAGCCCACTCAAAAAGGAGAATTTAATGCAATCATCATCCACAAAAATTCAACTTGTCCCAAAGTGGAATTTGGCCTAGTTCCCATTTTTAAAAGTCCTCTAACTGGGAGAATTCCACTGCCAGTTATCCTCATCATTGACCATCATGTCATCATGTTGTCATGTACCATCTATACATCTCATCTCATCTTTGTTCTACACAAACCACCTTATGAATATACAAGAAAAAGAATTGTTCAAGAGTAAGTTAAAATAACTTGCAATATCCCTTGACAAAGGTCTGTCCGGAAAGTAGAACCTCGATCATACTTCATATGATATTAAGTTGTTGAACACCACATGCATCCTATATATGAATTGTGGCGGGTACACTATGTTTCTATCGTGTTATGTGTGGCAATATGATGCAATGTGTTGTCCTTGATGGCAACCTATACGATAGAATTGTATGGTGGAAACCTACTTGATGAGTTGCCTATGATAAGAAACCTATGTCTTAAATATGTAAGGATGATGCAGCTACAGATTATTTCAGAAGTAACAAAGAAATAAATTCCATTAAGTGCTAGAGTAATGATGAATAAGATATGTCACAAAGCATATGCGGGTTTGTAAAGGAAAAGTAGCGTATGTACGTGGAAAAGTACGTACCAAGTCATGTATGCCATTTTGCGCTCCAAATTTATAATACAAAGGGGCATTACCATGGTTTTGGCACACTGTATTGAGCGTTGGATTATCTATTTGATCCCTTCCAGGAATACCATCAGTGGTTGAATGGTTTTGACTCATGGTATTGACAAAGGCTGGAAATCTATATAGAGGAGATAGGAAATCATAGTGCAAGAAGTGGTATGAAGTCTGGAGGTTTTAATGAATGTTACTCACAGTATGCGTAAGATAGGTAACATTTTATTGATTGATCTAATTTAATAATGCACCTATGAAGAAAATGATGAAGAGGATCTCTAGATATGAAATGACTATGTATTTTCTAGATACATTTTATGGAATGTTTAGATCTGAGATGTGGTGGTGTTTTCAAAGTGAAGGGTAAGATACGGAGGCTATTACTCTTATTTCTAAAGATTTGTGACATCACAATGTTTGCGGATCTATACACGGTTTGGCCAGCATGAAAATCGGCATTATGCTCTGGCCTTGTAAGGTTGGTTTCAGAAAAAAAGAAGCATTATGGAATATGAGGTCAGCTCTAAAATATGTACTTCACATATTTCTCAAACTCATTTTTGAAATGAGAGGTACTTCACATGAGCCCAAAACTTCATTGGTATGATGTATGTCGGGGCATCAAAAAGAGAAGGTGAACCACTCATATTGCTCATATTCCATAGCATAAGGTGAACCACTCATCCTATGCATATGTCAATCATAATGGAAGGTGAACCACTCACTCTAGACACATTTCAACCATCACAGGGTATCACAGGGGAAGGTGAACCACTCACCCTATACACAACGCAATAATCGGGAAAGGTGAAACACTCACCCTGTACACAATGCACATTATAGGGAAAGGTGAACCACTCATCCACCGCGGTCGCTCATAGCTCGAGAAAGAAGTACCCCAAGACCTTAGGAGCTCCCGGAGTTTGGTGTGTGAAAAGAACTCAGAAGTGGGGCCCCCATAGGAGGGTCTTTCAATGACTCCATCCTCATTCAAAATGATAATAATTTGACATTACCGAAGGTCTTACGGTAGGATGTCTGCGAAAGTATTTGATCGGTCCTAATATGTTGGGTGTGTGCTCCCTACAATACTACATATCCAGGGATAAAGTGGTGCACAGTATAAATGTGATTGGAGCAATAGTGGAACATATGATTCTATAAAATGAAAATCCCACTTTGATTGATAGTGAATCATGGTGGTATCCCAAAAAATTCTCAAATATCTCACTAAAAACTTCCTTAACCAAATAAATTTAAAAAGCCACACTCGTAGCAATTTATTCGACCTTAGTGGTTCTTAAAACATTTGATTTGTACTTTCTTTGCATCCAATATATTGAAAGGTCAATGAAGCAAGATCCTTATGTGTTTTTATGATCATCACATATATACAATAACATCAATATATCCATGTAGCTTCAAATTCTTGGCGATTTATCTCAAACCATAGTTTATTGTACCAGCATCTCTCAAGGATTCTTAGTAGCAACCAAATGTATTTCGAGGAGGCTAGGCCATAAATTGACTCAATGTATTCCTGACATATGTTCGGATGAGAGTTTACCAAGAACATTATGCCCCCCACAAGTTTTTGATACTCCACATATCTTCTTCAAGGTGAGTTCCATTGGAGTAGGCACAAAATTGAAATCTATCATTCCACATATCTGAATTAAACACAATTTGTTTTCCTTGAGAAATGAAAATCTCACCTCGATTTTACCAAACCTTTGGGCCTAGGAAGTAGTGCATCATTCTTTTACATTGTAAATTTTCACCATACTCATTTCCCATCCTAATCTTGAAATGCCCCATGGCATATCACATGAAAATATTTCATCATCTGAAAATATTTTAACATATCATCGAAGATCAAATGAAAGCTTTCGTGAAGTATTACGCCGAAGAAACTTGGTCAAATTCCCTGTCGATTTACGCCCAGGGTACGACTTACTATTCTGGTGCACAGCCATGTTGGTGTCATACTGCATTTTAAGCCCAACCATGTCGGCGCCATTATTTTCTTCAGAAAACTCGTTGATCCCTTCTTTGGTATTGCTTCCTAAAATGGAGGAGAAGCCTCGGCCTCTGTAATCTCAAGGGTGATGATTTGGTTGATGAAAAATGATGATAAGGCTAGGTGGTCTCATTTTAGAGCCTTGATCTAATGCATGGGATCATCTCTTAAAGTGGGCCTTCATCCTCTATTCATGGGCTCCCAACTATCTTCTCCTTCTGTAAATTTTCTCCCTAGTCCTCCAGTTTTAGGCCCTGGTTGATCATTGTTAGACTTGTTTGACCTCCGTCCCTTTGCATGCTAGAATTATGATAAGCTAAGTGCTCGGGAGAAGAATTAATTTTTGAGCTTCGATGGACTTATATTTTCACCTAAGGACGGCTCCAACATCAAGGCCTTTTTTTAAGCTATCCTTTTGTAATTTAGCAATAAAAACATCTGATGTTTTCTTTCTATATTTTTCTGTATGTTTATACAAATATTTTGTTACTCCTTGATGTGACAAAAGACTAATGTGTACATTTATTATGTATTGTGTCGTAGTTGATGTTGTATCTTGATCATTTGTAAGTATTCACATGCCATTAGTAGTAGGAAGTGGCCCTACAAGGATCATGGATCAAGGTCACCATCAACGGATTCAAGTGTAGCGTTTGGGAAAAGGTATTTATGTCTCTTTCCTCGTTGCATTGTAAACATTAGTTACGAAAGATTTGCGTTAGAAACAATCTCGTGTTGCTAGACCTACTCTAGGGCTATAAATATCACCTTCGTCCATAGAGGGGATTTATCTTGACAACATAATTGATGACTATTTCCAGCATACTTTGACCGTTGTGATGACTAAATGGTATATAGACCTCCCTTGAGGAATTTTTTCAATTTCAATTCCTTGGTTATGGGCTTCCTCACTCACTTCCATCCCTATACGGTATGAAGCGAAACCCATGTTCCTACCTCGGTGAAGCAATCATTGTTGTGCATATCTATGGTCACGTTGCATGAATGGTAGCTTCTTTTTCACCTCGTTAAATTTGAGATCTGATCGTATTTATCGAATGGCTTGCAAAATTGACCGTTCTAGGATTTTAAAATGTCCTAAAATGGGGTGAGTGTGGCACGGACGGAGGTTATTTCCAGGCTCAATACCTTGATTTGGTATATTCCTAGTCTAGGACTCTATATGGTGTCCCCGTGTATTAGTATCCTTCAAATTATCACATCATCCTGGGTATCTGTGTGTGCCTCTAGTGGATGGCTTTTTGTTAGGAGAGTGGCTCATACTAGTAATGGTGCGCACTAAAACTTCTTTAAAGTCTAAATACATTATTGCCTCTACACCCCTACTCCTTCCCATAACTAGAAGAATCCGGTAAAAACACAAGGGTAAATATTATTCAATCTCTGGGAGTGAATCAATCCTCGAAAAGGTAAAAAAAAAAATGGTAAAGAGCAATTCTAAATCGAAAACCTAAACATGATTCAAAGAAATCATATGTTGGTGATTCTTCAAATGTAAGAGAAAACATCCTTGTTTGATATGTGATAGCGTAGTGTCGGGTCTTGATAAATACGCTGTCAATGATCAGAATTTGCTCTTTTTCATGTTTGCATAGTGAGGTCCCATGCTATAAATTGTCATCATTCCATTAGGTCATGATTCATTGATGGTAGTTGTCTTTCATCGATTTTCCCCTCATGTGAAAACTTATTGTTCCTCCTCTTCTGGTCTTCGGTCATGATTCACTTTCACTCTGAGTTAATTTTATTAGGTCATAGGGTTGGTCTCATTAGGTTATAGGGTTCCACCATGGTCAAATTAATGATGAAAATGTCAATAAAAAGTAGCAAGGACGTGAGGATACTAATAAACTCAGAAAGTACAATATCTAGATAAGTCGAAAAGGTTGTTCTTTTCAATTTGATGTAATTTTTACTAAAACACATTTTGAGGTGTGAACGGTGCTTTTTTTTTATTATCATCTTTTATGTAATTTTATGTCTTCATATGTAATAAGTTGAACTTCGAGTTGTTATCTCCATAAAGCCATGGTGGTCCTTTGACCCCACCTAAGGGTCAAGGGATTTTCTCTTTGGTTTTCAAAGGTTTTTCTTAACATTATATTTACTACAAAACATGTTGTAAATATTTCCATCGAGAATGAGCATGGAAAAGTTTTCCAATGGTATATCATACTCCCAAAACTGAAACACGGATTAGAAGATATGCCCAAATTAATAAAAGCCCCAAAGCACCATTTTTCATTATTCGTAACCCTTCAAACTATAATGTTTTGTTTCATTGCCGCATATGACAACTCCGATGTGATTGCATCACATTGCAAAATTCCATGGGCTGTTGATTGAAACAATTCTGATTGAACACTTCCAATTGAAAACTTCCGATCGTTGTTACAGGTGCATTCGGACCATGGACTCTTCTCAATGATACGATGGCCAGTCCATAGCATCGCATTAATGGCACTGCGCATATTTAAACCCTTCACTATTTCCCCATCGATATACGCTTCCCACAGGTGCATTTGGACCCTTGAGTCTTCTCAACGATCCGACGGTCCACATGCCATCTGTCGCAAGCTTCGCAATGATTAAACATTCGACCCCGCTCTTTTGACATCGCTAATACGATGAATCACATTACGCAATTGGAAATTCCCACAATGTTTAACTTCAAACCCGCTCCCCTTCCACTACGATTTGCGATTGCGATTTTCCCTGGGTCCCACCTAAAAGCCCTTCCGCCTTTTCAAAAGAAAAGGGTTTTTCTCTGTGTAAAAGCAGAAATTTCATTTCATATTTGTTTTAAAAAGAATTTCTTTTGCCCTCCTCTACGAGCTCATATCCTTGGTCTCGCCTCACTTCGCACACACTTACGCATATCTGCGATTTCTCCACCTTACATATGTTATGACCACTCTTCTGCTGTGATTTGCGATTGCGATTTCTCCTAGTCACACCAAAGGTTTCCGCCCCTTCCGCCCATTCCACTTCTCCTCTACACCATTTTACACTATCACATCACATCGCTCCATTACGCAATGTGCCCTCCCCCCTTCCGATGTGATTTGCAATTGTGATTCGGGCCTCCCATACTTCCTTTCACTCTTTTTAATATAAAAAGGGATTTTTTGTTAAAGGGGTCAATGTGACTTTAAATGGGTTTTCAAAGGAATTTTCTTCATCAAAGGGTTTTTCTTCAAGATTAAAGGAAAAAAGACATTTTGTTTGAGATGAGCTAATTATAAACGTAGAATTATTTTGGCCTCTTCGGCCAACTTGATTAAAGGATTGGCTCTATAAAATTCTTCTTCTCATTTATTCGATGTAACAAAAAAAATCTAGGATGGTGAAATATATTGTTCCCCCTTTTAGGGGAATATTGTTAGTTTATTTTCATATTTCGGTTATGTTTAAAGGCATTGGAAATAGCTCTTCATACGAAGATGCATCCCCTCAAATTCTTTCTGTTAATGTAATTTCTAAGTCACTTGAAGGGGAAAAAAAGGTGGAGATAAGTTGGAATCATTGAGGACACTCTGTGATCCATTTTTTAATAGTTTGGCGGGGAATTAATAAAGAAATGCGACAGTTTATGGGATCCATGTGGTATGGATTTTAGCACTGTTCTTTCCTTTGTGATCATTTGTTAATTTTTATGTTTTCCATTAATTAATTCATATTTATGTTTGGATGTTTTAAATATAGATAGGTATAATTCATTGTATAATGCTTTTCCTTGGGGGGAAAACCATCAACTTACTTATGTTTTTTTCTATTGTTTGAGATCAATCTCCTATGCCCTTTTCGACTTCTCACCATTTCTTAAAAATTCCGCCATTATTAGAAATATTTAAAAATCCCCTACCTACCTTGCCCCATATAATACCTTGTATCTTTGATTTAGTTACGATTCAATGCCTTCATTTGATCCATACAACCCGGAAAATTTGTAATGTCCCAAAATGGGGAATTGCAATCTTGGGCTCAAGGAAATTGTATAAAGGGATACAATATGAAAATACGGCAGAAAGAAGAACTTGGATCCCCCTTTTAAAACTCCAAACTTCTCATGCAAGTATAACTCAAGGAAATAATCCTAGAGCTTATACATATCTCCCCGAAATTGAATCTCTCGACGATTTCTCAATGAGAGAGCTTACAACAACATATGAACATAATCATGAAACTCCACAAATGCGAATACAAAATAAGATGAAATAATACAACCATCATGTTCATTAGATATCAGATACAATATACGAAATATATTGAGGAATAAATCCTCTTTCGATGAGAATCCTCCTCGATGAGTAAGCTGAAATACATGAGTAGTTTTAAAATTTGCCACGAGAATACCCGAGAATAGTTTGACAATGTTGTATATACTCTGGTAGCTACTGCAATAATTACATATACATGAAAATGGCTGATATATATAAAGAAAATCCCCAAAATAGAAGAATGGGATCCAATACAAGATTTCTAGCCAATCTAGGAGAGATTGCTAGAAATGCCAGAAAATGTACAAATGTGACAATCTGAATTTTCACTGCAACTGAATAAAATATAGAAAGAGGCTATGGAAGATCTGAAATAGTGTTGCCTCCTTTGATGATGCTCTTCAACGAGAAGGTTGATCCCTCTACTCAAGAATAATCCTCACAGTGAGCCCAAATGGCTCTCCAATAACTCCCTGCGAAAATAACGCGATGGGCGGCCCGCCCAAGGCTGATAACATGAGAGATGAGCGGAAGTGTTTGGCAGTGCCAAAGATAACGAAATGATGTCCGAGAGTCACCTGCGCTACTCCTCAAGAATATGCAAGATTTCCACTGAAAAATAAGCCAAGAGATGGCTCTAAAAGAGTTCTCATTACTTGCACCTAGCAACACAACGTTACTGTCTGCTACAAAAATAACATTGTAGCTACAAAGAAAGCTTGACCAAATGTTGGAATGAGGAAATGAGCTCAAACCCTCTCCTTCCTTGAGGATGAGGTAGGGATTCCCCGAGCAGAACACCCTTGGGTGAAGAACAATACAAACCTGTCGCTTGTTTTGAGATGCAAGTCTTTGCAGACCCTACAAAAATGATAAGCCAAATGCATAATGAAAATGGGCTGCCATCTCCTCCTTATAAAGAAAAAGAAACTTTCTCACCATGGTTCCCATTCACACCTACTTCTAGTTCAAGCTGAAATTAGAAGCCTCCGATGCATTGCGTTGTCTGATGGGTGCAATGTATCTAAACAGTTTTGAACTGACTTGGTCAAAATAATGAATCCTTCTTGATCCGATCATGTTCACACCATGTGGTGCTAAATCCATTTCTTTATTATCCCTCCTTTCACCAAGGAGTGTTATTTCTCCATAAAAAGGGTTAAGGTGTCTCCTTACCCATTTTATTTAACAAAAATAAAAATACGCTAGTATAATGTTCCATTTTAGGTTGAGGCTAAAATTGGGACATTACGGTCTCCCCTCCCACATGTTGCTTGCCCTCAAGCAAGCCTTGTCGACGAAAAAATTTCTCCCCGCTCTTCTGCGTGGCCTCTTCTGTCGACCCACGATAGCTCATCATGGTATGCAATAAATCATTCCTCCATGTACCCCTCAGAAAGTGTGTAGAACCAAAGAATACATCATGAGATAATAGAAGGTCACAGTGGAAATCACTTGTGGTTCAATGGCCTCCTGAGTGGGAGTGATGAAAAACATGGGAAGTATTATTCCCAATGAGTGACTCCTTCACCATGCAATCATCCATATGAAATGAACACGTCCTAAGTAGCTCAAAAAAGTAGTAATCAACCTCGGATCTATGAAATATGCTTAGGGTTGGAATGGAGATTTAGATTTTTCCATCATTAGTTTCTCCCTCCATTTATTGTAAGTGTGAGGGGGTTGTTGATATTGGGCTGAAATTTCATAGCCTCTACAATTGGTCCAAGCCTCCCCACAAAATGAGTCAACCATGAAGTACCTCCTCCAATAACGCATTTTCTCTCCCAATAGCCCCTCTATATGAAGAAAAATAGTGACTTGCATAGCAATCTGTGGTGTGCCCGATATTTCTCTGAAACATAAAGCATGTATAATGGGGAAAATAATACTCTCATTGGGCTATCCCCATACCTACGACACTCTCCAAGTAGTTCTCCTCTTGAATGTACAACCACCAGCAACATAAAGAAAAGTAACAATGAAAACAACTTGTCATAAGACAACTAGAGAGTGGGTCAACTGCCTGTACTCATGGGACAGTCAGGTAGACCTCTGCACCATCAAAACTAAAAACAACGGGGGCTTCTCTAGCCACTTTTTTGCTGCCACAAACATCTCATAAGATGGAAATATGAGAATACTAATTGGTGTAATGGCGCATGAGGAATGTGTAGGCTTCCCCCACAAACCATCATAAAAATAGCCACTCCCATTACGCAATGGGCCACAAGTACATCATAATGAGAAGCATCGGGGGAGATGTGATAATCCTTATCTCATCAAAGCTGGTCATATAATGTGAAAGGTAAACAAAATGAGAACATATATTTATACTACCACGTACACTACGAAGTCCAACAGGCTGAAATGGCTCATTTTGAATGCTCTCCCTCACCTCGATAGTGAGGAAATGGTTGTGTACGACCTCTCAAAAATAATGGGCTATGCATCGTCGATATGCTGATATAAATCATGTTGAATTTCCCTCCCAGAATAAACTCCTCTAGCAAATCGAATATGCATCAAGTGCATAGCTAGGAAGTCCTCATGTGATGCATGCAATAGTTTCTCCTTCAGGACCTGCTTTAAACTCCCCTGAAAGAATATTATTCCATAAAAATAGATGACCATATCATCCATGTGTCTGTCTTGTCTCCCTCCTAGTCATCGAAAACATGCGTGCTGCAGATCTTGAATACTCAACCAAGGGCGGGTCCTCCAACCTAGACCCCATCCTCCACCCTGATTAAACGTTGCTGTTGTGCAATGTGGTGCTCAGTCACCTTTGATGTATGCTACCTTGACATGTACCCCATGCCAAGGTTATCCTCCAGAATTCTGCCCATGCTCATCCTTGAGGTGCTTGATGCTCAAAGAATAATGGTGATCACAGGGAATTTGGCCTCCCATAAGGAAACTCTCATCCGAGAATCTCACAGTCACGGGCAATGAAAGCATGAGTAACCTCCATCACTCCCATGTGAAAAGTACTTATCAAAGGGTATCCTCATCCTCATCAAATATGTGGAGCAATCATCTGCGCATCATGGGGATGCAATCCTCCTTCCACTGCATGACAAGCCTCATCATGTGATGTGGTGATGAGGTAAGAGTGATCTTGAAAATGAGAAGGTGTCTCTCTCCTCCTTGGGTCTGTCCAAAACTCTCTACATTGCGCTGGAATCCTCTAATGTCGCCTCCTCGATGTCAAGAGTGGTAAACCAAATGAAAATATGTCTCTCATCAACTCTGAATCGGGGTGGCCTCCCAGGTAGAATACCCTGCGTTGCAGTGAGACATCAAGCTCGATGGACTATGTGTGTAAAGAGGATTGATTTGTCCCTTTCTTCTCTGTATTTAATAAAGTCTCTCCCTCATGTAAAGACAACACGGAATAGACCGGGCCGTAGCCCTTGTTCATCCTTCTCTTCCTCCTCCATCTCTTAATCCCCATAAGTTCTGCAAATAACTCTGGAATTGTTTCATGGTTCCCATGTCAAAATATGGAATCCCTTTCATAGAAGAAAGACTCACTCCCATGGAAGAAATGGCTCCTTCTCATCTTCATGTGGTGATGGATCTTCCTCCAATATGTGTTGCTTATAGGTTCTGTCCTTACGATTCTCTTCATCAATATATGATCATGTCTCCTTTTCAATGAGAGACCATGGATTTTGGTCTACTTTTGAAAGAGGGATCTCCATGTTATCACAAATAGAAGATTTCCCTTCATATAATAGGGACCTTGCCCTTAGCAAGTCATCATACACATTTTCATCCCTTTCGATATGGAGTGGGGAGTTGTTTCATTGTTTTCTTCAATGCATGCAAAGTGTTTGATGTTATGTTACAAAGAGATTCACAATGATTTTCATCAAATTATTTCACCAAACCTTTATTGAATCCATCTTCTGATTCTACATTTGCATGATAGCATGAAATATAATTTCCAAACCACAAACCATGAGCCATACCTTTGAGTTGTAGCATTGCTCCTCCAATGGCCTCATCTCATTTCTCCATCCTTCCGGCGATGCCAGTGGACCATAGGCTTGCGTTGTGGATCTACATGTGGGGCTGAATGCTCACACCTATCATGATAATATCTAGGGCTTGTTTCATCCACAAACTCTCTGATAAAATCTTTCCAATTTTCCCTCCCTTTCTCCTCAAGATCTTCAATGATACCCTCTAGGGTTTGGAAAAGAAGAAGGGAAACCTCCTCTTCCATCATTCCTCTTTCCTTGTTTCCTATGTACATATCCTCTTCCAAATGAGGAGCTTATCCTTCTAATGGAATTTTATCTTGTGCTGCACAACTGTAAATTTCCCTTCTTAGGAATATCAAAATTATATTCCAGAGATTGACTACGGTGGCATTTACTGGATATGTCACCTTTGAGCAAAGGACAAGATCCAAAGGCTACCTAGCCTTTTGTAGACTACATAGAGTTTGAAATATTCCTCCTTCATGGATTCAGCACTTTTTCTTGAGGCCATAGGCTGAGCCAAAGATCATGCTCTGATACCATTGTAATGTCCCAAATGGGGAATTTCTACAATCTTGATCTCAAGGACACTGTGTAAGGGAGATGGTGTGAAAATAAGTAGAAAGGGGGCTCAGATCCCCTTGTTAAAACTCCAAAAACTTCTCTTCCAGAATTAGAACTCAAAAAAATAAGCCTAGATGGCTTATACAGATCTCCCTAAGACTAGATCTCTCAGCAATTGCTCAATGAGAGAGCTTACAGCAACATATGAACATAGTCATGAAACTCCATAAAACTAAATAAAACATAAGATGAAATATAATATAGCCATCATTTTCATTAAGATATCAGCTACAATATATATAAATATAATGAGGAATAAATCCCTCTTTCGGTAGAATCCTCCTCCAATGATAAGCAATGAAATACATGAGTAGTGGAGGGTACTTACAAGGAATGTCGGAGTAGCTATGAAAGCAACTAGTATATACTATGGTAGCTACTGAAATAAGTAAATATACATGAAAATGGCTGATATATATAAATAAATGCCCCAAAATAGAAGAATGGGCTCCAATACGGGATTTCTGGCCAATGCAGGAGAAAGTTGCTAGAAATACGAGAAAATATGCAAATGTGACAATCTGGCTTGTCACCAACTAAATCAAAATATGCAAAGGGGCTATAGCGGATATGAAATAGTGATGCCCTCCTCGATGATGCTCTTCAGTAGAAAGGCTGATCCCTCTGCAATAACAATCCTCCTGATGAGCCCAAATGGCTCTCTGACAACTACTGTAATAATGCGATGTACGCACAAGGCTGTGATGTGAGAGACAATGAGTGTTTGGCCATAAGTGCCAAACATCTAAATGATTCCGTGAATCACCTATTGCTACTCTCCAAAGAATATACAAGATCTATCCCTAAAAAATAATCCAAAGGATGGCTCTGGAGAGTTCTTTGTTGCTGCACCCGACAACACAATGTTGTCTGTTGCCAAAAATAATGTTTATGGTGTCACAGAGAATCTTGGCCAAATGAAAAAACGAGGAAATGAAGCTCAAACCCTCTCCTTCCTTGAGGATGAGCGAGGATTCCCTACGGGAACACCCTTGGGTGAAGAACAATACAAACACGCTAAGCAGAGCTCGGGATCAAGTCTTTGGAGACCCTACGAAAATGATAAGCCAAATTCATAATGAAAATGACTTGCCATCTCCTCGTATGAAAGAAAAAGAACCTTTCTCACCATGGGTCCCATTCACACTTGCTTCTGGCGCTCAAGCAAGTAGGCCTCACTAAGCACTTCTTGTCCAAGTAGGTGCAATGTATCTAGGCAGGTTTTGGTTGACTTAGTCAAAATGACTAGATCCTTCCCAGTCCAATCCTTTCACATGTAGTGCTCAATCTGACTACTTTATTATCCCTCATTTCACACAAGGATTTTTATTTCTCATAAAAATGTGTTAAGGTGTCTCATACCCATTTTATTTAGCAATACTAAAAATATACCTTCTGTTTTCCATTTAGCTTGAGGCTAGGTAGGACATTACAAAGGTAAATAAAACATTTCGAGCCTCTTCTCCATGGCCTAAAATCAATTTACGATTATATTTCATTGAAATTTTTTATGGAAGAGCCCTCTCCTAACCTTGTCGGGCTAGCTAAAAGGATAGGTGTGGCTTGAGGTTACCTTGATTTGCCCACTTCTTCCAGTCTAAGGTTAAAATTAGGTACTAACATTAAAGCGACCATCTTCGGGAAGAAAAAGTAAATACTAAAAGAAAATCTTCCTGGAAAAGAATGAAAAAAATATCATATCTAAATGTTGATGGTGAATGGCAGTTGGATACATATAAAGCTTTGAACCATTCACACAGCGACTCCATTTGCTGAAAGATCTAGAAAATCAACACTTCATGGTGACTCCTTTGCGAGGAAGATAAGTAAGATTTTTAATGGAACGTATTGCAAGAAGGTATGCTTCCACAATTTGAGATCACATTCCGGGTTTAAATAAAATGCCTACGATGGATTAGCGAAGAATTTTCTATGTTCAAAAATGTGAAAGATAATGATGCTTCTCTTCATCTGGGTAGTTCATGCATACATAGATTAAAGATTTATTTTCTTGAAGATTTCTTGATGAAGTTGTTAAGTGGTCCTCTGGAAAATGAAGCTTGATCTTGGTATGAAAATTGCCACCTAAGCATAATTGTGTTTTAAAAAAGGACACTGTACCATATTCTTTGAGAGTGTAAAGTCTTGTTGAAATATTTAATATTAGTTCAAAAAATTTTGTGAACATGTTAGCTAATTTCATGAAAATCTTAAGAAATTTTTATGGAGATAATGAATTCATGGATGATGAAATCATGAAGCCCTATGTGAAAATTTGTTTTTTGTGACATAGAAAGATTAAAGACACTTATCAAGATGGCGGTGAAAAAGGATTTTTGTACAATTGAAAATGATACAGAGCAAGGTCTTATTTCGAATCGTTGCAGCAAATGATGGTATGCGAGAAAAATAAGGTCCCGATCTCAAGTGTGATAAGGTCGAGGTGGCCAATCCAAATATGGATTCCAAAATGTGATGATGGCCATTATGTTGTTCACAGTCCCATCAAGGAGTGTTCTATTGTTAGGACACCTCAAATGAAGAAAACGAGGTTACGAGAACTTAACGCTCTCAACCCATTAGAACTAGATCTTCACGAGGGGGTAATCCATTAGATACATGAAAAACAAGATGAGATCTTCATTCAAATAGTGAATAAGTTTCTTCAGATGAATACGCGGTAGATGATAGAAATGATAGTGTTGGTTCGAAAAATACGAAATTTTCTCTTATGGTGATAAATTGTGATAAGAAGCATCATAATATGGTAGCCATGTCATATGAAGATAGCATTGATATTATATTCATCTTTTGAGAGGACAAAGCATTGAGAAGCCCCATACATTTTGAATTTTCTTCCCATGTCTCATGTTTTGTGAAATGTTTTTTCAGAAAGAAATACGCTCACTTACTTGTTCGAAAAATTTTTGAAGACCACGAATACCTGCGGATTAAGGTACATTATGAAGAAGAGATCAGAATCAAGAGAAAGGGGCACCTTATTTCTCATATCAACGGAGTAAATTGCTGTGGCTTTGAGATGACCAACGGAAATCTATTGCGATCGGTGATGAAAGGTAATTATTGCGATGATGGGTGATGAAGGAGATCATTGTCAACTATGTTTTCGATTTTAACGGTAAATATTTATTTTTGTCCACATAATCTAATTAGGAGAAATTAATCAAGGAGGCATTTTCTTGATTGGTGACAACGGCATTTTGATATCTCCCAGTGGTGCATGCTTAAAACAAAAAAAGTCATTGTCATCGATTTGAAGCCTCAAGTCTTGGTGATGTCTTATCACTATTCAATTTAAAAGTTTTGTTTTGAATTGTGTGGAAGTGGTGCAAGTTAGTTTTTCATTTCAAGTCTCTTTCGATCTTTAATTTGTAACTGTCTGTTATTTGATGGATAAGGCTACACAATCTCGTGTTCTTGGCACCTCCAGAGCCATCACCATTGGAGCCAATAATAGTGTCGATCTAGTCCATCATATGGGTGATCAAATTTACTCTTGCATTTGCATAGTAGGAGTCCCATCTTATAAATTTTCATCATTCCATTCGATCGTGGATTCATTGATGGTAGTGGTCTTTCATGGGTTTTCCCCTCATGCTGTGGCTTTTGACAGTTCTCCTCTCTATGGTCTTCATTCGTGATTCTTCACTCTAGCTAATTTTATTAGGTCACTTAGGGTTGGTCTCATTAGGTTCTGAGGTTCCTAGCGGTCAAATTAATGATGAAAATGTCAATAAAAGTGAGAGACATGAGGATGCCTAATAAACTCAAAGCACAATATCTGGATAAGTCAAAGAAACGGTTGTTTTTGGTTGTTGCGTAATTTTCACCTCAAAACACGTTTTGAGCTGTAAGCAGTACTTTGTTTTGATTATTATCTTTTATGTAATTTTATGTCTTCATGTGTAATAATTTGAACTTGAAAAGAGTTGCTATCTCCATAAAGCATTTATAGGTCTAACTGCAACACCACTAAGGGTCAAAGGGATTTCTCTCTGCCTAGTTTTCAAAGGTGTTCTTCACATGATATTTACTACAAAACATGTTGTAAATATGTCATCGAAATGATCCCCGAAAGGAATTTCCATGATGTATCATACTCCCAAAGGCGACTTGGTTAGAATGTACCCACGAATGAATAAAAAGCCCCAAAGCACCATTTTCATTATTATTAACTTCGCCAAACTCTAATGTTTTGTTTTCAATACCGCATACTACAACTCCAATGTCATCGCATCGCATCACAAAATTCCATGAGCCTTGATTGCAACATACGATTGAACACTTGAGTTGAAAACTTCACGATGCGATTGACCCCACCCCAGGTTCATCCCGAACCGTCGATCTTCTCAACGATACGACGACCTGATCCATCACATCACATTATCGACACTCTAGTATATTTAAACCCTTCATTTGTTTCCCCAATGATATACACTTCCCCTGATTGCATCTGGCCCATCGATCTTCTCCGTGGTCAGGTGGTCCACATCATCGCATCGCAAGCTTCGCGATTCTTAAACATTCGACACGCTCTTGAGCATCGTCGATGCGGCCAAAATCACATTGCATAATTGGAATTCCCGTGTTTAACCTGGGCTTGTCACTTCTCTTTGTGATTTGTGATTTTTATTTTCATGGGTCCCCTAAAGTCCCTTTCGACTTTTCAAAAGAAGGGTTTTTCTCCATGTAAAAGCGAAATTTCATTTTATGTTCTTGTAAAAAGAATTTCTTCACCCTCCTCTACAACTCCCCTTATCCTTGGTCATACTCAATCGCACCATCGCATATCGCAATTTCTCCCACCATATGTGCCAGCCACTCTTCTTCTGCGATTTGTCGATTGCGATTTCTCACTGATCCCACCAAAGCTTTACTTCTACACTTCGTTCACTTTGCTCCTCTATGCCATTTTACCACTATCGCATCATCGTTTCATTATACAATGTGTCCTCCCCATCAAGTGCGATTTGCGATTGGAATTGAACCCACCATCCTTACTTTCACTCTTTTTAATATAAAAATGGATTTTTGTTCGAGGGTGATATGACTTTAGTTGGTTTCAAAGGAATTTTTTCTTCGGCGAGAAGGTTTTCTTCAAGATTAAGAAAAAGACATTCTATTTTGAAATTTGTTGAGATAATTACAAACATAGGAGTGTTTGGCCTCTTCGGTGGTGATTAAGAGTGTCAGCTCTACAAATTTCTTCTTCTCATTTTGTTGGATGTAACGGGGAAAATCTTCCAGATGGTTAGAATATATTGTTTCCCCCTTTTGGGGAGCATGTTGACCAACTTTATTTTCTATGTTGTATTGCACATTCCCAAGCTGTTGAAATAGCTCTTTACATACTGTGAGGATACGTCCCCTCAAATTATTTCTATTTAAAATATGATTTATAATTCACTTGAAAAGAGCGAAAAAAGGTGGAATAAGTTAGAATCATTGAGGATGGTCTGTGCTCCATTTTGTAATGATTTGGCAGAATTAATAAAGAAATGCGACGATTTATGGGATCACAATAGTGTGGTTATGTTGTTATTTCCTTTGTGATCATTTTCTAATTGTTATGTTCACCATTCATTCATTCATATTTCTAATTGGATGTTTTCCAAGATAGATATGTAGAATCCATTTTATAATGCTACTTATAAGGAAAATCATTCAACACTTTATGTTTTTTTATGCTTTGTTTGAGAGAGGATCCATCTCCTATGCCCTTTTCGACTTCTCACAGTCTTAAGCATTCATCATTATTAAAGAGAACATTGTTAGTCACTTCCTACCTTGCCCATAGAATACTGTATTTTTTGTTTAATTACTGATTCAAACTACATTTACATCAATCATGCAACCTAGAAGATTTAAAGGAAAAAAGTTGGAGCCACTGTACCTAGCCTAAAATCAGAGTGGGTTATGTTTCATTGAACAATTTTGTGGAAAGAGCCTATCCCATTGTGTAGGGCTATTGCAAGGCTGAGGGTCAGTTTAGTTACTGCAGTTGTGTGCTTTCGGTCTAAGGTTAAAATTAACGGGTGCTAACATTAAAGTGACCATGCGGGAAAAAATTAAAGACCGAACAAATCTTCCCTAGAAAAGAATGACAAAATATCATATCTAAATGTTGATGGTGAACAACAGTTGGATAGATATAAAGGATGAACCATTCACCTGGCGACTCCATTCTTGAAAGATCTAGAAAATGAACACTTCATGGTGACTCCACTGTAGGAAGATAACTAGCTTTAAGATTTTTTAAGATGGAACGTATTGCAAGATGGTATTCTCCCATGAGCCGAGATCACATTCCAGGTTTCCCAAACAAAATTCATAAGGTAGATTGGCAAAGGAATTTTCCTATGTTCAAAAAAGTGAAAGATAATGATGTTGCTCTTCATCTAGTGAGATTTCACATGCATGTGCGTAGATTAAAGATTTATTTTTCTGAATATTGCTTGATGAAGTTATTCATGGCCACTCTAGAAAATGAGCTCGATCTTGGTATGAAAATTTGCCACCTTTGTATTTATTGTTTTAAGTATTTTCATACCATATTCTTTGAGAGGAGCATAAAGAATCTTTCCATATTTAATATTAGTTCGGGGTATTTATTGAACATGTTAATAGTTTTCATTGAAAATCTTAAAATTTTTATGGAGATGATGAATTCATGGACAATGGGGGTATGGAAGCCACTGTATGAAAATCCATTCAGCGACGTAAGAAAGCTTAGAAGACACTTATAAGAGATGAGAGAAGGGTTGATGATTTTTTGTAAAATTGAAAATAATGGAAAGACAAGGTCTTCTTTAAGATATAATTGCAACAAATGATGGTATGTAGGAAAATAAGGTCGTCTCATATTGTGATAAGGTCGAGCTAGCGATCAGGATCTAGATTCAAAAATGTGATGATGGCCAGAGTATGTTCTTGATCATCGAGGAGTAGACATATTATTGAGACCACCTCAAATGAAGAAAACATAGTTACAAGCCTAAACGCTCTCATCCCATCGAAACTATATCTTCATGAGGAGGTAACTTGTGCCTCTATGAAAAACAAGATGAGATCTTCGTTCAAATAAGTGAATAGGTTATTTGGATAACGATCTATAGTAGATGATAGAAATGATAGTGTTGGATTTCAAGAACAATCTTGAAATTTTTTTCTCTTATGATGATGAGTGTGATAAGAAAACGTGATAATCTAGTGGCCATGTCATATGAAGATGATCAGCAGGTGAAGCGCCATTCGGATTTTTCTTCCCATGTCTCATCTTAGTGAAATGATTTTTCAAGAAGATGTCTGTCACTTGTTCATAATTTTTTTGGGAGCCAAGAACACCTTTCTGGTTAGGGTACATTATGAAGAAGATCATAATGAAAGGGCACCTTGTACTCCCATATCAACGGAGGTAAATTTTCATGTTTTAAAGACCCGGTGGAAAATCTATGCGATCGTAGGTGAAGGTAATTATTTGATGTTCGGTGATGAAGGAGATCATTTTAAACTATGTTTTTGGTTGCCCAATTGTAAAGATTTATTTTTTTCCAGAGAATCCGATTGGGAGAATCAATCAAGGAGGAATTTACTTGATTGGTGACACTAGCATTTTTATATCGCCTGATGGTACACATGTTTAAAACAAAACAAGTTGTTATCATTAGGATTTAAAGCCTCAAGTATTGGTGATGTCACATACATCCTGTTTAATTTTAAGTTTGTTTGAGTTCATGTCCTTGAGTCACTTTGGTTAGTTTTTGTGTCATTATATTTTGGGTCTTTAGTTTGGCTTTGCTTTATTGACCCCATTTTACAATGGATAAAGTACTAGGTCTATGGTGTTCTTGGCACCTCCAAAGAACTACCATCCCCATTGGAATGATTTTAAAGTCATCATTCTGTCCTGCACCATCGGTGATAAATTTATACTTTGCATTTGCCTAGTAGGAGTCATACAATAAATTTTCATCATTCCATTAGGTCACGGATTCATTGATAGTAGTGGTATTTCATTAGTTTTCCTACGTGAAAACTTGTTGATTCTCCTCTCTATGGTCTTGAGTCATGATTCCTTTATCTCTCAGGAATTAAATTTATTATGTCTGTAAATTTGATCTCATTAGGTTCTAGGTTTTCATGGTCAAATTAATGATGAAAATGTCAATAAACGAACATGAGGATACTAATAAGCCTAAAACTATTGTCTAGATAAGTCAAAGGGTTGTTCTTTTGTTTGATGTAATTTTCACTTCAAGCATTTGAGGTGTAAAACGGAGGTACTTTTTGTATTATCTTTATGTAATTTTATGTCTTCATATCTAATAATTTAACCAAAAAGGCTGCTATCTCCATAAAAATACTTTAATAGGTCATACAAATACCACTATAAGGGTCCGAAGGGGGTTTCTCTTTTCTGGTTTTTCAAGGGTATTTCACATGATATTTACTAAAAAAAAAACATGTTGTAAATATGTCCATCGAAATGAGCTTGAAGAAACTTTCCAACGGTATATCATACTCCCAAAAGCCATGCCAGATTAGAAGATATGCCCAAATGAATAAAAGCCCAAAAGCACCATTTTTCATTATTATTAACCCTTCAGCTCTGTTTTTGTTCATTGCCACATCCTGCAACTCCGATGTGATAACGCCATCGCAAAATTCCGCATAGACCCCGGATTTAACAGTTAAAATTATGATGGCTTGGCCAGGTTATCCGAACCATCAGAAATCTTCTCAATAGTCCAATGGTCCTTGGTCACGTAACGTTGCGGTATCGGCCTCCGAACATTTAAACCCTTCTCTTCATTTCCCCGCTTCGTGTCACTTTCCCCTTCTTGTCTGGATCATTGTTCTTTTCGATGATCGGACCAAGACCCTGTCTCGCCATGTCGAAAGCTTCACGAGACTACCAAACATTCGACCCCACTCCTTGAGCATCATGAGTGCGATGGATAACGTGCACAATCGGCGATTCACAATTTTTAACTGAAGCACGCATCGCTTTTCCACTTTCGTTTGGGCCAATTTTTCCCTGGAAGTCCCACCTAAAATCCTTACTTTTCAAAAGAAAAGGGTTTTTCTATGTGTAAAAATTTTGTTTATATTTATTTTTAAAAAAGAATTTCTTCTACCCTCCTCTGCGGCTCATAACCTTGGTCTATACTCCATGTTGCCTTCGCATAATCACGTTTCTCCTACCATATGTTATGACGTTATTCTACTATGATTTGTGATTGTGATTTTATCTGGTCCCACAAAACTTTACTTGTCGCCTTCACTTCTCCCTGTGACATTTTACACTCTCTCATCACATCACTCCCGTATCTAGTCTGCGCCCTCCCCATACGGTAGGATTTTTGTTGTGATTTAGGCCCTGCATCCTTCCTTTCGCTCTTTTCCTTATAAAATTGATTTTTTGATAAAGGGAGTCGATGTTGACTTCATAATGGATTTGCAAAACATTTTCTTTGGAAAATGGTTTTTCTTGAGGTGCGAGAAAAGACATTCATTTTTGGACGCATTCAGTGTAAATGTGAGAATTATTTGCTTATCTTCAATAGCAAAATTAAGGGATAAGCTCTACAAATTTTCTTCTTTACTCATTTGTTGGATGTAATAAGAAAAAATCTTCCAAATGGTGGGAATATATTGTTTCCCCTTTTATGAAAAATATTGTTAGTTTATTTTCTATGTTAGGATTTCTGTTCAAAGCTCTTGAAACAACTCTTCCTTCTGAGATGCATCCCCTCAAAATTATTTTCTATTTATTAAATTTATGATTCCTTGAAGAGGGAAAAAAAGGTGGAATAAGTTGGAATCATTGGGGATCTTTCTTGCTCTCCATTTTGTAATAGTTTGGCAGGGGAATTAATAAAGTAGGCACTAATTTATGGGATCACTGTAGTATGGATTTTAACTTCTCTTTATTTTGTGATCATTTTTTTAATTGTTGTATTTACCCATTCATTCATTCATATTTATGTTTGGATGTTTCGAATGAATATGTATAATCCATTGTGTAATGCTCTACCTTGGGAAAATCATTCAACACTTTATGTTTTCTATTGTTTGAAAGATCCATCTCCTATGCCCTTTTTAGCTTCTCACGGTCTTCAGCATTCTATCATTAATAAAGACAATGTTGTTAAAATCCCTACCTACCTTTCCCCATAGAATACCCTGTATCTTTTATTTAATTCATATTCAACGTATGAGCCATATGATCCATACAACCTGGGAAATTGATAAAATATTTTGAGCTACTACCTAGCCTAAAATCAATTTAGGTTATATTTCATTGAACAAATTTTTACAAAGAAGCGCTCTCTTGACCTTATGGAGCTGGCTACGAGGGTCGGCGTGGTTTGAGGTTACGCTGATTGCCTTCTTTCGGTCTAAAGATAAAATTAGGTGCTAACAATGACAATAATTACACAAGGATTTTCCTCAACGTGCCGAATTTTTTTGTCTTGCGAAGGGCACAGCATTTTCTGTGGACATTTTGAAAGAACTGTCCCTTCATAATAGACACAAATGTTATATCAGCTCAATCATTTGAGAGCTCTCGGGTTTTCATGGATGTAACTTTAATTTTTTTGCCATCACCACAGAACGAAATATTATCTAATCCGTCTAAGGCTCACATTGGAGATGGTAAGTTACGGGTCCCCATGTCCTCTTCCACACCACCTACCTGCGGTCCACTCTTGATTGAGGGGTGAGTAGTGGCTCACATCTGTCAGGCCACCCTCAAGGGTTTTCTTCAAAAATCATTTTGACAAAATGAGTGTGAGAGCACCACAACTCCACAACATTGTAGAATATCAGCTCAAGTGCCTTCGGCGATGTCATCTTTGGAAGTCCTTCGATCTTCTTCATCAAAACGGAAGGCAATACTTTTCATTGTTGAAAGTTGATTATTGGACTCAGCTGTATTACTTTCAATATTAAGAATTTATTTCCTCGCCTCCTCTTGGTGGCTTTTACGATCAAGTTGCATTATGGGAAAGAATGTACGTCAAACTATTGTGATGAAGTTGCTTCAACTTTGCATGTTAATATTTCATATTGGAAAGCCATCAATTTGTCCCCATTAAGTGAGTCTCCAATACGCTTAGAAGCTTTCTTTGGTAGAGGTTCTTGGTAAGTACGATTATTCTCAGAGCATTTCCCATCCCGTTGGAGAAAATGGTAACCATGAAGTTGATGTCGTGGGAACCAACTTGAACTATAATCTTCTTCTTGGATGAAGTTGGACAAATGTTATGGTTTGCATGGTCTCCATCCTCTTTCACATCCTCTATTTCCCACATCATGGGAAGATAGTGACCATCTATTAGTTAGCTTTCTTCCCCTATGATTCTTCAGCGGGTAACATTAGGTATATTGGGAAGACCACTTCTCCTTTTGAGAACATTGGGTCAGGCTTGTTCAAAGGCTCGTCCCTTATGGGAGTTTTTCTACTTACGCTCTGAATGTCACCTCCATCAATATATGATTTCATCTGAGTCATGATCCATGGATTTTCCCAATCCCAACCAACTTGAGATTTTTGGTGGTGTTATTCCTCTTAGCCTAGTAGAAGAAATGTATCAAACTATTCTCATGACACGGGGTTGCATCCAAAACCAACACTCATTTTCTTTAATCTGCTGAAACTTAGCCATAATCTTGCTGGTTGGTTCATAGGACTCTAAGTGATCCATTGATAGAGATTTTCCCCACCTACGAGTATGGTGGAGGGTAATTTATCTCCAATATACTCATGGGATGATGGACATCATCGTTCCTCTTTCACTCCCAATCCCGGACGACATCTCTGCTGTTTAGGGTCCCATACTTCGCCAAGTCTTGGTAACCACTTCAGGTTGGCTTTGATTCACTTGAATTAATATAAGAGGAACATGGGAAATATTACTCTTACCACTTCAATCGACATCTCCATCAAGCAGGATTTTCAACAATGTGCATATCGATGGATGACGCATAACCGGATGAGATCAATATTTATCACGAAATTTTCGGAGTTCCATGATTTCCTCACGTGGTCATATGAATAAATTCTTGGCATCGATCCAAGTATAGTTGTGCACGAAATTCCCACATATCTACGATTTGAAGCCCATTTTCCAACGATTTAAATGCTGTGCTACATGAGAAAATTTGTCTCATAAAGGGTGAAGTTGAAAAACTTCCCTAAAGCTATTTTCTTTACCATACCATTGATAGATTGGGTATCAGAATATTGTTCACAATAATAGGAAGCAAGGGACCATTCGGGTTTGCATTTATTACTGTAAAATCGTCAAAGCATGTCCTAAGGAAAATTACCCCATTCCTTTTATCAATCCAAATCATTTGATGATGTGCCGGGAGATGATATTTGCTATTCACTGGATGGTTTCTGCGGCTATTACCATATTAACATCGCTCGAGTTGATCGACACACAAAATCACATTTGTCTATCCATGGGGGAATGTTTCCCTGTAAAAATCTCCCTTTGGGCACGAAGAATGTTGGAGCCGGCTTCTGTAGGCTTATGTCTTATGATTTTCATGACATAAACACATAGTTCAGCCATATCCGAGTGACCTTCATGCTCATTCCTCAAAACATAGATATCACCGAGCACCTTAGAGCTGTCTTCCTTAACTATCGACACTATAATATCGGGTTGAATCCTCACCATTTTGTCTTTTATGTCAAATATGGTGGGCTCCACAGGTTTCATGGTGTCTAAAGGCATCTCGATTGATCCTGCGAAAGTGAGGAAATCATCAATTTTTCTTCTCCCTCTTATATTTCCATCAATTGTAGATTTTTAAATCTAATTTCCTTCGTCATTTCCTCTTTGAATTAGTTGACCTTGCCAAAGAGCTTTACATGTATTGAAAATTGGAATCTCATTCTTATGGGATGAAATTTCTCGGAAACTCTTTGATGCATTGAAACGAGCCTCATTGTGGCTCCCACTACTACATCCTTCCAATTATCATTGTGATTCTTTTTACATGTATTTAGTACTTTCGACAACACTATTGGCATGGTGCTGGTTTAGGAAGATGACGATGATCAAAAACATGTAGTGTATTACTTGAGCTGCAATATATTTGATATTGAGAGTTTATACACTTGCTCCTGTCCATGCAATTCAAAATTTCCATCACTAAATTCTCTTGTGCAAAACTTTGGTGATTTCTGACTGTAAGCCCATGACCTACATTCTCACACATCATTTTCTTGGGGGAAAAACTAAAAAGAGTATTTTAGAGGTATCCTTCAAAATTCAACACTCAAATTCTTATTTACTAACTATAAAAGAAATCCTGGTCTTTTAAGGTTTCTGTGATCTTCACACCATGGATGATCCCACTCCTCTCGATGAGTCCATCCCCGATGAAATCTCTTTCTCATTAGTACTCTTGATCCATGGTATGGAGACATTATTTTATATCTCGATACCAAAAATTTTAACCAAGCTATGTACTCTAACCGAAGATAGTTGCTACCATGCAACCTTATCACATCCTTGGAGACACACTCTATCACACTAGTGTGACACTATCCTGGAAAGCCACTTTTGACTCTCAAGAAGCGAAGTAAAGCTCTCAATGGTGGCACTCTCGGGCTTGTGGTGGTAACATGTTTGGTTACACTAATACTTAAAAATATCCTTGTTAGGGGTATTTCAAAGCTATCTATTTTAAAGACTACATTGTCATGGTATGAAAATGCCATGATTTCTAGATCTGCTCTTGGACGGAGCATGCCCCACCCTCACCTTTGCACCTAGTTGTGACTATTAGACATTTTATGAAATGGGGCATAGAATTTATGACCTATAATCCTTGGTTGACCAGAATGTGGCTATGTCATCATTTTGGTAGACTGTTTCACTAAATGGTGAGGTGATTCCTACATACAATAATGAAGGCTAAACGCTTGGAAAATTCTTGTTGGTCTGTCATAGATTGGTTTGGTGTCTTGAAATCAATTTTCACTGATCATGGCACTCATTTTTGAAATCATATGATCAAAAATCTCTCTTCTTAGTGGTGGTTATGTCATGATAAGTCCACCCCTTACTATCCACAAGCCAATGGCCAGGATGTGGGTGTCAACAAAAGTGTGGGCGGCCCTAGCAACCAACGCACCATTGGGAAGCAAAAATGGGGCGGCATTACGTAGGCATGCCAAACCTCTGTTAAGGCTTCCACTAGATTCACACCATTCCAAGCTGGTGTATGGTCTAGAGGACATAATCGGTCAGTGTCGGTTACTTCCCACTCTGAATGTATTTATTGAATTACTTCCTGGCACATTCTTTAGAAGAGGGTGCTCTGTTGTGCCTCGGGTGTCTGCGACAGGCAGGAAAGGCTTTCTCGTTTAGCTCTTGAAGCGTAGAAATGACAAGGTAAGTTCAATATTAAAATCTATCCCCCCACATTTTTAAGAAGGAGTGGCTTGGTCTCCTTGTGACCAAGTCTATGATAAGTTGGGGAGTAGGAAAAATCAATCTAATGTGGCATAGGACCTATGTCATTAAACATGTATTGGAGAGGAGCCTATGAGCTAGATGAATATGAAGGAAACCCTTTGAGAACACGAAATAGGCTCTGTTTGAAAACTAATATGATTAATCATGAGTGTGATACATTTTACATTGTTTTTGTTCATTAGTGTGTATAAACTGATTTTTTTGGTGTGATTGTTTGCCTTGAACATGTTTCCTCTACTCACCTTCTGGGTTTCCACTTGGTTTGCAAATGTCTTCGACTCATTACATTAGTTTCTTGATGGTACTTGTCATAACACCATGAACTGTCTTCCATGCATGTACTCTTTCTCCTTATGGTGAGTTGGTTAATTTACAGTGTTGTTTTAGGTCAAACAACTAACAATATTTTTACAGTATAGTGTAGTGATAGAACTTCTGTTGGAATCCATTAAGTCTTGGGATTAGAGATTTGGTTGTTAATTTAGACTCACAACTCGTCGTCGTGCAATTGAATCGAATTATTCGGTGCATAATGCTCAAATTTTGCATATATATTTGTGTGTGTTAGATTATTGAAGGAACATTTTGATTTTATCATATCAACATATTGCAAGATGTTTAAAATAATTCAGATACATTTGCAAACCATGTATGAGATAGACATTTATACAATGTGTAAAATCAATACATGTCATGATACATAGAAAACGATAAATGAAAACATGCATATATATATATATATATATATATATATATATATATATATATATATATATATGTGTGTGTGTGTGTGTGTGTGTATGAGAGTCTCCAAGTATGTTACATCCAAAATCTCAAAAAATGTGTTCTATTACAAAAATGGCTCTTTGAGCCTACATCGATAAAAAAATGTAAAACGGTACCACTGTCCACCTACATGGTGCTCATGGTAGCAAGTGACTTCTCGAATTACTCACTAGAGTAATCGAAAAATCTACACAGACAGTACATGTCTGCGAAGGTGTGGAGGAATCTATCAAATGTAGCATACTGCGGGATGCCTCTCGTGGGGAGCCAGCGGGTTCACTCTCTAACAAACCAGTGCCTTCCTCTCCTCATAAAAAGCATCCCCTATTGGAGCAAATACCCTTCGTACAATAGGTGAAATTCCGATGGTCTCTAAGGATACACATCACAAAAACATCAGAATTTTACGTTTCAGAATACATAAAAAAAATTAAAAAAAAAAAAAAAATTTAAACTTTTAATTTAAAAAAAAAAAAAATACCTGCATCGGTCCAATGTGTGCGTGGTGGGATCAGAATATTAAAATATCCTATAAATTCAATTTTGGCATATTTGTAGTCCTCAACTACGATAATTTGACACTACAAAAAACTGAAAAAGGATGTGGGGAAATGCATCTATTGGTCCCCACCCTATCAGGGCATAATTTTGCACCATATCATCAGCCTCAGTTCCCTCGGGGCTAGATCATGAATCTCTAGCCACTTTGGTACTGAAACAAAGGTACTCTCTCTCTAGAAATAAGGTCACCAAAGATTGACCCATACAGGCGGCACCGGTCTCCCTGTCTTCCACTTCATTAGGCGGCTCTTCATGTTAGCCAACAACCTATCACACCGAGTTAAACATCATTGGGGCCAAGAAGTCCACCACGTGTTGGAGTAGAGATTTTGTTATATCATAAAATTTTCTGGCTCCTTGCTCTAGCGGTGGCTGGTATCATACGCAAGGGAGCACTGCGATGGAGAAATTTATGCCTTCCACTCTCCTTTTCCATGCCCAGGAGCCCAGTGTCTGTGGATGAGCATGTTGTTACTCTCACCCCCTATGTGAGCTCCGGAGAGTTGGATCACTCTCTTCTCTCCACAGAGATTCAGTCTTTGAAATAGATTTCCATCATTTTATTCTAAACTGTTAGTCCCCTGTGGCAAATAAGGTATCATTCCACATCTGTAGATATTGATCGAAGTATTGGATGGCTCTACTTGAGCTCTTGAGCTGGATGTTTGGAAGAAATTCGACAACATATTTGAGTAAAACATTGACGCAATTTTGGTCTTGAAAATGTTCGGGAGGTGTTCAAACTAGCTGCTTCCCATTCCTTTCCCTTCGTGCATGCATCTTTGAAAAAAATCACCTACAAAACATGTCCAATTTGCTTTTAGGGTTTTCATTGAAGTATTTTTAGAAATTAATGGTGTATTTTGGTGGATTACATGTTTTAAAAATCCTTCTGCGTGCCCAACCTAACTGTCTAAATTAATTAGGCGCTAGTGGCACGTGACCACAGTGAGCTAAATAGAGCCAACCTTGTTAATAGCTTGAAATTGCATTGGTCATAGGAAATTTTAAGTTTAAAATTTCTCCCTTTAAACTCTATTTCCCGAAATTAAATGGAAAATGAATGGAATCAGAATTGAAAAGGGGGTTTGAGCTCTTACACGACAACGAAATATGGAGAAAAATGAATTGTCACACGGATAAATTAGCACCAACGGTTGAAATTTTTATGGAAAATGGACAGAATGCTCTTCTAAAATACGGAAAGATGAAAATGAGTTTTGTTTTTTGGTCTATTTATGTATTTTTGAAAAACTGCATGATATGTTATGATTTTTTCCTTGATATCCATGATTTTTTATTATTTCTTCGTACGGAACTTACCACACTACGATGATTGTTTCTAATGCAAACGAGTTGAAATTTATCTCTTTTAGGGGGTTGTTAAATGTTTATGAAAAAGGAACCCCCCTAGATTCAAATTTCATCACTTTTCTGACTCTCGAAAAATGAAAATATTGTCGAGTACTTGCCATTTCAAACTCATTAAAGTGAATGAATTGGCATGATATCAATATATGTTTACCGCTTTTTCGAGCTAAGATTTATTATTTATGAAAAAAGGAATAATTTGATTGAACATGGTCAAGAGGTTCTCTCGGATATTGTTTTCTAAATTTTTACATTTGAGAGACGACTTACAGAAAGGGACTGAAATTGATTTTCTTTTTTTTTTAAATTGTTTAAACATGAAGAAATTACTAAGTTTTCCTTCGTTGGACTTGTTAAAAAGTAAATGACAAAAGACTTGCTCTCCATGGCCAGGGCCGAGAGCCCTCCTTCGTGGGGGCTCATTAAAGCTTCTGAGATGGATTCATTCCTAGGTGAAATTACATGTAAACCTCCTTCTATCCTCTTCATGATAGCTATAAATAAAAAAAAAGTGCAGGTTAGCAATAACGGGGGGAAAATTAGAAAGTGAACATCCAATGTGTATTATGGGCAGCTTTTCGCTCTGAAAATGACACTCATCTACAGTTCATGTTGGGTTGGGGACATCCCATGTTCATCACTTTTCCTCCATGAATTTGGGAAATCCATTTGCCTCTCATTTGATTACCATTTTTTTCAACATGACCTCTAATCCTCTTTGATTCAAATACCACCACCTTCGGGTTGTGTCATAATGGCCAATAGAAGTCATTTTTGTCGACATACTCTCTTATCGACCTCTCGTGCAATCCCGAATCCATCTGTATTATCTTAAGATATATATTTTTTGTGTCGATGATGAGGGCGAAGATCATCATAACCCTCCTTTGACGAATCACTTCATGTCAACTCCGGCTCATTATCCAAGAAGGTTATTTGAAGAAATTCTTTTGGTGCCTTGGAGCTTGCATGACTCAATGGAAATTTATTCGTGTTCAGAGACAGGTTCATATCATTGGCATTCGATCGAATGATTCTACAAGTGTTCAAATTCAACACATTCATTCATAGTTGTAGATTTTTTTTCTGTACCTTAAGGTCAATCCTCATTATTGGTGGCCTCTCACATTCTAGTTAACGGTTCTCATCGTTTATCGATAATCAGGTGGTTTCTACCGTGTTCGACAACAACACATTTAGTATAATGCTACGTTCATAGATTAGGTTTATTTAGATATAGTGGGGAAGACCTAGGTCACCATCTGATTTTTGGTGGGAAAGTGAGGAGTTGTTAGGTATTAATGATTGTATACATGATCCTATCTATACATATGAATTTGCATCATCATGACTCCTTTTCATGATCTCATAGACATATAGATGCATTACTATCGTGGGTTCATGTGCTATTTGATACCTAGAGTACCATTATGTAGTTTGGAATTTTTATATTATAGATGTCATATATTGTAAAATGGTTTATTTGGCAGGTTTTGCAAATGTGGTCTGCAAAACCATTTCCTTGGTTCATAAATTATTTCCTTCATCACTCTCTATTCTTCCTTCAAGCTTTAAGTGGCATTTGATACACACTAATTTGTCCCATCATGCCTCATTTTCCTATCCCTAGTCCTGAAATTCTTGTCTCCCACATATCACGTACGAGTTTCGTTGTCAAGAAATATGCTAACATATCCCCTTGAAGATCAAGAAAGAATTCCTTAAAAATATTACTAGAAGCAACAAAATTCAAAATCATAATTTCCTGGGTCAATGCTCTTCCAAGTGCCATGACCATGGTGATATCCCTTTCATAGTTTTGGCCCAGCACTGTGAGTGCCCTAATTTAATATAAAATAGTGATGATCCCATTTATGGAAGTGCTTCCTCAAATGGAGGAGAAGCTTCGACCTCTAGAATCTCAAGGGCATCAAGTTGGTTGTTGAAAAGTGATGATAAGGTTGAGCTCTCTCTGCTGCAATCTTCATCTCATCCATGGAGGGGTCATCCCTTAGAAAGTGGGACTTCCTCATCCTTTCATGAGCTCTGACTTGCTACTCCCTTCCTATAAATTAATATCATTCCCCCAAGTTTAGAGCTTGATTTGATCATTCAGGACTCTCATATGAACTCTCATCCCTTTGCACGCTGGCATTGTGATAAGCCCTAAGTGTTTGAGAGAAGAGACGTTTTGACTTCAATGAAGGACTCATATTTTCAACAAAGGATGCTTCAGGAATCGAGCTTTGAGTTGTAGCTCTCCTTTTGTAATTTATCAATTATAACATATGATGTTTTCTTTCTATATTTTTCTAAAATGTTTATCCAAATATTATAGTACTCCTTACGATACTTTCAGATAACTAATTTTATGTTTATTATGCATTTATCACATTTGGTGTTGTCTCTAGGTATACAATAAAATCATTTGTTACACGCATGCACCATGATAGTGAGAGCCGGACTCTGAGGATCATGGATCGAGGTAATCTCCAATGATTCAAGCGTAACAGTGGGAAAAAGGTATTTATTTCTCTTTTCTCATCGCATTGTAAATGCTAGTTAATAGAGATTTTCCGTGAAAGAATCCTTGTGTGTTTATGAACCCACTCTGGGAGCTGAAGATATTGCCTCGTCTGCGGAGGGTATTTATCTTAACAACATTCTTCATATGAGATATCTTCTTCAATGAATTTCTAGCTTATTCTCCAATAGGAGGTTCAAGTTGCCTCCTTTGGTCCCAAACTTTGTGGGAAGCGCAGGCATAAAACGAGGCCTATCCCTAACTTATGTGTATAAAAAGGAAAAAACCCTCTACCGAGTTATAAAGAGTTCTTCGTGTGTTATACACTTCCTTCGTTGTCCAATAAAAAATTTAATAGAACATTTGTTTTAGAGCAATGGAGGTTTTGGCCGAGCTTCTAATAGAACTTCAACACAACTAAAAAAGGCCCCGGGTTGCCCGAGAGGTTTTCATGAGTGTTTTCTCATTGGTACATGCATCGAATGTGAGCGCATCGATGTGTTTTACCATGTATGCATAGGTACGTAGCGCAAGCACCGGGAATTGAAAAACAAATTTTATGCCCCGGAGCATTCAGCAACGTCTGGTGTGTGTCACCCAACCGGACATCTTTGAACCGATGGGAGGTGCATACCCGAACGGGTGGGTGTAAAACCACACCGGGTCATCCCTGTGTGCTCGCTGTACCAGACGTGAGAAGTTATAAAATTCCTTCGGTGCATTAAAGGCAAAACGATATCGATGCATGCAACTAGATCATCGAGTGTGACAGTTGTCAATAAGTACGAGGTTTTCTAAGTTAGTATTCATTATTTTTGAGGTGTCCATTGTCATAGAAACGCATCGATGTGTAGCATCATAAAAATGCCAGTTGCATAGTAAATAATAATAAGCGGTAGTGTTATTTTTATTTTTTTGAAACATCAACCTGTAATAGGTGCAATTATTGTGATTTTTTGAATTCATTGTTCATAAAAATATAGCACGTATCTTATAAAAATATTCATATCAATTAATTTTTATTAATAAATTTCAGTTTAGTGTTTTTATTAATTTGTTATATCATATCATCGAGACTTCTATATCTTCATTATAATATTTAATCATCCTTATACTTAATGGGTGGTGTAACATTTCAAAATATAAATGGAGAACACAATAGAATAAATTAAAACGTATTTTCTTGTATATTTGTAATAATAAGACACTCTTCTGTCTTAAAAAAAAATTGGATAATTATTAGTATCCATTTCTTTCAATTGAGACACTATGCTCTATTACATTAAACAAAATGGTTGACTTCACGGAAAAATATTTCCAAAAAATACAACGCCTTGCTTTGAAGTATCCGAACATATTGATCATCATTCTTGCTTGGAATTGTTGTCCTTTGTCAAGCTACTTCCATGACTTGAGTTGTTGGAGGAATGTTTTTCTCATTGTGTTGATGGTTTTCTTCTTCAAGTTCCATATACACAAACATAAAAATAAAGTCTAATGAGTGCATATACATTTGTTGAGAATATGAAAATTGCAATATTAAATAATATACACCAATTTAAATAAAAAATAAATGTACCATTGTAAGGGTCAGCTCATGAACTATACCCATTATTTTAAAACCAAGTTTCATGACATATCTCAAAATTCATTTGTTGGTGCGATTCCAAACTTTATTTCTGTGAGTTTATACCCCATAAAAAAACATAAGATTCAATATAAAAAGATATTTTTTTCTATTAATTATAAGTGAGCTAAGTAAAATAACACCGTTGCAAAAACTTCACAATTAATTTCTAATATGCCAACATATCTTGACAACCCATATTTACTTAATGTCAATCAATTCTTGATGGTTATTCTTTTGTATGTGCTTTCTTATAAGACATTCTATGATGGTTGTTGTAAAACAACTTAAAATATTCAAAAATGAAATCTAGTTAAGTTGTTATAAGAAATATGATGCCTCACAAACATAGATATCAACCACTTTTCTTCCATGTCGTATTTTTTTATGTGCTAAATGGGTTCCACATTCTTTCTTTTCTGCAACAAAGTACTTGAAAATTAATATTTAATGCTAAATTTTTTTTATTTATTATGCCTAATCAGTATTTAAATTACATTTAAAGCTTGTGTTGTTATTGACATGGCTCCTCATGGGATACAGTGTAATGTCCATTTCTTTGACCATGTCCTTGTACCTTTTTGGACATTCCTAGCATGTTTCATCATGTCAGCTCATTCATCCTTTGATATTTTCATAATCTTGAAAATGTAACATGACAATAAACTATTTTATTTTTATATTGAGATATGAAAAGTAAATATAACAAAATTAATATTTTATAGTAAGTTATGATTTCTATTAATATATACATATAATTATAGAAAATAATTCAAAAGAATATTACTTTTTCATTCCCTTTTTTTGTTGTTGTATGTTTTTAATAAAGTCTAAATGTAACGTTGACCAATTCTTTGAGAAACTCATCATTTAGTTTTATTCTGGTGGTTCTGGAGATGTTGGATTAATTTTTGTATTGTAAGTGGAAAGAACATCTATAAATTCTTTCCACTAGATCCCTCAAAAGTTTTTTAAAAATTTTCCCCCTTTTGTTAGCCTCCAACACCACTACTATGTAAGCGAAAGGAAAATTCATTTTCATTTCCATGTTCTATTTTTTATTTCTTAGAAAAACATTCATTTTCTTCATTGGTGGTCCATGTAGAACATTAAACATATGTGCATTAATAGATTGTTTTGAAATGTATTATCTAATATTTTTAAAGTATATTATTAATAAAAATTCAAAAAAAGAAAGCTCATATTGGATCGATAGTATTTTTTCATTCACCTGATTTATCCTTCTACAATTTTTCCATGAACCTTTTATGCTTTTCTGGTCTTAGAAAAAAAATAATCTTATCAAGCTTCATCATTTGTGTCTCCACATGATACACACTAAACAATAGATATTAGTTAAACTTACATATAGTTCAAAATATTAATTTTTGTAAATAATTTAAAAATAACTTGCCTTTTATTCTTTTCTCGATGTGCTATCAGTATTTTTGTTACTTGAAATATTGTCAACCATTTCTTTATCATTATGAAACTTATACCATACTATTCATTAATATATTTTATAAATAAATCACGTAATTTTTAGGTTAAAAAAGAATCAAGCTTTGACACACCTTTCCCCAATACCTTACTACAAAATACGGTGGTGTATTTCTATTGTTCCTTTACTAATACAGAAGAAACATCGTATGGTGATATTTGTAAAGAAAGAGACCCATTGCATTATATGTTAATTAGTGCACCAATTAACATAAGTGTAAATTAATAAAAAAAAAATTATCAAATGGTGTTTTTTTGTCAGTACGGGCTAGGTGCGCTATACTACAATACAGCACCAGTGCACTATTTTAAAAAGGGTGCACTGATTAAAAAAAATCTTGAAAGAGCCAATGGCCAAGATGGATTGGGATCCAACTCTACAAGTGGTCTTTAAGAATAGATATTATGTTCTATATATATATATATATATATATATATATATATATATATATATATATATACAAACCCTATAAATCTAAAATAAATATCCCTAATTTTACGAAGTCATAAATAAGAAAATAGGGTTTAACGACAAAATGGATTTTTTACTTTTCTTTTTTGAAAATGCTGCTGTAAAATTTAAAATTTATACTATTCGTGTAGTAAATATGACATAAATTTGCAAAAAAATAATTAATACGATGAAGTTGTAATTTTACTATACTAGAGGTTTTTGTGCAAATCACGAGATATTTCCAAATTAGAAGTTCTGCGAATATTGTTGTTGTTCTAAAGTATTTTGATGCTCTATAATGCTCTACTCATGCTCTCTTTCTCTAGGTATGTCTCTTATGCAAATCCCTCTAGTGAAAGGTTTTGCAAAAATAACAAAATAATGAATATATTTTGCTATTTAAAGACTTTTTATCAAATTAGATTTCCAAAAATAATTTGCATACATTTTTCAATTTCATAGTTTTTTTCACTTCAAAAAAATAAAATTTCTCGTTTCTTATTTCCGAATATTCGGGACGTTTTTAACTAACAACCTTTGGTGCATCGGGTTAATAAAGCTTCTGTGATGTCAAATGCTTCTAAAACTAAAACGTATTGGTACGGTTGAAATGAAATTAACATCGATAAAAATAAGTCTATTTTTAAGCATCGAAATTACATTTAGGTATGTACACCAAACTTTATTGTTGATTTTCTCGTCTGCGGAAAATATTAACGATTATTATGGAAATGGACAATTCTTAAATTCCATCTAATTCTATAATATTTCTCAAAATCCATCGCGGAGTTCTCCCAATCCATATCGAGACGTAATTACTTCAGATTTTATTTATATTTTCATTATCTAATTGAATTTGTTTATTTTATCCATGTCAATGAGCTGAATAAAATTAATCTATACAAATTTGCAAGCTCATCACAGTTTAGAATCGAGTTTAGATGTACAAAATATTCAAACGACTCCAAAACGTCAAAATCTCTTATCGGGAGAAACGCCTACAAAAGTCCCATTTCATTGAGTGAAAATGGGCGGTCGCTTCTTTTTAACGATTGCTTTAACATTGCATCTTCTAGACACAATCCTATGACAATGATGGTAATAATAATTGGTTGGTATATATTGTAATTATTTGAATGTCAAACCAATTAATCATGCAGTGTTGACATGCTTACTAATTGATATTAACGATTTTGTACTAATCATGTTCAAATATATTTTTTGGAATTATTAGGATTCTAGTGATGATGAGTGACCTGCCTATCATCTTCCATTGGACCCCACGACAATGCCAAATTGAGAGAAGCTTGAATTAAGAGAAAAGCTCAGAGAGGAATGATACCAAGAATGGTTGAATCGACCACCTATTCAATTCCCACTACATCTAGATTCACCAACAAGGAATGACTATAGCAATAGTAGTTCTTCACAAGCTAACAATGGAGGCAATCAAATAGAGGTTGGAATGGATGATTTATTAAGGGATACGACTTCCATGGAGACAATTTTGTTAGATGTATTCCAGAACGATGATCAGCTAGGGGATGATGCTCATACAACTAACACCTTTTTTGAAAGCCTTAAATTCTCTTCCACCACCCCTCTCTTTCGACCTGGCAGTCAGTCAAATTATACCTAGTTGGGAAAAATGATGTTATTGTACAACTTGAAAGAAAATTTTGGCTTGTCAAATGCATGTTTTGCGAAAATTTTGAGGTAATTGATAATCAAGTCCCTTATATTTTGAGAAATATAATCACACGATGAACATTAAAAATGGTCAATTTTCTGAATGTTAATAATTATCAAAATTAATTTACATTTAATATTTCCCATGACAAACTACATGTTATTCAAATATAAGGTTCTTCCGAGTGGTAATGTCTTACTCGTTAGTTTCTAAGAGGTAAAGAAATTGTTGAAAATGTTGGGTGTTGAGTACATATCATATCATGCATGCCCAAATGATTGTATTCTATATAGAGGAGAATATGAAGACAAAGAGATATTTCTAAAATGTGGGCATGATAGGTATGACAAATAAAAAAATAAGTGTAAATCACGTGGTCGTCCTTTTAAGATATTGAGGCACATGCCTATAATTCCAAGGATTCAAAGGCTCTTTCGTTGTAAATAATTGGCTCTGTTGCAGGGATGTCATGCCTCACATAGAAGTGAGTTGGGATTTATGCAAATCCCAACATATTCAATATCCATAAAGCATATAGAGGATACATGGCCGGAAAATTTCAAGGATGAAGTATGAATTCTATGAATCAACATAGCCATGGATGGCGTCAACCCATATTCCCTCTGTTGTAACATTATTGTGTTTCTACAAGTTATAATATTAGACAAAAATAAAAAAATCTAGATGCTAAGTTAGGATATGAATGAAAAAAGAAAAAATCAAAAAATGTTAGGAATATGATTATTTTATATATTCATATCAATAAGATGATAGAGTTATACTATGCTAAAAAATGAAGGCATCAAAAAATGTTAGGAAAACATATAAAAATGGACACTTTAAAAAAATATTTTTTTTTATGAGGCTACTTGTTTAAATGCGACATTAAAATGTTAGATTTTATTAATTTGGGATTAAATTTCTTGAAAAAGTATTAATCCTTGTTTTTAAATTATTAGCATAAAAAATTTATTGTAACTGAGGCACATATTTTTAAAGTAAGGTCACAAAATACAAAAGATTTTTTGTTGGTTTATATTTAGACACCACATATCTTTTGACAACATATATTTTCCCCACCCAGATCAACAATGGGGAAACATTTGGCACCCCCTCATCCATTTCCCGTTAACGCGGGGGGGAGGGGGGGTGGTGGTCCGAAAAGCAGTATTAATGGTGGGAAAGCCACCTCTATGTGTCTCTCTCTCATGACTTGGCACCACCCCCCCGGCATGCGAAACTATAAACCACTCGCTCCCCCCTCCGAAATCCACAAGTGGTTTTCCTTCCACCAACAGCTCTTGACCCCTGTGTTTTGACTGTTAGCCTTCACCCAACAAATTGATGCCACCTCATTTTCTCATTTCCCATCTGTCCCTAGCCATTTACCCTATTCATCCATTTTCATCTTGCTCCCAAACCTTTAGCTACCATGTCATTATACTCATCTAGTGTCATTAGCTACTACAGTCACGTATCAAACTGTTACCATAAACCTTCTCAGCTATAACTAAACAAAACCTCACTTATTTATCACTTTCATATGATCAATCTATTTTTTGTTGCAGGTATTCAAATTCTATTATGCACAGTCATCAAACAATTCCAATTTCTCTCACGTCAGATTGTGTTTTCTTCCCTCTTTCATCCAATTCTCCATTTATTTCCCCTCTGTCTATCAGCATGGCTCCAAAGGGAAAATACAAGAAACCAAATTTAGAGGAGAACCCTGTTACTGTCACCTCATTCGATCTTGACCATATCCCTCTTGCAAAATATTTAGACAAGGTTCTTGACACATAGTGCAAGTTTGATTTTTAGGAGCTACACCTTTGGCTAAAGAAGAAATACCTTGATAGTAAATATCCAATTAGATTCTAGGAATCTCTTCTTCCTTTCTTCAGCTTTCCGAAAACCTATGATTTTATAGATATGGTTATATGGTGCCAAGCCAAATATGATCCTATTAAAATAGAATTAGTCGCTCAGAATAGAGAGATTTTGATTACCATAACTACTCAAAACATTAATAAAATGCTCTTGATTCCCTAACCAGACTCCATGAGCCAATTTTCATAGGCAGCCCTTATGGTACGGTGTTAGTCATCAGTAATTTTTTCCTTTGTAATGACTAAGTTCTTATCCTAGATTTATAGAAACAAAATTCATGAATATTGTGAGTTCTCGAAATCTCATTGCCTTCATTGTCCTTATGATAAATTTTTCACTATTTCATTATCCCATCATGTCATGCTCAGCTCACCAATACCAGAAGACCCTTCATGGACTCATACCACTCATTTTTTCTATATTCTTTCACCCCTGACCTTAGCACTTCGTTTTGGCTTGCCTAATTCCTCCAATTGCCACTTAGGATCACCAACAAACCTACTCACTCTTGTGTTTCCCAAATACATCAAGCATTGATGGTATATAAACTATCTTCGTAGACTCTTTAGATAAATTAAGTACATTGGATTTTGGATCTTCAATAAATAACTTTTTCAATACTCTATTTTTACACTTGAAGATTCCAAATCAATTTTAAGTCAAAGAGAGGTCAATGTATCCCCACTAAGTCAATTAGTGTTTCATGTGTTTCAAGGTCATCGTCTCCAAAAAAAATACTACCATTCAGCTTCAAATTCTGCACATAAGGTAATGGGCTATCTTGAAATTTTTACAGAAGCAATAAGAGGCCAACCAGTAGAAGAAATTGATAAGGTAAGAGGTCTGCTACTTAATGATGACATCTTGCAGCAAGGGAGACAGGAAAACTAGGGTTTTTAAGGGAAATTTTCTTAATTTCTTGACTTCCATGGTTAAATCATAAACAAGGCTTGTATCCTGGTGCTCTTACACCTTCCCCTATCCTTATTATACCTTCATAAACACTTCTAATCACTCCTATCCCTCAAATTTATCATTTTTCTACAAAAACTAGTCTATTGCCGTAATTTGACACTTTTTGAGACTAGGCCAGTGTTTTTCCCTTTTGGACCCCTTCCCCTCACTCAATTATTTAAATTACACTTTCCCCTACTCTCTAACATCTATCCCTATTCCCAAAAATCTCCCCAGGAATTTAGACAACCCTTAACCACTTCATTCCCCTCCCTTTACAAGGCAGTCCTAAATTCCCTACACCAAACCCTAATTTCCTCTTCCAACTAAGCTAGGTTTTGTCATGGAAAAGAGGCATAAGAGTAGAATATCCATATGGTAGGTCATATCAGTGATCATGAAGCCATACCAACTCATAAACATCATGCCTCCATGTCTTTCCATGAATTCTTTCCAAAAGACAAGCCATGTGTGACACCTAGGGCCAGTTTTGCTTCAAACTGTGTGTCTGACTAAAATGAGATGCATTTGACAAAATTGAGAGAGATTTTTGTCCATCATAGGCCCAAGAAGAAAAAAATCCTTCAATTTTTACACAGTTATCATGGTTTTTAGCAATGTGAAAAATACAGGTGTCCCAGGAGAATTTTTGTACTACTGGAGTGACCTTGGGAAAATTAGGTTTTGTCATAGCTAGAGTGTCCAAATGACTTGCTTGATGAGTCAAATAAAAACTATACTTGAAAAAATTTCTAATGAGCTATCATGAGCTCAATTTGGAGTTAAGGCCTCCAAAAGTTGTCTGCACCACCAATCTGCATTTTTGCACCATTACTCGGCACTTTTTGACCAGTCTTGGGAAACTTAGCTTTTGACAAGAAAAATCAACTCCAATCAGGGAAAAAATGGTATATTTGGAAATTAGACAGGTTAATATTTCGAAAAAGCTATCACGATCCCAATTATGACACCAGGAGGCCTCCAAATTCCCTCTGCAAAATGGTTTTGTGCGCTGATGATTTGGTGTTGCGCCCGTTGAAATTTTTTCCCATGTAAATTACACATGGTGCTGCATGCCTGGGAGGTGGTATTGCGCCTTTTGCCAGGAGGGCCTCCTCAATGCTAAAAATTCTCAATTCACTCCCAGACTCTTTCTAAAGGTCTTCCAGGCATATTTAAGGTTAAGTACCATCACAGCATGCCTTAGTTCAAAGAGAATCAGGGTTTCTAGGACTGATTAGACTAGTAATGTGCCAAGAAAGAGGCCAATATGCAAAAACACATGGAAGAGGCACATCAATACAACCAAGCATGGAAGAATATTTTCAGAAATCATAAATGAAGAAAATAAGCCTCCATAATGACAACAAACAAAGGGTTTCAAGAGGTTGTGGTTGGTGACCTCCAAGGTTGTCAAAGTAAAGCCATCATGCCTCAGGAAGCAAGAACACAGCCAAGTTAATTGTTTTTGTTACCTACAAGGAAAAATTAAAAATATCAGTGATGAGAGAAAATAAGGTTTAACACAGTAGGAAATGGGTTTCAAAGACCAAATTAAACCTCTATATTCCCATCAAGCACATCTAACAATTCAGCAAGTTATTTTTGCACCTACAAGGTCATCAAAACATTCAGGAGAGAAAAAAATCTGAGTTTTTTCAGGTCAAAATTAACTAAGTATGTGGTGTTGCATGCCTGGCATGTCCCCCTGTGTATTTTTACATAGGGCGTCGTGCGCTTAGCTGCACGTTGCCAATGCCTCACCTGACTCACCCGACAGTGCTTGCCCACACCACTACGCATTTGGTGTTATGCGTTTGGCTGACCTGACAGCCCCCTCCAACCTCTGCCTGGTGCTACGTGCCCACGTTATGCAATCAGCAGTGCCCTGACAAGTCCATTCAACCTCGCCCGACTGACCCGGTGCTACGCACCTACGCTGTGTGTTTGGCCAAGGAGGCTTCTAAGCCCTACAAATGCCTAAGTCACCTCAAAATCGAGTCGAGCTACATCCAAAGGTCCTTCAAGGACTATTAAGAGTAAGTGCCACTAAATACATGCATTTTCAAACCCCTTTGATGATTAGACTCAAGGAATGGTACCCTAAGGAGATAACCTAGTTTTCACACCTAAAAATCACTGTTCGAAACCTCATTTATCTGCCTGCAAAGGGAGTCAATGATAACATAGGGGTGCATTGTTTGGAATTATTTATTCACTTAAAATTTGTGCCTTCACTCACCCCATTCACTAAATAAATCCTTTGCATCACAAAAGGATTAACAAATCCAATGCCATTCACCCATCCATATGATTCATTTGCAAATACTTCCAGCTTCCATCCCTTCATTTCGTTTTTATTATGTAGTACTAGGGTTTTTTTCAAAGCAGCAATGATCAAATGTTAGAAATAAGAGGACCATGGCAGTGAAGCTAAGAGCCATAATAACAGCGATGATAAGGGAAATAATGCACAAAATAGTGAAAAGGAAAAGGGTAGTGAGCCAAATAGCAAGGAAGAAACAAATGAAAAGGAGGCAGATGAAAGTAATGAAGAAGTGGAAGATGCAAGTAGTGATGAGGCAGATTCTAAAAACAAAGGAAATGAGTAGAACAGTGATGAAGAAGAAGGTAGTCAGCCAAATGAGGAGGAAGAAAAAAATGACAGTCAAGAGACAGGTGCAGAATTAGAAGAAGAGACAGAGGTAGAATTTGAAGAAGAGACAGAGGAAAAATTAGAAGAAGAGGGTAGTGAACATGACAGTGATGAGTATGAAAACAGTAAGCATGACAATGTGCAAAACAATGACAAGGATAAACAGGATAGTTTAGAAGAAAATGACAATGAAAAAGATATGGAAGAGGATGGAAATGATGAAAATACTCCAAACAGTAATGAAGGCACTGATAAAGACAGCTCTAACAGTGACAACACAGAAAATGATGATGGCAATAATAATGTTGCAAACATAGAGGAGGAGGATAAAGAAGAAAACATGATGACTGATAGCACTAATAATGATAACAACAATGACACTATGAACCAAAAGGACAGTCAAAAGGTTGATGATAATGGTGAAGGTCATGACAGTGATGTTAGCATGAAGGAAAATGAAAATTACCTCTCAAGAGAGCAGTCAAGAACAAAATAAAGAAGACATAAATGCAGAGATCATTGATGAAAGGAAAGGAAATCTTGAGATTAGTCATGGTAAGAGCATTCTAGTAAACAAATTTGAGTTTCTTCCTCTCACATATCAAAGAGGATCAAGGCAAGTGTTTTTTTCCTCCAAAAGGCAAGATACCTTACCATCTACATCAGCTCAAAGGCTTGAAAAGGGAGAAGAAAATATTAAAAAGGATAAGAAAGGTAAGGGAGACAAGCAAACTACTCAAAAGCCACAATTTATTGACCTTCACAGTGATAATGAGGATGAGGAGGTAGCCACTAGACTACTACTCCAAAGCAAATATGCACAAATCAGGGAGTGGGAGAGGGATTTTGAGATGGCACAACATGTCATTTAGTACTACAAGAATTAACACAAGTACTTCAAGAATATAAAGAGGGGCCTTGCTCTCCAGAAAAAGATGACCAAGTACTATGCAATGAAAAACAAACATTCTTATGCCAAACTGATGGAAACCCTCACTGAAATTCAAGCACTAAAAGAATAAAAGGGAAAAAATAGGCTTTTAATCATGGCACAAGCCTCTCCATAGGTCTCCCAAAACCCATGAGGCACTCATTCACCAAATTTGGGAGAATTTTGACAAGTTTTGGCTTTTTGTTGTTGTTGAGGCCAAGGGGGTAGCACACATGGTGCTATGCTATTTTTTAGAGCATCTTCGGGAGGAAAGTCTTACATTTTTGGAATCATCATCATAATAATAGCATGCTCACACAGTTTCAGATCAATTAGAGTTGTTTTGGTCCTCCAAAAGGGTAAAAAACACCCTAATTTTCACCTTTCTGCCTACTTTTCAGGACATGTGTTGTGCCTTTAACAGTATTGGAATTTTTTGTTTTTGAACTGGTTACAAAGGTACAATCAAAGACACAAAGATATATCTAGAAATTATACTTCAAGGGCTTTCCAATGAGGCATCATAGATCCTATTCCGACATTGGGAAGGCCTTCAAAACACTGCTGCAAGGTGACCCATTTTTCTTGCTCCTATGTTATGCCCTTGGCATGGAAATTCCTCCTAAAACACAATGTTGTGCCCTTAGCAGAGGGAAAGTAAAAAATTTACACTTGGAAAGTTTTAGGAGGCTTTTCAGACCTCAAATATCTTTTTCTTTGCTAAAAATGTCTGAAAATATATTTTGTTTTATATATTTTGTGCCTTGGGCCTTGCAAGGCCTTAAGGACAATAGTGACATTTCTGAATAACCAATAGGCTTCTAGATACTCTATTAGGTTTTTCTCCTCCTTTCTTGTTAAAAATGAATTAAGGACTCATTGTTAATGTTGGCTTTTGATGAGTTTTGAGAGCAATACATGGTTCTTTGAGGTTGAAGAGCAATTTGGTGTTATGGAGCTTGTGAATGATATGCTTTGATTGATGATGATGAAAGCTTGCTTGCAGGATCCCTGAGTTTGGTGAATGGTGATGTTTATCTAATTTTTTCATGGTTTTTTGTTTATCATTATGCCCATATTTCTATGTTTCAGTAGATCAGAAAAGTATAGGCTAAGAAATGTTGATTGAGGCACCTTAGTCCTCCTATTTGCTATTGTATATATGTTTTTCTCCGTTGGCTGTGTTTAAGAAATTCTTAGTTTCTGCTTAGGCCTCTTTATGCTTGTTTATTTCATCAATGGATTAAAATGCTAGTCTCCAAATATGTTTTATGGAAAGCCTTGCTTATTTGATGCTATCTAAACTCTGCTTTGAAATCTCTCTTTGAAATTATTACTTATTAGGTTAAGCCAAAGAGGTTGTGCTCTGATCTTGCCCTTTTCCCATGCTTATCAATTTTCCTCAAAGTTATTTATAGCTTGAATAATGATGTCTAGGAGTTCCCTCTTCTTTGATTAATGCTATTTGTTGTCTTATATGTTTTCAAACTTTCTAGGTGAAAAACATTGAAGTGAGATAGGATTTCTTGCTTTTTGTGTTTCACTAAATTGTTCATCTTGGATGGCTATTTGTCTAAAAGTATTGTCATTGAGTAAATTTTTTGCCCTATCTCATGATTATTATCTTTTGCTTATCAGTATTTGAGACCTTCTTGTTTATGGGTTTATGAGAAAGGATTCTTAACTGCCCTTTTACCTACCTTGTTTTCCCAGCTTAATGTCCATTTCACTTCACACATAACCTTAAAATATCCATTGACTACACTAGATTTTCCCTGTGATGCACTCTAACCCAATGTTGAGATATCCATGACTTTCATACACTCTATATCCCAATGATTTGATGACCTCTCATCCCACCTATTCCATTTGATCATTTTAACCAACCCAACCAAACAAACAAAACCCTAAACTTCACAACTAGCCTAAAATCAAGCATCCAAAGCAAAACAAGTTCTCATCCTTTGCATATAATAGAGAGAGCCCTCTCTGAGTCTAGGAAGGCTAGGTCATAGGACTCCAAAGACTGGTCTTATGTTACCCTATGCATTTGGTCTACCAATCTGCTAAATCACGGGACCCTAACATATTGTACCATAAGTTTACCTTTCCCCAAAGAACCTAGATCTTTGAAACCTTCCTACCAAAAGATGTTGAATTTCCCAAGAGAAATCCACTTTATCCGTCTTCAATGTTTTTGGAATCCTCTAGACATAATATTTTCCTATTGTCTTATCTATTAGCTTACCCAGATGAAAAAATTATTGATGAATCCATTCTTGTATTCTTTTCTATATTTAATAAAGATCAACAACCTGTTTTCATGTATAATTACAGTAAAATTTTAGCCGATAATCTACATGAGAATTTTATGAATTTAACTACACAAGGAATGTTCAAGTACAATTTTGTACTTGTTCACATGTTTCTTTTTCAGTAGGAAGACTTACTACCAATCACACTCAGCAGACAAGATGGACAAGGAGTAAATCAATCAGTCATCCATTGAACTAAGATACTCAGAACTATTTCAACCAAATTTACTTTCTCATACCTCATAGACACTTTCATACATCCATTGGAACAACTCCTCAACATCGAGATAGAGTTTAGGATTGGTGAAGAAATAAAATAAAATTTACACTTAAGTGATCAGGTTAAGACTGGTGACTGGTTTTATACTAGAATTATACAGAAATAAGGATATATGGTTATAAACGTGCACCATATAAGCTACTAAAGTATGTTCCAATGGTAATTTTCTCTTTTGAATATATTAGGCAGATGATTAACATGGATGACCTGCATTTTGTATTAGGGAAAAGAAAGTCACAATTCAAGATCAAATCAAATATTAGCTCATTTATCTGCAACACAAGATCATATGGTGTTGAGGCAGATACACTATTGAAGAACATGAATTTTCAACCTAACTTTACCTGGCCTTATGACCCTTTTGGCATTATTTTAGCTTTAAAGGTTGAAGTAAAAACAACTCCTTACAATCACACTCCAAGACTAGAAATAGAGAAGTTTATTAATCGAGAGTAGTGGGCAGAAGGTACACTTCAAGAAGAAGAGGAATAGATTTTTTCCACCTCAAATTTACACACTCTAGTTGCTCAGGGTCAACAACAAAAAATGGTAAGAGAATAGACTCCATATGCCATGGAGTTTATCAAATAATTCATAGTTCAATATAAGAATCCAAGGACTGGCTTAATAGCCTCTACAAAAAAATAACAACCAGAAATTATTCAACTTGGATATCCAAAGGTGTCCACATCAATAATAAAAATTGTTCCTAACACTCCTCCTACAACTTCACCTTATCGAGAGCCTCTCGAGATCATTTAGACTACTCGAACAAGCTCACCTGATGATCAAAATATATTTTCAAATTTTCTAGAAATTAAGAAGAAAAATGAAACTCTGAATTCAAATGTCTACAACCAATTATGGAAGCAGACCTCCACTACTCAACATAGGCTTCTCTCTACTTTTAAAAATGAGAAAGGCAGGATGCAAATGGATTTCTTACTAGCCCAAGTTCCATTTCCAAAATCTGCATCAAATTTTAGGAAGACTATATCTTCATTTCATACCAATAAAATTCATCCAATTGATCAAATGGATATGCACAGACAGCCTGTTGAGATGATGTTTTCCACCATGACCACTATAGCTATGTCTCTTTCTAAGCTTAGTAATAACTTATCTAATGTTCAATATTGGCTTTAGATTGAAAATTTGTCTCCCTTAGCTAAAGATAACAAACTCACATCTTTGGAAGACCTTGTAGTCAAAATTGGATATGATCTGAAGCACTGTAAGGCAGTAGAAGAAATTCTTAAAAAGAAAAGTCCAAGCATTGTAGCTCTACAAAAAAAATTAAAACTTCCTTCTACAGAGGACACATAGACCAAGGAATGTGAAGAATGTGAGAAAAATAGAGAAGAAATCCCCAAGCTAATTATTGAGCAAAATATCTAGATTAAGAAAATGGAGGAGAAGATTGAAGGATTAATTAAAGGGAAAGAATCAGCCCATCTTGCTATGATTACAGACACAAAAGTGCCTATATCAGTTGTAGTTACATAGCCCAGTTTATCATCAGCAACAATTGAGTCTACATCAACAACAGCTGATCCAATAAGGGCAACACAAGAATTGACCACACAGAAGCAAGAAAATGAGAAGCTGCTTGGAAATTTTAAAAATTTAGAAGCACAGAAAATAAAAAATGATACTTCGTATATGGATGAAATGCATAATTCCCACATATTGGGACTCAATATCATGAATTTATAAAGTGGGTTATTAATGGCATATACCTTGACTGAAGCCAAGGAAAGTATTTGGATAGAGTTCAGCCAATCCATGACAGATGTATGGCCATCCATACATATCATTTTTGAACAATAGGAACTAATTATTAGATGCAGAGTAGTGATAGAAAAAGAGAAAGAAACACTTAAGAACAAGCTAGAAGAAGCCACATACATGGTAAAGGTACTCAATTCAGAGAGCAGAGCAAAGCTAGAATAAATAAATATTGTTGAAATAACAACCACCATTTTAGAAGTTAAAAAGGTTTGACAGAAGAATAATTTGATTAATCAGTTGGAGACAAAATGTCAAACCTTAGACATTTTTTTTCAAAGGTTTCATTCAGATTTCAATGTTTTGAACCATAAAGGACTACCTAGATTGGTAGCTCCAACTGATAAGCTGGTTGATTTGCAATATTATTGCAAAAAAATGTATACCATTGCAATATATAAGGCCAATTTTGTAAGAATTAGAGGACACGTAACAAGGGATGCCTTTCTTGAAGCCTTCGAGTTTTATTTGATCATGAAACATGAAATCAAACATATATTTAACAAGAGGCCAACTTTCGAAAGGTATACAGAAGTGGATGAAGTATTCAAAAAGGTGGTAAATATGGAGATCCCAGGTGAAGAGATATGGGATAAATTGTGTGAAAAACTGGTGTAATTTCTGATCCCAACATCATGACAACACAACAACATTTTCGGGGCCAAATAATCCACTATTTCCTTCAAAACAGTGGTAGATCATTCAACAGTTTCCTTTTTCCTATTATTTGATACTACTATTGTAATCATTTTTAGATATTTTATTAGTCTTATAAATTAATGTAAACAACTCTCCCTACAATGTATTAAGTGTTTCACCCTTGGATGAGCATTTTGTAAGAAGTAGTGTACAAGCTTTGATCATTAACGATAAATAAATGATTCTAGATATGTTTCATACAATTTGTTCACTTGTAAGTTTTCATATTTTCATTACATCTTGTTTTCTGCATATGTTCAATGTTTATGAAGATAACTAGGTAAGAAAAAGTTGAATTTAATTTTATCTTGAATTCCCTAAGGTTATCATTTATATTAGAGAATCGCTTATTGAACTTTCTGTTTATGTAAGTCAATGTACATCAATAAATTATCACTGTCTTCATTATATTAAATATGTTTTGCTAAAATTTCAAAGATTGTTTGAAATATTTCACACTCATGGTTATTAAAACATTCAGTTTGAATATTTAATTAATCGTATATTCTTACATTTTTTTGTTTAACACCTTGTTGTAGCCGCTACAACAGCACCCAAAATTTTGGGTATATTTAAAATTTCGGGTTCCCCCTCTGCTCGCTTAGGCATTAAAGTCTTCCACCCGATCTGCAATCAACTACATCCCAGTGACCTATCCCCAACCCCTCATGAGTTGTCTCTCCATCATGATTGGATGTCCTTATTGCAATCACACCATATGTGGGGAGGATCATCCAGCGTGCGCCCAAACACTCTTGTCGCAATCGCGCCATATGTAATGAGAGTGACATGCATATGCTTGAATAGAAATCTTTCTTGTATCGATCATTAATAGCTCCCTCGCCATGGGTCATTAAGCAAGTTGTTTGAATACCTCTCTTATTCTCATTGGTCTCATATGTTTTATCTAGGGACACATTTCGCAAAGAATAACTATGAACTGATTAATGTGATGTTGTTTATGTAGGTCAATCCCCGAAAAATAAACACATCAATGATTTTCGTGGCACTGAGGGAATAAGATTAAGCTCAATGACAAGGATGCACCCACAAGTGTGGTGGAAGAGAAAGTTAACATTTTCAGAGGGATGATGATGTGTCGTGTGTTCATTCACTCAAAGAAACAAGGAGGCACTAGGCACTAGGAAAATCTTATGATAACACCATTGATATTAAAAGATAAGGGTTTCTCACGTCATTAACGGAGGTGCCATCTCAAGAACGCACATTTTGATGTTGGCAAGACAATGACACAGCAAAAAGGGTTTCTTCTATCTTCCGCAGTTGAATGAAATGGTTCACGAGTTTGAAATGCGTCTTGATAAACATCGAAGAGGTCATCACTGTCAATTTGGTGATTCAGTTTGAATTTTCTCCTTTCAGTACCTCCTCATCCATCAAAGTACAGAGGTAGAGATGATTGTTCAGGAAATTGGTACATTAATAGTGTTGGCGCAATTTCAAATATCTAAATGTACCTTTGGGAAGCAAGTTTTTTTCAAACCCCAAGCTACACGGTGGGTGTGAAAGTTATGGTTTTATACAATTAAACCAAGGCAAATTCATGGGGTTTTCAAAGCCATGAGAGATCGCAGGGCAAAATTATGTGAAGACATTATAAGTTGGAGCACTTTCGATGGACCAAGGTGACAATTTGACACATTAAGTCAAGGCGCAAATACATACGGTTTCCAAACCACAGGGAGGAGAAAAATCATGTAAAACTATAAGAAAGATGTTACCATAGGACTCGAATATGTTATGTCGAGGTTTCCAACTTATGCAAAAGGCTTGGTTTCGACATGACAGCAGATATAATGATGACTATGGCGCATTGCATGGTGTACAACTATGTTTTACGACCGCCGAGAGAAACATTACAGTTAGGACTGATAATTCTATGCCTAAGTCGTATGTTAAAATGTTTGAGGCATATATATATATGTATATGGAGGTCAAAACTACAACTAAAACCCGGGTCAAAAATTATGCGAAAATGCATTATGATTTGATGTCGAGGGCAGTTTTCTGCAACTTCACGTTTGAAACCCAACGCAAAACGTGCATGGACATGTTGCATGGGATCCAACGTTGATGGCAAGCTGTTGTTTGACAGCAACTAATTAATGATCAAAGGTTCTTTTTAAAACAAGACAACGTTGCATGAGCACCAAGTCGATAGTCAAGCAAATACATTTGATGATACAAAGTCTTGGTGCGAATTGCATATTATTCAAACCATATAAAATCACATAGGGCTTCACAACTATATAAGATTGCTGAGCAGACACGTTGCATTACCATGGGTGCAAGCAGTTTAATATTGCAGGTTCAATACACGTGGGGCAGGCATATGGTGGTCAACATTGCATTTGGACACGTTGCATGGAGCCAACGTTTGCATGGCACTCAACTTTTCAACTTACGTAAAAGTTTGGAGCAAATATGTCCATACAACAGTCAAATCAAAACACGAATCAGAGCTATAAGGGTTCGTTTTATTTCTACGACGGAGTTGATTCCTTGGGGCAGTTCAAACAGGAAGTCAAAACTTGTAGCCCACCTACGACGAGCGGTTTTGATCACAAGAATTGCCAGACTATGTGAAAGCCTCAGCGCGATTTTCTACCAGTGGTGAACGCTAGGAGCAGACAGATAAATACAACGTTCAGAACCTTACGATTAAAAAATGGAATAGACTTATATGTGGGCGAAGATGTTTCTACGCCGAAGTCTAGCCTTTGGACAGGCATGCACAGAGGTCATGTTTGATAATAAAATTTGGACCTAGTCAAACATATGTTTGAAATACGAGAAGGAGGGTATAACGAGGCCACGCTAGCAATAATAGCTCAACCAAAGACATGGTCGTAAAAGTCACTCCCACTGTTTCAAACGGAGAAAGAGTTCTGGTTCAAAACCCTATCGGCTGAGACGGATAACGTAGGATAACGCCTCTATCACCCAACAAAACGGGAAACACCGAGCATCAAGAAATATTATATGATAGCTCCATGAATATAAACAGAGACGTCTTGTTGAAACGCTACGTGTCGATAAGTTTTGTTTTTCTTGTAGACGTGGTCGCCATGAAGAAAGCGGTATTGCTAGCGTTAAAGCTCCAATAAAGGCGTTATGTGCTCTCGCATTAAGTGTAAGGGACCGTTTGTTCACAGTCTGACAATGCAGAAGATATTCATCAGGTGCAGGACAGTGGCGCGGTCTGCATGGAGGAATAACTCCGCAAAATTCTCATGCCTTTTGACAATGGTACCCACAAAATCGCCATACCTCTGTGATCGATGGTAGTATGTGTATAACTGGGGGTCCAAGATGTTTCCGCTGCTGTTGCAAACATACTATTCAAAACCAAACAGAAACCCGACAACATGCCGTATTAAATATCGAATATAACGCATTTAGCTGGCAGACTTTCCTTAAAAGGCTTCTACGCAATTGGTATGCATGTGCCGTTTTTTGTGGTAAATCGAGTGTTGCACCTAAACAAAGCACAGTAAAAGAAGCAGGTCGATGCATATGCCTTCATGCAATGAAGGTGAAAAGATTGTGATACGACTATAACGCATCGCTGGACAGAGAAAAAAAGGTGAGGCGTTTCACGCACATTACACCCAAATGAAGAGGAAACAGTCGCTGAGTCGCATGGTGGGTGGAGCAAATAAAATGCGACTTGCGACCCTGAGCAGTCGCGCGACCCCTTCAGGTCACTAAGTCGCAATGCATGCCGCTGGGAAAGAAGTGCAACCACGCGACTGTGTGACTCCCTTGAGGTCGCAGGTCGCAGAATGACATGCCATAGAAAGTTGCGACCCAAGGAATTCTCCTACCATGCGACTCCATTTCCTAGTCAGAAAATGAAGCCATTCAACGCCTTGCTGCATTGACTCCAAAATTTGCAGGAGCCAATATTGAAAATATATGCAACGAAAGTGCTCTTATTGCTGTGAGAAATAAAAAAAAAAAACTGAGAGCAATATGTCACACTCCGAGGCAGCTTGCTAGAGTTATCGGTGGAGGAAAGGAGGGCTGTAGCTTATCATGAATTGGGACATGCCATAGTTGGACGGTTTTGGAGCATGCAAGTAAATGCTGTTATCCTCATATTCAAGACGAACCATCCTATACATCAGCGCGCTCCGCACTTTCATCTCATAGTGGATAAAAGTTTGTTCTCCATGTCTAAAGTCTATTTCATCCTTAGTGGTCGTTTCTACAAAACACTGTCTTTATCAAATACGAAGGCCCTTCTAGTCCCAAGAGTCACATGTTTACATTCGCTAGCTGAGCCTCATGGGAGTGGGTGAAGACTTTTGACAGCCAGTGATTTCCGTGGGAGTTTGCATGTTTACAATCTGAGAAAACTGGACCACACAGGGGTCCAAGTGCATTATTTTGCTAAATATTTCTTTCAGCTAACTAACTGCACTTTAGCATCAATCTGTTGAAGATATGTGACCCATGTTTACGTTGTTTGCAGGTATAAGTGTTCGACGCACAAAGGGCCAGATTTTTCCTCAGCAAACGAGGGACCTTCTCAAAACAAGTCACAGAGGTCGCCAGGTCGCTAAGTCGCACTCCCTGTCAAAAGCTCGCCGGTGCGACCTAGCGACCCAGCGACTAGGTCGCAAGTCGCACATTTGCCCAGGTCGCAAGGTCGCAGATCTGCTGGAGGTTGCGAGGTCGCAAAGCCCAATAGGTCGCAAGTCGCAGATCCAGGGAGGTCGCAGGTCGTACATTCCCCTGGGTCACGAGGTCACACATTCACCTGGGTCGCGAGGTCGCATATTCACTGAGGTCGCAGGTCGCACATTTCCCCGGGTCGCAGGTCACAAAGGTCGCCAGATCGCAAAGTCGCACCACTTGGTAAATGCCCGACGGCGCGACCCAGCGACTAGGTCGCAGGTCGCAACAACGGCTCAGGTCGCAGGTCGCAAAAGGAATGGGTCGCAAGGCAACCCAACGGTCAAGAAGGTGAACAGTCAAGGAAGCCCAATGGGCAGTTTTGGCATTATAAATACTCCTACGGGAGCTTGTAAGAGGGGCTTTTTATTTTTGGAGACTCAAGAGCTACATTGCATTGTATTAAAAGATTATACTCTTATACATGTGTATACGGATACTTGTCACAACCCCTTTGTTTGGATGATGTGTTTTACTGCGTGAACACTAAGTGTATTTCCTCATACAGTTTCAGAACATCTTTTGATTAATGAAGCTGCTTATTTTAAAGCATCGTTTATGCATCATAGCTATATGTGTTTGTATTGATGATGTACAGTTTACCATTTGCTCTATTAATGAATGTTAATGAACTATTTTGTTAGCATTTCATTTTATCTTTCAGAAGTAAAGGGACATCTCGCCATAAAGAACTATTTCTGTTGTGGTTAGACTTCCTTACAAGCAGTACCCCAAAGACGTGTTGCTAACAACATCTCCTTAGGCGTACATGCTTTATTCATTTCCTAGCTACACTAGTGTTTTATTCGTGTTTAATGCGTCAGTCATGTATTCCGTATCATGTGAATGAGTGTGTGTCCGCAGGTTCAATCAGGTTCTTTTGAGGCAGAAGGGAAGGCGTCTTAAGCGGTAGCCGGACCCACACCCCGGACGGGATCCCTACTCCAAACGGTTTAAGGTCTAATTGGGACTTTCTACCGGGGAGATCCCCTACTGTTGGCCGGACAAATTTTCCCATCAACAGAATTGGCGCTAGAAGGAGGGCTTGAACCTCCGACCAGATGTTTAACGAAAAGGGGAGGGCCAGATGACAAGCTGAGCCCTTAGAGCCTGCAGTTAATCTCATATCTGTAATGGCTCGTTCCCAAATCATTCTCCCGAGATGTTTGTCGGAGTTTTATGAGCCTGGATACTACATCTCCGATGAACTTATGTATCACTTGTCCCAGTTAAAATTTGATGGTGAAAATGGGGTGTCCATAACCCAACACTGTTCAGATTTTTGTGACTTTGGTGAGTGCTATGAAATTGACGATGAGGGTTTGTTTTCTTTTCTTTTCTTCCTCACTCTCAAAGGTCACGCTAAGCAATGGTGCTGCACATTTCCGGAAGCTTCCATCCACTCATTTGAACAACTCGCCAGGGAATTACAACAAGCTTTTCACATGTATGATTTTCATAATGTTTTACTAAAGATAAATGACATCAGAATGGAACCTCAGGAATCTTTAGATGAGTTCTCTATCAGATTCGTTCATTATTGTTTTGAGTTCCCTGAAAAGGATGTCGATTGGAGGTTGTTAAGAGAACAGTTCGCGTATGCGATTCTCATTTCCCTTGAACCATTTCAGTCAGCAACCCGACCTGAGCCTAGTGTTCCCTATGACAACTCGCAAGTCAATGGCTGTTCTGACCATGAGTCTTTCATGTACCATGTCGAATCTGAAAATCTCAGTGGCACGTTATCTCTTTTGGCTCATGAAACCTACCCCGAGCCCACTCGATGCCTCCCTGGACTTAGTCCTAAATCTGGTTCACATTCAGATTATAAATCTGGTTCACATTTAGATGATGAATCTAGTTCACATTCGGATTATGAATCTGGTTCATATTCGGATTATGCATCTGGTTCAGATTCGGATGACGAATTTGGTTCACATTCAGATTATGAATCTGGTTCAGATTCGGATTATGAATCTAGTTCACATACATATTATGAATCGACTCCTACCCCACATAAAGTTTATTCCCTTACAAGGCCTGTCAAATCATTGTGTCCTCTGAACGACACGGATGTGCATGTTGAAAAGCCTCGTATGGTTAACGCCCCTGCGATTCAATCTTTTCGTTCATTATTTCCTAGTTTGTTTCTCGATCCCGCCACACCAGTAATTTCTTCGAGACATTCAAAATTGCCTTATACTGGTATTGGCGACAATCATAAGCACGCAGATGGTGTTTCTCAATCACAGTCCAAGATCGATGAATCTTTTAAATCTGATTTTTCTCACTTGGGATCTTTAGATAGCCATAGGAGCGATTCCCCGTCTGAAAAACTTCAAGATGTTCCCTCTATTGATCCATCCCAATCGGTAACTCTCGGGGAGCCTGACATCTCAGGTACCCAATTCGATCAAATCAATGATTACAGTGATCCCTGCTTATCTGAAAACATGTTCAATCATACCACCGAGGACTATCACTCGGATCTCTTGGCCAACCCTATGAAGACACCTGAATTCGATGATTTGATTTCGGAAGGTTCAAGTACCCACCAGAAAATCGAAACGCGTCAGCTTCCGCCGAACATTTCTGAAATGACCATTCCCCAGTGCCATGCTCCTTCCAGCATAAATGCGTCGAATTCACCCCATCCTGGCAAATCTGGAGAATCCGACATTTTGGATTATCAATCTGTCAGTACGCAAACATTCGACCAAATTGATACAAAGCCCACTGACGTCTTTCAAATCACTACAATTGATGATCATGCCCATTCGCCTGTTAATCTCGCCAAGCAGTCAAAGTTGGAAAGCCCCTTGCTTGAAGGTCCAGAGTTTGTTCAAAGCAGTGAAGAATTTCAGGCTCCTTTAAACGTGGATTCAGATCCCCATACCCTCAACCAAACCCAGGAGCAACCCCAGACTAGAGTTTTCGAAACTGGAATTTCTACGCTTGGATGTGCATGCATCTATAATTCGCCTGGCACTTGCGTATTGTTTCCATTCCATAAAATAGATGGTCCCCAACACCATGATGAGATTGTCGATCAACTCAACCGACCCCATTCGGTGAATGTGCTTGCAAATAGAAATTGGCTTACCCATCACCCCTCAAATCCAGGATCATGCATGAATGATTTTATGTCATTTATCCATAATGTTGAGTTTCAAGAGCATATCGCTGGTTATCAAGATAAGAATGGGATTCAGCTTGCACAATCTATTCTGGCATGTTCTTTGGTAAGTATCTATGATCGTCTTGCTGTTGCACCTACTCCTCAGGTAAATTTTGTTGCTACTGCACTTTTTTGGATACTGGCTCTGATCTTGATCATCTTTGTCATTGCAAGATGCAAATTAATGCGGTGGCTGCACTGGAAAACTGATATTACATAACCCGACCGCATCATTGGTTAACTAGGGTTTAGGTGTAGGCTAGCTAGGACCTGCCATAAAATTTTTAGTTCAAAAGTTAATTAGGTTTACTTGCCAAATTTTTTACTTCATAGGTTAAAAGTTTGTTTTTGGTGTTTTTGTTTACGATTAATATTTTAGGCATCATCATGTTAAAAGTATTTTCCTTTCATTTCCTTTTCAGTTGCTTGATGTTGCATAAATAATCATTGCTTGTATTGCGCCTCTTTCCCACCTACAACTGGTTGATCGTTCTCGCACATGGCGTTGCATTGCACCTTGAGCCTCGCTTATTACATTGCGTCGCACTCTCTCTCCCTCACATCATTTTTTTCATATCGCCTGCCACTTCATGAGCCCACATTGCAACCCTATTACCTTGCAGTCTTGTTTTGCCCCGATTGCTGAAACAACAAATCCATTGTTTTGTGTGAGGTTGCGGTGACTACCTCAAGAGGCTGCTTTCTCTTAGGACCAGTCATCAAAGTCGCATTATCAACAAGATGCCTATGAGTCTAAACTTATTATCTGGGGAGATACGAGCCAGTTGTCTGTGGGAGGCCTGATGAATTGGAATGACCCCTGCCCGTAGCCTAAGCCTTGTGCCCAGCATAGTCTTGGACGTTTTAATGTGCTGTTCTGTGCGCTGCGCCTACTGTGGTGAATGGGATGTGAAGGTTTGGCACGAGGGCAAACCCAAATCGGGATATCTTGCAGTTTCTGTAAAACAAGAAACAACCTCTCATGCTCGTAAAATAAGTCGGGATCCCTCATCCGCCCATGAAAAATAAGTGCCACGAGCACATCAAAATAAGTGCTACAAGCACATGAAAAAAATAAGGGTAAAGGATCGAGAAAGGCTTCCTACGCAGAGAAGTAATGCGACGACTCCGCCGGGGTACTGACCAGGCTCGCTGGCAGCGGAGCAACGTTTGTGATTTCTTGAAGTGACTCCGCCGGGGTACTGTCCAGGCCTACTGGCAGCGGAGCAACACCAGAAACTTACTTTAAAAATCCTGAAAATAATAAGCCCACTGCCTTGCTCGTCACATCATCAACAAGCTACCGGCGTCTGTGAGCTTTCTCTTTGATGTGTTTCTGATTAGCGAGACTTAGTGAGGCACAAGGATTAGGCATACTCGTAAAGGGCAAAAGTAATACAAAGGGTACCCATGCAGCTGGTTCAATATTCCCTTGCATCACTATCTTGGCTCAGACCTTTGTTGTGATATTGACAGAGATGCTGGATTCTACCAGTGGTTCGCCATTTGTTGTAGCCGCTACAACACCACCCAAAATTTTGGGTATATTTAAAATTTCGGGTTCCCCCTCTGCTCGCTTAGGCGTTAAAGTCTTCCACCCGATCTGAAATCAACTACATCCCAGTGACCTATCCCCAACCCCTCATGAGTTGTCTCGCCATCATGATCGGATGTCCTTATTGCAATCACGCCATATGTGGGGAGGATCATCCAGCGTGCGCCCGAACACTCTTGTCGTAATCGCGCCATATGTAATGAGAGTGACATGCATATGTTTGAATAGAAACCTTTCTTGTATCGATCATTAATAGCTCCCTCGCCATGGGTCATTAAGCAAGTTTTTTGAATACCTCTCTTATGCTCATTGGTCTCATATGTTTTATCTAGGGACACCTTTCGCGAAGAATAACTATGAACTAATTAATGTGATGTTGTTTATGCAGGTCAATCCCCGACAAATAAACACATCAATGATTTTCGTGGCACTGAGGGAATAAGATTAAGCTCAATGACAAGGATGCACCCACAAGTGTGGTGGAATAGCAAGTTAACATTTTCAGAGGGATGATGATGTGTCGTGTGTTCATTCACTCAAAGAAACAAGGAGGCACTAGGCACTAGGAAAATCTTATGATAACACCATTGATATTAAAAGATAAGGGTTTCTCGCGTCATTAACGGAGGTGCCATCTCAAGAATGCACATTTTGATGTTGGCAAGACAATGACAAAGCAAAAAGGGTTTCTTCTATCTTCCGCAGTTGAATGAAATGGTTCACGAGTTTGAAGTTTGAATTTGCTCCTTTCAGTACCTCCTCATCCATCAAAGTACAGAGGTAGAGATGATTGTTCAGGAAATTGGTACATTAATAGTGTTGGCACAATTTCAAATATCTAAATGTACCTTTGGGAAGCAAGTTTTTGTCAAACCCCAAGCTACACGATGGGTGCGAAAGTTATGGTTTTATACAATTAAACCAAGGCAAATTCATGGGGTTTTCAAAGCCATGAGAGATCGCGGGGAAAAATTATGTGAAGACATTATAAGTTGGAGCACTTTCGATGGACTAAGGTGACAATTTGACACATTAAGTCAAGGCGCAAATACATACGGTTTCCAAACCATAGGGAGGAGCAAAATCATGTAAAACTATAAGAAAGACGTTACCATGGGACTCGAATATGTTATGTCGAGGTTTCCAACTTATGCAAAAGGTTTGGTTTCGGCATGACAGCAGATATAATGATGACTATGGCACATTGCATGATGTACAACTATGTTTTACGATCGCCGAGAGAAACATTACAGTTAGGACCGATACTTCTATGCCTAAGTCGTATGTTAAAATGTTTGAGGCATATATATATGTATATGGAGGTCAAAACTACAACTAAAACCCGGGTCCAAAATGATGCGAAAATGCATTATGATTTGATGTCGAGGGTAGTTTTCTGCAACTTCACATTTGAAACGCAACGTAAAACGTGCATGGACACGTTGCATGGGATCCAACGTTGATGGCGAGCTGTTGTTTGACAGCAACTAATTAATGATCAAAGGTTCTTTTTAAAACAAGACCACGTTGCATGGGCGCCAAGTCAATAGTCAAGCAAATACATTTGATGACACAAAGTCTTGGTGCGAATTGCATATTATTCAAACCATATAAAATCACATAGGGCTTCACGACTGTATAAGATTGCTGAGCAGACACGTTGCGTTACCATGGGTGCAAGCAGTTTAATATTGCAGGTTCAATCCACGTGGGGCAGGCATATGGTGGTCAACCTTACGTTTGGACACATTGCATGGAGCCAACGTTTGCATGGCACTCAACTTTTCAACTTACGTAAAAGTTTGGAGCAAATATGTCCATACAACAGTCAAATCAAAACACGAATCAGAGCTATAAGGGTTCGTTTTATTTCTACGACGGAGTTGATTCCTTGGGGCAGTTCAAACATGAAGTCAAAACTTGTAGCCCACCTACGACGAGCGGTTTTGATCACAAGAATTGCTAGACTATGTGAAAGCCTCAGCGCGATTTTCTACCAGTGGTGAACGCTGGGAGCAGACAGATAAATACAACGTTCAGAACCTTACGATTAAAAAAATGGAATAGACTTATATGTGGGCGAAGATGTTTCTACGCCGAAGTCTAGCCTTTGGACAGGCATGCACAGAGGTCATGTTTGATAATAAAATTTGGACCTGGTCAAACATATGTTTGAAATACGAGAAGGAGGGTATAACGAGGCCACGCTAGCAATAATAGCTCAACCAAAGACATGGTCGTAAAAGTCATTTCCACTGTTTCAAACAGCGAAAGAGTTCTGGTTCAAAACCCTATCGGCTGAGACGGATAACGTAGGATAACGCCTCCATCACCCAGCGAAACGGGAAACACCGGGCATCAGGAAATATTATATGATAGCTCCATGAATATAAACAGAGACGTCTTGTTGAAACGCTACGTGTCGATAAGTTTTGTTTTTCTTGTAGACGTGGTCGCCATGAAGAAAGCGGTATTGCTAGCGTTAAAGCTCCAATAAAGGCGTTATGTGCTCTCGCATTAAGTGTAAGGGACCGTTTGTTCACAGTCTGACAATGCAGAAGATATTCATCAGGTGCAGGACAGTGGCGCGGTCTGCATGGAGGAATAACTCCGCAAAATTCTCATGCCTTTTGACAATGGTACCCACAAAATCGCCATACCTCTGTGATCGATGGTAGTATGTGTATAACTGGGGGTCCAAGATGTTTCCGCTGCTGTTGCAAACATACTATTCAAAACCAAACAGAAACCCGACAACATGCCGTATTAAATATCGAATATAACGCATTTAGCTGGCAGACTTTCCTTAAAAGGCTTCTACGCAATTGGTATGCATGTGCCGTTTTTTGTGGTAAATCGAGTGTTGCACCTAAACAAAGCGCAGTAAAAGAAGCAGGTCGATGCATATGCCTGCATGCAATGAAGGTGAAAAGATTGTGATACGACTATAACGCATCGCTGGACAGAGAAACAAAGGTGAGGCGTTTCACGCACATTACACCCAAACGAAGAGGAAACAGTCGCTGAGTCGCATGGTGGGTGGAGCAAATAAAATGCGACTTGCGACCCTGAGCAGTCACGCGACCCCTTCAGGTCGCTAAGTCGCAATGCATGCCGCTGGGAAAGAAGTGCGACCACGCGATTGTGCGACTCCCTTGAGGTCGCAGGTCGCAGAATGACATGCCATAGAAAGCTGCGACCCAAGGAATTATCCTACCATGCGACTCCATTTCCTAGTCAGAAAACACAGCCATTCAACGCCTTGCTGCATTGACTTCAAAATTTGCAGGAGCCGATATTGCAAATATATGCAACGAAAGCGCTCTTATTGCTGTGAGAAATAAAAAAAAAAAACTGAGAGCAATATGTCACACTCCGAGGCAGCTTGCTAGAGTTATCGGTGGAGGAAAGGAGGGCTGTAGCTTATCATGAATTGGGACGTGCCATAGTTGGATGGTTTTGGAGCATGCAAGTAAATGTTGTTATCCTCATATTCAAGACGAACCATCCTATACATCAGCGCGCTCCGCTCTTTCATCTCAAAGTGGATAAAAGTTTGTTCTCCATGTCTAAAGTCTATTTCATCCTTAGTGGTCGTTTCTACAAAACACCGTCTTTATCAAATACGAAGGCCCTTTTAGTCCCAAGAGTCACATGTTTACATTTGCTAGCTGAGCCTCATGGGAGTGGGTGAAGACTTTTGACAGCTAGTGATTTCCGTGGGAGTTTGCATGTTTACAATCTGAGAAAACTGGACCACACAGGGGTCCAAGTGCATTATTTTGCTAAATATTTCTTTCAGCTAACTAACTGCACTTTAGCATCAATCTGTTGAAGATATGTGACCCATGTTTACGTTGTTTGCAGGTATAAGTGTTCGACGCACAAAGGGCCAGATTTTTCCTCAGCAAACGAGGGACCTTCTCAAAACAAGTCACAGAGGTCGCCAGGTCGCTAAGTCGCACTCCCTGTCAAAAGCTCGCCGGTGCGACCTAGCGACCCAGCGACTAGGTCGCAAGTCGCACATTTGCCCAGGTCGCAAGGTCGCAGATCTGCTGGAGGTTGCGAGGTCGCAAAGCCCAATAGGTCGCAGGTCGCAGATCCAGGGAGGTCGCAGGTCGCACATTCACCTGGGTCGCGAGGTCGCACATTCACCTGGGTGACGAGGTCGCATATTCACTGAGGTCGCAGGTCGCACATTTCCCCGGGTCGCAGGTCACAGAGGTCGCCAGATCGCAAAGTCGCACCACTTGGTAAATGTCGACGGCTGCGACCTGGGCCGACTCCAGCGACTAGGTCGCAGGGTCGCAACAACGCGCTCAAAGGCAGTCGCAGGGCGATCGGGCCGTGCTGGCAACCCAATTGGCCAGGGTGTACAATGGCGAGTTCTCCAATCTTTTGCTTGCATATAAATACTCCGTCTGGGAGCTTGTGAGGGGCTTTTTTCTATTTTTGGAGACTCAAGAGCTACATTGCATTGTATTAAAAGATTACACTCTTATACATGTGTATACTGATACTTGTCACAATCCCTTTGTTTTTGGATGATGTGTTTTACCGCGTGAACACTAAGTGTATTTCTCATAATACGCTTCAGAACATTCGATTAATGATGTCGCTATTTTAAAGCATCGTTTATGCATCATAGCTATCTGTGTTTGTATTGATGATGTACAGTTTACCATTTGCTCTATTAATGAATGTTAATGAACTATTTTGTTAGCATTTCATTTTATCTTTCAGAAGTAAAGGGACATCTCGCCATAAAAAACTATTTCTGTTGTGGTCAGACTACCTTACAAGCAGTACCCCAAAGACGTGTTGCTAACAACATCTCCTTAGGTGTACATGCTTTATTTATTGCCTAGCTACACTAGTGTTTTATTCGTGTTTAATGCGTCAGTCATGTATTCCGTATCATGTGAATGAGTGTGTGTCCGCAGGTTCAATCAGGTTCTTTTGAGGCAGAAGGGAAGGCGTCTTAAGCGGTAGCCAGACCCACACCCCGGACGGGATCCCTACTCCAAACGGTTTAAGGTCTAATTGGGACTTTCTACCGGGGAGATCCCCTACTGTTGGCTGGACAAATTTTCTCGTCAACACTCTCATACATAGTTAGCAAAAAAGGAGGTCTCTAAGAAAGACCCAGGTTCAGGATAGAGGCCAACAAGGTTTCCGCAGTGGTCTAGCACAACGCCGACATTTTCACCCTATTCCAAGGAGCAGAGCATCTCACCCGAGGTGTGTCGTGACCTTATTAAGGTTAGGAGATAGATCATGTACCAAACAGTTACAACCATGAAGAACAACTAAAGGAACTTGGAACAACAAACAGGTCTCCATACTATGTATAAGCTATTACTCATCAAGCATGTTCAGGATGCTGAATTAAAATTTAAAACGGGGCATACATTCACAATAAGCAACTGATTAACACTTAACTCAGAACATCAAAAACAATAAGAACCATATTTCATTATCATTATCAAACAACATACATCACTCCGCAAAGTCTATTACAGAGTGATTCAGTACAAAAAACATCTAACAGAGCTCTCCCACGGCTCTCTTACTCGGCCCTTTGTCGGGCTGACTCTTCATATATGATGGATGATTGCCTATTTGTTCTTCCGCCATCTTCTTCTTGATTACTAGGAGTTCCGTTGATTATCTTTGTCTCCCATACCTACCATCTGTGTTTTTCTTCGCAACTGCCACACCACCTATCTTCCAAACATTCAAGAACTCCGTACAGCGCCTCCCTGTCTACTATGATTGCGCTTCGCCACCTGTTTTCCGCAACTCAAAACTATTCCTTTTTCAAAAAAAAGGCCCCAATAGGCCCCAACCACATGCTATTGACTCGTCCCGAGTCAATATTTTCGTGCTGCTACGACTTCCATTGGTCTGTCTGCTTCTAAGGCTGACTTTGTCTTCTCTGTTTTTTCACTTTGTCCAAACAAAGGCCCTAACTCTAGAACCTTGCTCAATGCTGAAGACTTGAGTTCTGAGAACTCAGTAATTTCCTGTTGCCATTCTCTAATTAGTTTTAATGTTTCGGTGGCTACTCTTTCAGTCTCATTTTCGCCTGCTAGCGGCGACAACTTGCTGAATATCTCTTGAATTTGTGTTCTGGCTTCGGCTTCCATTTGATATATTGCTTCTGCCTTTTGCTTGACTTGTTGCCTTAGCTCTCTGAGGACCTGCTTTGTGGTAGCAGAATGATCCTCTATCTTCTATATTCTAGTTTCTAGTACCTCCGCTTGGTTGTAGAGCTGGGTTATGCCGACAGGATCCGTGGCCTATTTGATCTCTTATGAAATTTGTTGAAGCTGTGCTGAGATAGGTTGGGCTTTCATGGTTAATGAATTAGATAATTCGTGTAAATGCTTCAGTAGGTTGTAAGCCTCTCTGATTGTTGTCCCTAGGTTTTCCTTCATTCTGGTTACCTGCTTCTGTTTCTTGGTAAGCTTCTCAACATATATCACGGCGGGATATGGTAATGATGGTCTTGCGGCTAAAATTTGTTTGAGCTCTTAGTTTTATTTGCTGAGACTTGCACATGTCATTTGCACTTGGATAGACCTTTCGACCATGGAGCAGGCCAATATGTCCTCCGGTGTCTTGTTATCCTGGGAAATTACTGTTGGCCAGAGGTCCTTGAAGATATACGTTACCTTTTCCAACTGTTCCTGTAGACTTTCCTTCTCCCCTTTTAGCTGATTGCGCTCTTCAGTAAGTGCAATGGCCTGATGTTGTTGCTGCTTGAACCTCTGTTGGAGGTCGTTATGCAACCCTTCTACTTGTTGTGATGCTCACTAAATGAATTTGTATAGTTGTTCAATCCCCCAGTTCTGCATATTCTTAGTGCCTGACATGTCGTGGGTTGGTGGTATTTCTCTGAGGGGTTGCCCACTGGCTATTGTTCTCTCTGAGTGCTCATGCGGTGATGCGGGTTGGTTCTATTGTGGCAGCTGACGTTTTGGGTGATTCATACTAGTGGTCAGTTGAATCTGATGTAGTATTAAGTTGGCTTGTTGAAATGTGTTCAGCTCTTTTGGCGAGGGCGTTGTATCTGCAGTAAAATATCCTCCTTGAACTAATAGTTCTAGGAAAGTGCCCTGCCCCACTAGAGGTTGGTTAACCTCTGGTACCATAGCCATACTCGAGTTAAATTCTTCCTCAGTGTTCCCATTTATCTTGTTTCTTAACTTTATTGGGTCTGAGATAGTTGCTGAGGTGGATGGAGTGCGGGTGGATTGGTATTTGGAAGTAAATGAAGTATGGGGTGATGAATAGTGAGTGTGAGGTGCAGAGGTGTAAGTTTTGGGTGGAGATGATGTCTAAATATTCAAAACTGGGAATGGATCAAACACACGTAGCACATAGGTAACCTGGGTGGAAACCTCTGGCTCCTCTTGAATTGGTACTCCCATATCCATGGGTTGGGTCTGATCTTCCTCGGTGAGGTCAAATATTTTCCTAGGCACCATAATTCTTGATTTCATGGACTTAGGGGTAGATATTGGTGGTTTAGGTGCCTTAATATTATGGATTGAAGTTACTGTGGTTGCTGTGGGTGGATTGAACATGGAGGAAGGTAGGGCAGTGATGATAGGTGTAATCATAGATGGTGATGCAGAATTTGAAGACTAGAAATATGAAAAAGAAGGAAACACAGGAGAAGCACTTGTGAGGGTTTTTTTTACTAGATTGAAGTCCTTCACCCTCGTGTCCAACTGTTCCAGTAAAGGTTTTAGCTGTAGTCGAGAAATACTACTCGTTGTTTCCTCTGGTGTCTCCCCTAGTAGTGCTTTCGGCAGCATGCCCTCGAATGAATAGTGAGGTATTCCACTTCTGATATCCATTCCAATTCACAGCCATGAATAGAATTCGGTGTAGAATGCTTTTTATTCTACCTGAAACTTTAGCGGTCTCATTTTGAACGTGGTTTCGTCCATGCAACTGGGTTTGATATATGTATGCTTGTGGGTGACACCAAACCATATCTGTGAGGAATATTAGTCCAACAGGTTCCTCGGAACCCTTTGTTGTCTCACTACCACATCCACCATCAGCCTGTACCAAAATGAGAAAGGCTCCTCATTTACCTCCTTGGTGCCGGGATCTCCCGACATTCTCTAGGGCGTAAACTTCATCGCCATTGGCTGGTCATTTGTGATTTCCGCGAGCTATCTTACCCTTTGGTGTGTCCATTTCCACATCGAAAATGCCATTACGAGGTAGCTGTAAATGAATCTTGTGGCTCTTCTGTAGTTATCTTCACAGGCCTCAAACATTTCGTTCAGTAGGAATGTACACCAGTTCAGCTGGGTTCCCTGGAGGCAGTGTTTCGCAACTGAAATGGCATCAAGGGTGCATTCGCCTTTGGTGTAATGCCTCATTGTCTTACTAATCCGGATTTATGCAGGAACAGAACAGAATAAACATATAACCATAAATACAGAGATGCAGCGGAAATAACACTTCATTTCATTAATATCAAAGAACTGAAATTTGCTTACAGACAGAATGAAAATAAAACTAGCTAGGGCGCTGGTAGCTATCTCTGAGAAGAGATGTGGCGGCTACAGGCCTCTGAACTGCGTTAAAATGAGGCTAGAGGGCCTATTTATTATTTAGAAACAATGGGAAATCCTAAACAGCCAAAACCCTAACCCTAGGAGATGAAGTGCCAAAACTATGGGTCCCGTTTGGGTAAATTGGTGTTTCAACTTCCCAGGGGTGTAACTTTGGCATACGATCTCCGTTTGATGCGTACCATACCTCGTTAGAAAGATCTATCCGAGGACTACAAATTTGGAACAAGAAACATTAGTTCATGGACCCATGTTGCTCTCCGTTTTCCCAAAAAATGTCGTTTAGGGCCTCAAAACGGCTCCGGAAGTTCAGGACCTGAAAAACTGCTAAAAATAGTAAACTGTGCCGAAACTGAAAAACTGAAAGAGACAATGGTGGAGCCCCAAGTGGAATAGGCGGGTGACCACCAATATCCACCTGGATCACTTACCCGCTATTAAGTAGTAGGAAAATTTGACTGTTGGATTGTTGATGAGGTCTATCTTCGCCCCCTTCCCTCCTCTTCTAGTCTCATATTTCTTATAGTAATCACATTCTCCTGCCTTCTTGGCTCCCTTGGACACATTCTGGAATTCTATTAAGACATCCTTCCCTTTTGCTGATAGTCTCGTAAGCCTACTGATATCCTCTGCATGTATCGATATTTCTCACCCTAGCCACAATGATCTATTCTGGAGTCTTCTCAACAAGAATTTCATACACTGCATTTTCACTCCCGTTGTTCCAAACACTAGGAGGTTCCTGAGGTTTAGTATTGTCGATTTCTGGATACCTCTGAACTTTCGATTCATTCTTGCTTCTTCCACTCCTCCTTCTGTATCATAATTCTCTATGTATACCTGTCTCTTCATAGCCAGAAGTTGATACGAATCTGTGAAATTTGTATCAATCAGCGATGCATTGTCATACTTGCCCGCTAACAATTCCATCCTCTTAATTATCTCATTGAGCTCAGGCTCGATAAATGTTGTTGCTTCCTTTGTCATATTCGTCCTTCTTTTGTATACTTGGAGTGTTGTTCCTGATCTCTTTCTTTGAATTCCTGCTACTGGACTATCTCTTTGAACTTCCTCTGATGAAATTTCACTTGTTGCTGCGGCTGTTTCTTGTTCTAACTCAGAATATTCCCACATTATCGTGATTTTCTTCTTTCATGCGGGTTAAGTAATGTAATCGGCGAAAATGAGGTTGATAAGACCCCATAACTAATTAATTTTTCTGTATCCTCCGCAGCTATAATCGTGCGATTAGTTACCACAGTGAGGTGTATTCTGACATTTTTGACTGTGTCTTTGGGATTTGGGTAGACGTGATGGGTAATGATTATGGCTAAATATGGAAAATTTATTACGGTATGGTTGTTACTAATTATGGAAGTTAATTCTCAAATTCGGGTGATCCTATGGACTGACTTCGGTATGATGGGTTATCATGACGGAATGATGTTTGACACGCTTGGCTTTCTAAAATGGATGATGTGTTAGACACTACCCCCCCGACCACAATCGGTTGCAATGTGGTCTCCACATTGCAACAGGTGGATTTACTCTCAGCATTATTGTGATTTCTTTTTATTAGGATTCATATTCTATTTCTCATCTCAGGTGTGAGAGATTTATTAACTCGATCTGTTTCTATTCTACCCTACTGACTCCTTTCGGTTGCGAGAGTTATTTGAAAAATAAATGATGAAACTTACTTGTGATAAGGCTTCAGGCGTGCACCATTCACCCATCCTTGTAATACTTGGCCATATAGCTGCGCCAACCGAACTGCGCCTAAATATTTAATTTCAATGACATGGTATGGTCCCATCCAATGCATTCTGAGTTTGCCCGGGAAATTTTGAAATTTTCTGTCGTACAACAGAACTTTCCATCCAATTATGAACGTCTTATATTTGACAGGTCATGCCAAGCCTTCTGCCTTTCCTTTTGGACTGTTTGATGGAATTTCGCCAGGAATTTGTCTTCTTCAAGTTCTTGTAGCTCATGGAGGTGTTCGTTGATTGAGTCTTCCTCTGTCAGATGTACTGTTGAAGCGATTAATAGACTTGGTATAATAAATTTAGCAGGTACCACTGCCTCTCTCCCATACACCGGCTGGAAAGGAGTCTGATTGTGCAACCTTTTAATGGTTGTCCTGTATGCCCATAATGTTGCTACTATTCTCTCATCCTAGTCATCCCAATTGGCATTGCTTGGTTAGTCCTTTTTCTAATATCTTATTGAATGCTTCAACGGTTCCATTTGCCTGAGTGTGGTACAGACCGATCTTATGATGTTGCACCATAAAATTATCTAACAGAGACTTGACTGTTGTATTACTAAAGTGTGTAACTTGATCGCTGGTTAGGCTTCTGGGGCACCCAAATCTACGAATGTTATTTCCAAAAATGAACCTGGCTGCTGTGTCTACTATGCAATTTTTCACTAGTTCTACCTTTGCCCATATTATGAGATAATATGTTGCGGTAAATATGTACCTTGTCTGTGAATGTCTTGCCACTGGTGCAATTGGCCCTATGAAATCAACGGCCCATTTTTCAAATGGTTGTAGTTATCTTACAGATTAAAGTGACAACTCATCTCGGTGTGATGGTCATCCCATTATTTGGTAGACATCACATTTCTTTACATATGCTTTACTATATTTATGAATTGTGGGCCACCATAACCCTGCTTGTAATATTTTCCTTGCAGTGGGTTTTGGGCCGACATGGCCCCCCGCTACTCTGCAATGACACTCCCTCAAGATATCCTCTCTTTCATGGTCCATGATACATCTCTGTAAGACCTGGTCCAACCCCATCTTATACAATTTTCATGCTATCAGTTCATACTCAGTCGCTTTCACTACCAAATGTCTTCTCTGAGTCGTTGTGTATTTAGTTGGGCACTGTCTTGTTGCTAGATATACTGCTATCTGTTCCAAATAATCTGGGATGGCTTCTACTTCAAAGAGATCTGCATCCAACAATTGATCATCCAGGGATCCCCCATTCTCTCCATTTTCCAGCCTTGATAAATGGTCAGGACCCACATTTAACCTTCCTGGTTTCACTATCACTTTGAAGGTGAACTCCTGGAACAGTAGGAGCCATCTACAAATCCTTCCTTCAAGCACAGGCTTGTTAACCAGGTACGTCAATGCTGAGTGGTCTGTGAAAAATTTGAACATACCTCCCAGTAGGTAATGGTGAAATTTTTAAAGGGAATACACCATTGAAAAAGCTTCTTGTTCTGTTGTTGTGTAGTTCCTTTCAGCAGTCGACAACTTCCTACTTGCGAAATAGACTGGATGATCAATGGAAGTTTCTCCTGGATGAGCTAACACTGCTCCTAATGAAATGCTCGAGGCGTCGATATTGACATGGAATTGTTTGTCCCAGTTAGGATGAAACAAGATGGGTGCACTTGCTAGCTTTTATTTCAATGTATTGAGGGCACTAGTGCATTCATCAGTCCAACTAAATTGGTCTGACTTCCAAAACAACTTTTCCAATGTTGCTATTATCTTTGTGTAGTTGTGGATGAATCTTCTGTAGTACTCAGTATGCCCGAGTAATGATCTTAACTGTTTCACAGTCTCTGGCGCTTCTATGTTAATAATGACTGCTACTTTTGCTGGATCCACACAGACACCTTGTTTACAAACAACATGCCCTAACAGCGTCCCAAATGGTACTACAAAGATGCATTTCTTGAGGTTGAGGGAAATTTTGAGTTGTCTGCATCTGTTAAACATTATTCTCAGCAAGGTCGCATGATTTTTTAGTAAACTGTAAACTTTCCAATCATCCATGTATACCTCAAGGAATTTGTGGATATATTCCTGAAATGCTACTATCACTATTCGTGAAAATATCACTCGCGCATTCTTTAGTCCAAAGGGCATGACATGGTATGCGAACGATCCCCATTCAGTTGTGAAAGTGGTATTATTCAGCTATTCTCACTTGATGATACCCTGAGAAACCATTTGTGAATTAATAGGCTTCATTTCCTGCCACATTGTCGAAAAACTCATCACTAAACGGAGTGGGACATGGATCATGTATGCATGCATTGTTGAGGCTTCTGTAATCAAAACATACTCTAATCTCGGATTTTTCCTTTTTTCTTTGTATGACAATGGGACTGACCCACTCTGCTTCTTCTACTGGAAAAATCAGCCCTGCTTTTAACATTTTATCTATTTCTGCTTTGACTTTCTCCTTTACCCTTGGATTTAGATGGTAAGGTCTATGTTTGACTGGTATTGCGTCGGGCTTCAAAACTATGCACATTTCCCCCATGTCTCCTTTTATACCCTTTAGCTCTGCTACTGAGGATGGGAATAAGTCTTCATATTCCTGTAAAAGGTAGAAGATCTCCTTGGTCATTTCTGTATCGCAGTAGTCACCAATGGATTCTATTTTGGGTTTCTCCGGGGTTCCAATGTTCAGCTTCTTAGTCCTGAAGGTTAGCAGATGTAGTCCTTCTGTTGTTGGTTCTTCTTGTTTATCCCACTCCCCATCTTTCTCTTCAAATTAAAAGTATAAAAGATTCTCCAAATCATCATCATCCATCTCACTATCTATTCGTTTGCATGCTACTGATTGTTGGATAATCTGCTTCGAGAGCTGTTGCTCTTTGTCTTCTTGAATTTCTGAAAAAAATAGTACTCTTTTGATGGCTTGTAGTGCCTGTGTAACGGGTTTTGTTTCTCCTTCAAAAGAAAAACATTGTGTAAAATTTTCCGCAACTACTTGGCAAGTGCCAGTTCCTCTCCTCTTTTCTTCAGTTAAGTACCAGGCCTGTTGAATTGTGTCTAGCGAATGTATAAAATTGTGCATCCACAGAGATTCTGGATACCCTTCTTTCTTCCAATTTTACTCACAATTTTCTAAATGATTCATGGGGTTAGAATCCCCTTGGTATTTCTCAATGAATTGTGGTCCGACATCTTCCTTGAATCTGGCTCTTAGTGATATTGCAACATCTTCCCATCTTAGAAGTGAGTTGTGATGGTTGATCCACCATGTTGCGGACATGGATTGCAGTGCTGCATCCATAAGAGGGACTCTATGCTCTATTGGTACTTTTTCTTCTACTTTTGCAATAAATGTATTGACAACATTCATATTTGATAGAGTCGGATATCCTCTTACCCCAGATCCAATCTAGTTGACTCCTCGGATATTAGCACATCTTCTTGTATTAGTCTCGTATCCTCCTTATTGCCAATCATCCCAAACTATTTCCGTTATTAAACCAAGTTGGCCATTGATCCATGTGCGGATATGAAATATGGATTTAATATGGTTTTGGAAGTACCCAAATTTTGGTGAGCGCCCATGTAAGATAACTCTGAACACTTCTCCAGCTTACGGTCTCTCCCGTTGTTGGATTGATATAGTCTTCTCTCTTTCTGGTCATCATTTGGTAAAGGTGATCGAGAAGTTGAGCATCCTCTCTGTTGTCAACAGTTTCTGTATATCATGGTCCCTGATATGGGTCAAGTGGCTAAGTGACCCTGACTTCCCCGTCTTCAAATATCATCAGTTCTTTTTTCAAGTTGATCAATGCATAGTTCTCAAAGGCCCAATATGTCCCCAAAAAATCAGGATAGGGATCCTTGTCCCCCATGATGTCTATCACCTCAAAATATGTGTATGTTTTCACTCTCGCAACATCAACCTCGACCTCTTCTAGCCTCCCTATGGGAACAATGCAGTACTGATTTTCCATGCGGAGCTGTATCGGTGAGTATGTCAACTTTGGGCTCCCCAATGATTCCCATGTCTTTCTTGGTATAATGTTGACATCTGATCCTAGGTTGAACATAGTGTCTTTGATTTGAAATCCCACAACTTGAGTATTCACGCGGAATTCCTTTCCTGTTCTTCTCTTATTTCTTAATATCCTTCTTATGTATTTTTGGGTTGAATCTTTTGACTCTTCTGGTTCTACGTTTTCTTGCACCACCAATTCTAGATCTTGCTTTAGTTTTTCCAGCATTGGTGCATTGGTTACAATTTTCAAAAATAATCAGAACCATTCCTTAATCATTGTACTTGTATGGGCCTGCTTCTCTTTTTCTACGGTTGGTTGTGGAAGCTCAATGCCTTTTCCCCCCCTATTTGGGAAAATGTTTCCATTGCCTCCTTAAAATATTGCTTCTGTCTATCTAGTCTGAAAGTGGTTTTTGGAGATGCTAGCTTGATCAGCTTTATCGGGTCTATATTCTGTGTATCCTCCCCTGTTCTCTTTCCTCCTCGAGTTACTATGGCTACATTTTTCATGACCTTAGACTCTACTATTCTTGGTTCTGCATTCACCAAATTCACTCCTCTCTGTCTGGCTCTTTCCTCCCACCTCTTAATTAATTCTGGATAGTCTTCAGTTGTGTGTGTATTGACTCTGCACTAAGAGCACCATGGTCTTCTGGGTAGCACACATTCCCTTGCTATGTGTCCTTCTTAGTCACAGTTGTAGCACCTTACTGGTCCTCTTCCTCTAGTTCTTCCTCCTCCCATTCCTCCTCCTTGTCCCCTTGGAACTTCATTCACTCTATAAGATGGTCTGTCCAATCATTCTACCAGTGCATCAAGGGCTCTACACTACTCTGTATTATGTGTTGTAGAAGCACATAATTCACAATATGTATTGTTTGGAATGTTGGAGTACTTTTGAAAAATTGGGCATAGTCGTGGAGGATGACCAATGCCTTTGCATATTTCATAATATTCGGTTGCGGTTTGGTTCTATTAAGCGAGGAACCCTGGAAAGTGGGGTTCTGACTGGTATAATCCCCGAGTGTTTATTTACATAACTCCCCCAACTGGTGGATTCCCTTGTGTCCTTGCTACTGAAGCTCCCGCATTCTGCCCTCACAACCTTAGGCATTCTGTGGCCACGTGTCCCTCCATTAGACAATGGGTACACCATACATTGGGCCTTACAGGTCGTATCGGTTGAATGTCCTTCAACTTCTTCGTTAAACTGGATATATGATGTTGTAGCCCCAATATTGAAGGGTCTTGAACTGCTACTCCTCTGAATTCTTGTGGATACCCCATCATAGCCTCTATCTTCATAGCTTGCTCTAGGGAATCTTGTAAGGTATCGATATTCTGTTGTGTCATTGGATTTCTCGTCAACGAAAGAAGTGCTTTAATAAACCAATCTCGTTGATGATTCAGATCAATTGGGTAACTCAGTTTCCCAATCACATCCTTGAACCTCCTCGTTAGGTCCCACACCATTTCACCTTCTCACTGTTTAATCTCCCATAGCTCAGATAACCCTTGCTAATCTGTATGAGGTAACTTAAATTCTTCGAAAAATTATTTCTTTACATCATCTATCGTTGGGTTTTGATGAGCCTCGAACCATTTAATGAACCAACGAAGAGCTATCTCTCTTAGAGTAGTCTAGAAATCGATCAACTTAACCACCTCTGGTGTCTACCGAGCCCTCCATATCACTTCCTAGAGATACCAGTGTTGCTCCACATCATTGTTGCCCCTCCCAGAGAATTCTGGGTATCAGGTAAACGATCCCGCCATATTTCTTTGTATGGGTGGTACTAAAATAAAACCTCTACTTCCTGGCTGTGAAATTGTATTACTATCACTATAGCAAGTAGATATATGTACTGTGAGCTTAACACTATTAAACTTTCTATACTCTTGCAATTTAATAAAAATTTATCTGGTGGCTGATAGAGTACTAGGGGAAGGTTGGGACTAGAGCTACTTGAATTTTTGGGAATAGATTTGCCTTGAATTACGGGTGTTGGCCTCTCGAGAAATAATTTCTCCATCGCAAAATGCAACTCCACATCGGATATCTCCTCGGGGCTTGCGTCCTCCACATTGGACTTTTCTCCCTTTTCTCTTTAGGCTGGGCTCCTATACACTTGCCTAACTTCTTTGATGGTCCCTCCTATTCCTTGGGATTTCGTCTGAACTTCCATTTCCCTTTTCATCTGCGATGCCTTCTCCTTGTCCTGTCGACTATTTTCCTGTTTCTCAAAATCCTTCATCACTCCCACCACTTCTTAGTAATCTGCACCCTCCGATGTGCTCTTCGCTCTCTCAATCTACTGGAGGTTCCAACATCCATATCCTATTCCCCCTTCTAACTTGTAGCATATTTCCCTTAGTTCCTTCCCCCAGTACTAGAATTTTAAGTCTCTATCTCAGACTTTTGAAATTCTATGAAACCCTGGTCCACGATTAAAGCTTTGATCCACAACGACACTTCCTTCAACAATTCTCCCCGCAATCTAGATCTGAGTATGTCTTCCGATTTTGAAAAGGATTGGTAACACTCAGTTGCGAATTCCACAATGTATCCTTCCAAAGTAGATTGTAACCAGAAGTCTATAGCTCGGGTCAAATCTATATCTAACTGATGGAGTGCTACTAAATCTGTGTGCGTCCACTTGCGACAGTATCTACGTGACCCTCCTGGAAGTGACTTGACTTGTAGTCTCTGCAACCAATTATAATGTTGTTTAGGAAACTTTCCCCAGAAAATTTTGTACAGGTCACTTGCAGATTCAGAAAATAGGACCTGATCCTTGACAATTTTCTCCCTCTGCTGTCGCAACTTCGCTTGTTGCTGTATGAACTAGTCCAAGTGGTTGTCCCACCAGCTTCATAGTTCTCTCTCGTAGAGCCACGATACCATGATCTAACTCCTAAGTTAATTTTCAGGTCTCTGAGCAAGACCCAGGTTCAGGATAGAGGCCAACAAGTTTTCCGCAGTAGTCTAACAAAACGCCGACATTTTCACCCTACTCCAAGGAGCAGAGTGTATCACCCGAGGTGTACCATGACCTTAGTAAGGTTAGGAGATAGATCATGTACCAAACAGTTACAACCATGAAGAAAAACTAAAGGAACTTGGAACAACAAACATATCTCACTACTATGTATAAGCTATTACTCATCAAGCATGTTCAGGATGCTGAATTAAAATTTAAAACGAGGCATACATTCACAATAAACGACTGATTAACACTTAACTCAGAACATCAAACACAAAAAAAACCATATTTCATTATCATTATCAAATGGCATACATCACTCCACAGAGTCTATTACAGAGTGATTCAGTACAACAGAGATCTAACAGAGCTCTCCTACAGCTCTCTTACTTGGCCCTCTGCCGAAATAACTCTTCATCTACGCTGGATGATTTCCTATTTGTTCTTCTACCAATGTGACTGTCAATATTTCCTCTTTTCTTGCTCTGATGTTTGCCGCTTCTTCTTGATTACTAAGAGTTCCGCTGATTGTCATTGTCTTCGATACCTGCCATTTGCGTTGTTCTCTGCAACCACCGCACCATCTATCTTCTGGCTATCTGCAACCATGACAACTCCCTGCCTACCGTGATTGCACTCTGCCACCTGTTTTCCGCAACTCAAAATTGTTCCTTTTTCAAAACAAAGGCCCTAACAACATACTTTTCCTACTTTCCATATACAACACATCTTCCAAGAATACAACATGGTTGCTAATTCATTATCAAAATTGAGCCTATGGGATGCAGATGGATACATATTTTACACAAAAATATCTCTCGGGAATGTTATGGAACATGGTCGCATCACACTACCATAATGGGTGCATTGGCTTTATTTTTGAAATCTTTTGTTCTGTTGACTCTTGCACTGCTTTTTTCTTCACGTAGTTTCTGAATATGGGCATGTTGTTTCCTTAGTATGCTTGTGGATTGTTGTTCATGGTAGATATATATTTTATGTACATGTCATGGTACTCTTTTTTGGATTTTTTGATGGTCTTCACTCTATGCTAAATAAATTTCTAAAATATACACATGCACAATTTTAACTAAACTTTTGCTCCATTAATAAAGCTCAATTAGTTTTTTTCCTCTGGAATATATATATATTTTAAAGAATTTAGTAGATCTTAAAAAGAATGTACAATTAAAATACCTCCGCTAACCATGTGCCTATCATACCACATAGCCCAATATTGTGAATTATTATCCCCGTTGTTATCTCATACCACAGGACCTCGATAGATTGTGAGATTTATTGTTTTTATTTTAAAAAAAATTGTAACATTTTACTTCCCTTCTTGTTTTTATTTTTCCAAAGATTTCATAAAAGTGTACTTTTCTTCACTTTTACTTCGAGAGATAACTGGAATCTATGAAAGGAAGTTGTTTTAATTACACATTAACTTATTATTCCTTGCCGCCTGTGGCTATGGCAGGGACTATATTAATCGAAACTAATTGTTAAACATTTATTCCTCTGGCAATAAATCCATAATTTTAAGCTTTGCCGTGGATTAAGTCATAGTTTTTAGCTTTGTGTGTGATTTGTTTTGGATTGAACATAGTTTTTATATAATTTTAAGTTTCTTGTCTTATTGGCCTCTTCCCGAGGCAGACTATAGCTTATTTTTGTTTTTTCTAACCACATATCAGCTTAGGTAGACTAATGCTAACATTAGCCTAGTAGTATGAAATGCTAACTCATATTTGAAGAGCCAGATGGATGTGAAAGAAAAGTTAAATTAAAGTTAACAATTGTGTCAACAGCTAGTGGATGCATGTGGAAGGCACAATGCATGTGCACGACACGTCTCTTCAAGTTCAACTGTATCTACTTCATGTTCAACTAGTTCAACTGTATCTATGGCCCGTACTTCTGCAACTCATTTCGGTCCCTGCTTCTGCAACTCAATTTCGGTGCAACTCATTTCGATCCCTGCTCTTGCAACTCAATTTCAGTCCCAACTGTATCTACCACCCCTAATTTTGCAATACTTTTGCAACTCGATTTCAGTCTTTGCTTCTACAACTCGATTTCTCAATTTCAGTCTCAACTCGATTTCAATCCCTGCTTCTGCAACTCAGTTTCAGTCGCCCCTTCTTCTACTGCCCCTGCTTCTGCAACTCGATTTCGATGTCTGCTTCTACCACCCTTGCTTCTACAACTCGATTTCGATCTCTGCTTCTACTTCTACAACTCGATTTAGCTCTGTCAGGGGGACTCTTTGACCAGTGAAAAAGGCAACAGGGGCATACAATGGATACCGGTAAAAAATGCAACAACTGCATACAATGGATACAGGCAACATGAGCATACAATGGATGCTGGTTAAAGAGGAAACAACTGCATACAATGGATACAACTCAAAAGGTGGAATCCAAGTCCAGAGAAAAAATCTTACCTTGTTGCGACGATGCTTGCCCCTTTTTCTTTTGCTTGGTTTGTGAGGAGAGCTTATTCGCAAGCTTCTTTCGACGAGATACAAGCATGCAGACCCTGCACACCCTTCACTACTAGTTAAGCACTACTGCAATAACAAAATAGCTTCTCCATACGAAAATAGACCCCGTTAACAAGCATCACGAGCATACGGGCATCACTAGCGGGAATAATAATTAGCAAGAACAACCAACATGAGAGCATCCCTTGCAACTGACGTTTCCCTTACTCCAAGATCTTAGTTTTCACCAGGAATCCCCCTTTATAACTGGAAACGTGCTAGAAAAAGGTCTCATAAAACCATTGCATAGACCAAAATCATGAGCAGACTCCATGTTTGCTTCCCAGGATGACTCATGCCCTGAATTTTTGCTTCCCACGATGACTCATGACCTGAAATGTCCTCTCTGATTCGCTTTTATGAAGGAGAGTTGCAACATCTCCACAAAGAATTCGTGGCTGCAAAAAAGTAAAGACAGACAAATTCCAGAAATGCAATGTGTCTATATCAAATTTCTTGTGCTCTTCCATTTCTTACAATACGAGGTTGTTTACCAGCCTAGGTATCATAGCGTGGTGTCCTGCATGTATTGCATGGTTGTTTAGGAGAATAGAGCATGTGAGTTCCACATGTCGTATGTAATATTTTATAATTTTGTTTTTTCAAATAATTTTTTTCATTTACAATGTCCAAATGAGCCGATTTTTAATAGTATTTTTAATAGCAAATATGGCTCTCGTTGAAGCTGCTCGGATGTAAAGATGTATGCCACTTTCTAAAACTAACTCATTAGAATATATATCTAGGCCTCTAAAATTAGAAATGGAGTCCTTTCCTTCTAGGCCTCTGAAACTCGAAATGGGATCCTTTTCTTGAGCATTTAGTGCTCCAAAAACCAGCGAAAATATGGCTCCAAATAAGTCCCAAATGCTGCATCTGCCCTGTTTAATCCCACGCCTCAGTTATGCATGTGCCTACCCACAATTATAGAGCTTTACTTTATTTCTACATTGAGATGAGAATGACACATTTAAACAAAGTAGTTTCATTGTCTCTTCTTTTCATTTCATTTCATTGAATGACAGTGAGATTTAGGTTGCCTCTGGATCTAATAGATAACTTTCCTCAGGTGGAGCGAGAAAGTGTCTTAATCAATATCCTCTGCTAACCATTAAGGTAATTGACCCAACAATGGCATTTGATATAGTCTATTCAACAATTGCTTCAGAGGAAGAAGCTGTGAGACAAGAGATGAAAAACTTGAATCATAAAGATGTTTGTTCTGTGTTTTAGTGTGGTTATTGGTTATTCACTGAACAATGGACAGATTCATCTTTCAAAGAGGGCTAGGAGGTCAGCATAGAAAAGGGCAGGGCAGAAAGGGACAACCGTGTAGAACAAATGAAATAGCTTGTGGAAATACATATCCCAATGGCTCAAGGTTGCCTCATGAACTGCAAGGTTCTTGAGACATGGAATTTATTTAGTTGATTGAAACACAGACATATGACATCTATTCAACTAATTGAAACACATAAAAGGTCAGAATAGACAATTTGACATAGGTAAACACATAAACATAGATCACATCATATATTTATATTTAATAATATATATTAAATATGTGTTGCTTGCTAATATTTTTGTGAACACATTTCACTTAGCTAAATTTCATATGTGCAATTTTCTTTTATTGTATAGTACAATGATGAAACTACACATCATTGTTGTGAATGAAGTTATTTCCGTTGTGCTCTGTTTTGCTGTGAATGAAGTTTTGCTTTATGCCTTGTGTTTGTGAATCCTCAATCCTAAAAATCAAGAGCCATTATGTTGGTAAGAAGAATGTACTATTGACAAGCTAAACATAGGACTGCATTTTTATGTCCATGAAATTTGCATTTTTTCAAACATTTTTTGTGCATTTAGTTGAGTAGAGCTCCGGACCAGTGTTTATGGATGGAAAGTATATTATTCCCCATCCTTAAATCAGTCTGACGGTTGCAGGAAGTTTATAATTACTATCTACTTTCTTTCTTTACTTTAGAGAGTTACCAGAAAGCACTAATTCAATATACCTTCTTCTATGTTATTCTGCTGTTTGATGGTTTTACACTTACTAGTCCAGTTCCATACCTAGCCAATAACTTCTCACTAGCTGGTTAGGGAGCTAGGGAGATGGTTAGCTTGATTGTTAGCTGGATTCTTAAGCTCATATGCTTTAATGGGAATCATAGTAGCTTGTGGAACTTCAGTAGCCCATCTTGAGGAAAGCATCGAGCTACTATGTTCATCATGGATGAAACTCTATCTAAACTTTGAACTTATAGGTTCAGTTCTGTGTGAGCATTTAGTCTCATAGGACAATTGGCCTTATGGATGGTTTAATAAAATACCTATTCTCTCTCCCATAATAATTGTGCAATTATTATGTGATGCCATTTAGAATTACTGATTGGTTCTTTTCCTTCTTAGTAAAAACGAGCATTTTTTTTAATGGTCTTACACTATAGATCTTATCTAGCATTGTTTACAACTGCTTTTATATGCTTTCACAGAAGTTGTCTCTTCTCCCACTTTGTATTCCACACTATTGTACTTAGTAGTCCCTTTGACCTATTAGTGTTCAGTTGTTGGAAGTTGATAAAATATCTTATCTTATTATATCTTATCTTACCAGTTTCATGTTTTATGGATTTAGGAAAATTCAAGATCGAGTTCCTCAAAGTCTATTGATTTGGAGGAGGTCATAAGTAACCATGTAGGAACGAAACTGCCTAACCTACTGGATATGCTGAAGTATATTATATAATAAAGGCGAGTATAACATAGATATGTGATATATAGTATATTATTGCAGACATCTTGAAATAATTAGGTGGCTAATGCTCCCACATCACTGTATGAGAATTGGGTGTGGAGCCTGCCCTTCACATAATTCCAGAATCACGGGATCATAAGAACACAAACAAAAAGGAATCATAGGTAGAAGATAATTATTTTGATGTTTTTTTGTAGAAGCTGTTGTAGATTCTAAGTTCAAATTTTAATTTTTGACCTTGGCTGGAACAGAATGATTTCACCTTGAATCAAAATTTTCTGTGGTCTAGTTGTTAGAAAGGGCTTTGACTGTCTCTGACTGCAAGATTGTTTTCAAGCTAGTTATGCTGCTAGTTAAAATTTAGATTATTAATGCTGTCACATGTTCTAACCAAAACTGATTTGTATTGGTTGTCCTTAGGGACAACAAACAAAATTTATAACCATCACCCTTATACACCTCAAAATAAGTAATATCCTTAGTATCACCAAAATTTTGTGTAGCAATATCCCTACAACAGGAAAGGTTGTGCACATTTAGGCTATGATTAATCCATATTTCTTCACACTTAGGACTCAACTAAGGTGTGGCCAGATGGTGAATCATTGGCTTCGTCATAACTATTTTGCTCCTATTTTGTGCAAAAGTATTTGGATAGATGACTTATGTACTATATGTGAATCACAATTTGTAGCAAATTCCTTTTTGAATTGGATGCAGGCCTAAGTAATCAGAAGTTCTCTGATGCTTGATTTAGGCTTGAGCTTGAATAAATGCACAGATAGTTGCCCAATTAGGATAAGAAAATAGTTTTTTTCAAGCTTAAAATTATATGCAATTAGGTTCCTTTAAGATGTTCTATCATTCCACATGAACCATTTTAAATGTAGCACTTTCAATATTAATTTTTGTTGTTGTTCAATTGCAACTCAATATATATTTGATTCCTATGTTTATTAGCAAAGGCCAGGGATGTACGAAGTTAATTACATGAACTAAAAAAACCGATTTATTTTCGAGGCCTGGAAAAACATCATACCAATAAACAATTTGGTCCAATGAATTCACACTAAATTAAATGGCCATCAAACATTAAACTCTGTAATATCAAAAAAAAAAACTATAAACTCTGTAGCAGGGCAACAAAACCCCCGCACTCACTTAAATACATCCAATATCAGGCACAAAATTATTCATTGAACAAATTTCTTAACTTGGTGGGCTGATTGCATTGGACTAGTGCATAGATTTAGAGTGTTATGCTTAATTGTTGCAGGTTTTGTGAATGAATAGTGTTTCCATTCCTGATAGATGAATGCTGAGTCAGTGCTGTGCAGTTAATATTTCAACTAGTAGGGTAATCTCTGGTTCTGTATCTTTACAATCTTATATGGAAGTTGGACTTGTACTCTAGTCGAGTCTTGGTTTGGAAATACTAATAGTCTAAGGATACCCATCCATCCTTAGCCTTGGAGTTGGCCCCCTTGTTGGCATTGCTCAGTCCACTGCAAACTGAATAGCCAAAAGTCCCTTGTATTTCTACATACACTCTACTGTGAACCTGTGGTAGTACCAGCAGAAGTTGATCTGAAACTCTATCCAATCCCAGCAGATTTTGTTGAAGCAACCACATTGTACCAGTAAGAGAATAATTGTACATCTCCAAAACCAGACTTGTGATAGTCTTTCCCTGAAACCCATGTCAGTCATTTCCAGTCTCCTTCTGAAAGTATGTTCATGTTGTGGAAAAGAAATAGAACGGGAGAAATGAAACTGAATTGGAAACTGAACTGAATGATAAAATATCTTAAACACTTTATTGATGAAATTCTCCGTGCATACAAGCCTCTCGGGCCACCTCTTTTAACTTAGACATATTTCGTTATCTCGTTATTCAACCTACATTTTGTTATTCTAACTACATAGGTAATAAGTAAATTTACATTTGTTGTCACATTTTTAACAAACTCCACCTTGACAAAAAATTTCCTAATTCCCATTCATCATCTTTTCTGCAAGCCGAGAGAAGAAAGACACCATCTCAACTTCTCTACTGTAACTGGCTTCGTGAATATATCTGCATGATTCTCCTGTGTGCGGACCTTCTTGAGGACTACTTTGCTGCCTTCGATTATATGTCTCACAAAGTGATACCTTACATTGATGTTCTTGGTCTTGCTGTGATAGGTTGGATTTGTAGCCAAATGAATAGCACTCTGATTGTCACAAAACACATTCATTTTCTCCTGCATCCTTCCAATCTCATCAAGCAGACCTTTTAACCAGATTGCCTCTTTACAGGAATCTGAAGTAGCTATATACTCTGCTTCAGTAGTGGACAAATCAACTGTCTCTTGAAGCTTTGACATCCAACTAATTACTCCACCTGCAAGAGTAAAAACATAACCTATAGTAGACCTCCTTTTGTCCAAATCACCTGCATAATTAGCATCCACATATCCGTAGACTGTACCTTCACGACCATCAAAGCTGATGCAATGGTCACTTGTGCCTCTCAAATACCGAAGCACCCATTTCACTGCTCGCTAATGTTCTTCCCCTAGATTTTCCATGAACCTGCTGACAACTCCAACTGCATGTGAAATGTCAGGTCTTGTAGATACCATCACATACATTAAGTTGCCTACCGCATTTGCATATGGTACATGAGACATATATTGCTTTTCTTCATTAGTTCTAGGACTTAAATCCGAAGAAAGCTTAAAATGGGAAGCTAATGGAACATTAACAGGTTTCACATGGTTCATACCGAACTTTTCAAATATTTTCTCCACATACTTCTATTGTGATAACCAAATCTTACCATTCTTCCTGGCTCTATGTATCTCCATGCCCAACATATGTTTTTCCGCTCCAAGATCCTTCATTTCAAACGTCCTAGACAGCTGAGCCTTTAACATGATGATTTCTTCCATGCTTTTGCTTGCAATAAGCATATCATCAACATACAACACCAAGATAGTGAATATGCCATTGAAACTTTTGAAGTATACACAATGATCATACTCACTTTTGATAAAATTCTGGCTCACCATGAAGGAATCAAACGTCTTGTACCATTTCCTGGGTGACTGCCTCAGGCCATACAATGATTTCTTGAGCTTGCAAACTATTCTTCTGCTGCGACCTTGTACAAAACCTTCTGGCTGATCCATATAAATCTCTTCATCCAAATCACCATGAAGAAAGGCTGTTTTAACATCTAACTGTTCTAACTCAAGGTCCAGTAAAGCAGCTAGTGCCAACACAGTACGAATAGAAACAAGTTTAACTACTGGTGAAAAGATCTCATGAAAGTCAATACCTTCAACCTGAGAATACCCTTTTGCAACCAGTCTCACCTTATACCTGTCGATACTTCCATCAAATTTTCTCTTCAACTTGAAGACCCATTTGCACCCAACAACACTTCTCCCTTTAGGAAGTTCTACAAGGTCCCAGGTATTGTTCTTGGCTAAGGAGTCCATTTCTTCTTCCATAGCCTTTTTCCAAATCTTATTATCTGCATCATCAACTGCTTCCTGATAACAAGATGGTTCCCCATCTTTAGTAATCAATGCAAATGATGAAGCAGAGTCTTCATACCTTTTTGGTGTTCTTCTTTCCCTTGTAGAATTTCTTAGAGTGACTGGTTGCTGACTGGATTCTGGAATTTCTCTAGTTTCCTCTGCTTCTCCACCTTTTTAAGAAGTCTCTCCTTCCTTTCGACTTTCTGGAAAAGGTATAGTCTCCAATTGAATCTGCTGACTTGGCGATACCTCCTTCTGTTCAACTTTTTCAACATCTGATTTTAAAAGAGATGATTCATCAAATTTTACATCTCTAATAATGACTATCTTCCGTGAAGTAGGATCCCACAACCTATATCCCTTCACTGAATAGTCATATCCAACAAAGACACAACATTTTGATTTTGGATCTAATTTTGAACGCTGATTTCTAGGAATAAGAACATAGGCATCACAACCAAAAATCTTCAAATGCGAATAATCACAAGACTGAGCCGACCAAACTTCTTCAAGAATTTGACAGTTTATTGCAACTGAAGGTGATATGTTAACTAAATAAAAGCAGTAGATACTGCTTCTGCCCTCAACTCCTTTTGCAGATTAGCATTACTAATCATGCTTCTGGATTTTTCCATAAGAGTCCGATTCATCCGTTCAGCAACACCATTCTGCTGAGGAGTATAAACAATAGTTTTATGTCTAACTATCCCTTCATCCTTACAAAATTGTTCAAATTATAAAGAGGTAAATTCACCGCCATTGTCAGTTCTTAAACATTTGATTGATTTGCCTGTTTTCTTTTCCACCATTGTTTTAAATTGTTTAAACACATTAAATACATCAGATTTATTTTTCAACATATACACCCAAAATTTTCTGGAGAAATCATCAATAAAAGTTAAAAAATACAAGGCACCTCCATAGGACACAGTAGGAGATGGTCCCCACAAATCAGAATGAATATACAAAATCTGCTTACTATTTTGATTTTCAGACTTGAATATTTGTTTACATTGTTTTCCAAACACACAATATTTACAAAAATCCAACTTCAAGGATTTCAAATCAGGAAATAGCTTGCGGTTCATCAGTACCTGAAGACCTTTCTCGCTCATGTGACCCAACCGCCGATGCCATAGATGAGAACCTTCTTCTTCTTTATCTGACACGATCGCTGCTTCACTAACTTGAGTACTTCCCTTGAGTCTGTACAGGTTTCCAACCTTTTCATCCTTCATAACAACCACAGCTCCTTTCGAGACTTTCAACACTCCATTCTGACCTGTAAACTTACAACCATGCAAATCCAAAACTCCCAAGGAAATCAAGTTTTTCGTTAGATCAGGTACATGCCTAACATCAGATAAGGTTTTAATTGTACCATCATACATTTTAATTTTCACATTTCCAATCCCAACAGTCTGACAAGATGCATTATTTCCCATGAATATAGAATTACCATCTACAGTTTCATATGATGAAAACCAATTTCGGTGCGGACTCATATGATGAGAAGCAACAGAGTCTAATAGCCAATTGTCAGTATCTTGTGAGATATTAAAAACAGGGAGTGCTTCAGCAATTAAAACCTCATCATCCATACCTGAATCAACCTAATTTTCTTCCTTGTTGTTTTCCACCTCCTTCCGTTTCCAGCAATCCTTTTGAGATGTCCCGGTTTGTTGCAGTACCAACATTTTGCTTTACTCTTCTTGCCGCCCTTTGACCTCGATCTGGAAGAACCTCTTGTCTTTTCCCCCCTTTCCTTTGACCGAACTCTAGCTACCATGGCTTCAGGCACAGAAGTGTCAATGCTAGATTGTCTTCGTACCTCTTTAGATAAAAGAGCACCCACGACAGATTCAAATTTTAGTGAATCAGCAGTGCTCAAACTGACTGAGGTCACGAAGTGATCCCATGACTCAGGCAGGGAACACAACAAGGTTATTGCCATGTCTTCTTCCTCCATCTTTACTTCCATATCAGACAACTGACAAATAAGCGTATTAAAAGCATTTAAGTGATCTGCAATTTTCATACCCTCCTTCATCCGAAGGCTGTACAGTTGTCTCTTTAAATAGATTCTGTTAGTCAAAGATTTTTTCATATAGAGAGTTTCCAATTTCTTCCACAACCCCGCGGTTGTACTCTCTCTAACAATATTGAAGAGTACTTCGTCTGTGAAACATAACCGAACGGTACTCAGAGCTCGGGCATCCAAGTCCTCCTAGTCCGAAATCGACATGCTTGCTGGTTTTTTAGTTACCCCATCTAATGCCTTGTGCAACCCTTGTTGCACCAACAAATCCCTAACCTTGAGTTTCCACAGGGAAAAATTGTTTTTCCCGGTGAATTTCTCCACCTCAAATCTTGCGTTTGTCATTTTCACCATTTCTCCCTCCTAGGGTTTTAGATTTCCCTTCTTCTAAAATTTGATTTTAAATTTCCCTCTTCTTCTAGGATTTCAAAATTTCCTTTTCTACTTCTAGGGTTTCAAGATTTCCCTATTTTCCCCTATTCAAGAAATCTCTTCTTTCTCCTATTACTTCCAAATAAACAATAAAAAGAAAATAATTCTCTCTTTCACAAAATCAATTCTTTTGGAAAAACAATTTTATGATCAAAAAACCCTTTTAGCAATTTCTGTGCTGATTTCCTGAAAACCTCTTAATAACCTTCTTCAAACAAACAAACGCTGATTTCTGTTTCAAATAAAACATTAAATTTCAAATTACCCAACTTTCTCCTCAGTCGCAGCTAGGCTTGCAATTTCAGGAGCTCTAGCAGATGGCGGGGCAGATTCTCTTTTTCCAGGGAAACAGTTTCTCCAGCACCGGCCCACAACAGGCTTCTTCACCACCATTCAATGATTGCTTCACCCTCTATCTATAGTCTCTTAATCGCTGCCTTTGATAGTCCTCTCGATTCTTATTTCAAATATTCACTTCCAGATAAGCGGCACTTCAGCCTCAGGCTCTCCAGCGTGCAGACAGACTCGAGCAAATCTCTGCGAATAGAAGGGAAAACGATTTCTCTACGCATGGCTTTGGAACATCTTTTCAGTGCAACAACCTTCTTTTTTCAGACAAGGCAGGCAGACAGACTCTCATGACTTCCTCTTTGCGGCGGATGGTCAACCCAGCACAAGGGTTTACAGATTCACTCGACAGCTTTTGACATCTTCCTTCTGCTCCGACAGAAGATGCAGACTCTCGTGGCCTTCTCTTTAAGGCGGACGACTTCTCCAAAACTCTGCGGATAGTGGAAAATTGATTCTAGATTCTCCTAATTTTCTGGAAATCGATTCTGGCTCTCCTAAACTCTGGAAATTGATTCTGGCTCTGCTAATCTCTGAAATCGAATCTGGCTCTTCATTCTAGCTCTGATATCACTTGTTGTGGAAAAGAAATAGAACAAGAGAAAGGAAACTGAATTGGAAACTGAACTGAAGGTTAAAATCTCTTAAACACTTTATTGATGAAATTCTCCGTGCATACAAGCCTCTCATGCCACCTCTTTTAACTTAGACATATTTCGTTATCTCGTTATTCAACTATATCTCATTATTCAACCTACATTTTGTTATTCTAACTACATAGGGAATAAGTAAATTTACATTTGTTGTCACATTTTTAACAGTTCATATGGTATTTGGTGCCCTTGCTCAGTTGAGTTGCCCACTAGATAGTCGATTCAAGATAGAGACTTTCTGCCCTGCAGCCCCCTTATTTCATTTACATTCTAAAACATACATAATAGTGAACTCTCTAGCAACATACAAATACCGCAACATTCGCCAACATTAAACTCAAATCATGTTATTTTTTATTTATCAAATTAGTTTCTATTTATATAAATATGTGTTACATAATATATGTATTTATATACATATGGTTCATTCTAACCTAATTTTGGTAGCGCCAACATCATTATTCGTGAAATGTTAGTGAAGTGTTGTTGGTATTAGACACATAATAAATGAATTAATTGACTCATCCAAATATACGTTTTGGTATTTCTTTCGTAAGAAGCATCAACAAAATTAGGCTTCTTACCTGAGGATGTACTGGAAGAACCAGTACCATGCTGCATAAAGGTTTTCAATAAGGCATCTTTCAAATCACCTTCCTCCATGGCACGGTTCTGTGCAAACACCTTTAACTCATCTTCATCAGTTTGTGCCATGAGGACTTTCAATTTTCCTGAAAATTCTTCTGGAAGTGAGTCATTAGAAGAAGAGTCTGAATCATTATCAGAACAATCACAATGATAGTTCTATGAGTCAAAACATTGACAATAAGCATGCACATCATCTTCAGAAGAATAAGAAACAGAAGAGTCAGAGGAGGATGCAGAATGAGAATCTTCTGCAGCTTGCTGAATAGCAAGACAATTACAGTCTTCTGTTTTGTGGAATGTAGAATTGCACCGGCAACACCTATCTTCAACTTTAATGGCGGTGCTTGGGCCAGCCTGGTTTTTGGGCTATGATTTCTTACCACGGACTCTTTTAGACTCAAGAGTTGTGGGACACATATTGGAAGTGTGGCCATGTTCACCACAGAGCCAACAGATAACACCCTTCATTCTTTCTAGCTTATGATCTTTGGGTTTGATGTCCATGGGAGTGTAGTAATGAGTCTTGCGGTTATCTCTGTAATAAACTTTTCTTCCTTTGGATGGTTTCCTTTTCTGAGGTCTGAGCTCGCGTCTCTTTTCAAAGCTTAGTCTGTAAGTCGAGGCTCTGGTTCTGCGTTGAGCCTTCTTTGTTCTCTTTTTAGTCTTCATGCGAGTAACCAAAGGGTCATCAATGGTTATACCATACTTACTGCAGAAAGATCTAGTACCAGGAAACCTATTCATTTTATCAATAGATTTTGTCATTTTGGAACTGGTACAAAGAGTTATCAACACCTTAGTGATGATAGAATATATTTCTTCCCACAAATAAACTTCAAGAGGCAAGGGGAAGACTTCTTGCAGTTTCAAGATATCAACAAGTTTTGATGGGAGTGCTGCAAGGTATACTTGTTTCCACAGAATATTTTTTGGTTCTTTAACCAAGAATATCCTCTGTATCCAATCTCTGTGGAAATCCTCAAATTGATTGATATTCCTACACTTCAGATTCATTAAAACCATTTCATGTTTATCTGAAAGTGTAATATCAGCACCACAAAAATGTTCTTGAATCATAGCAGTCAGTGCACCAATCATGTTATTCTGTGGGGTGCCATCTAGATGAAACATAATATCCCCATTTTCATCTTTTAAGATTTCCTTCTCCATTTTTTCAATCATCGCAGGAGAGGATTCAAGTTCCCACCATATGGCAAGGGTTCCTGTAAAACACTACATTAAGGTTTTGCAGGATTCCACTTCAGTTTTTCCCGCAACAAACATGAGCCTATATTATGTAATAATTTGATCAATAATCTGCCTGATTTGTGCAGTAGTCAAATTATCAAGATTCCATTATTTATGACTATCTGCATGGAATATTTCCCTTGGTGGAATCTTTCCAACTCCATATAGGCCAGGGGCAGGATGTCTGGTAAACTGAGGTTCAAGTGGCTCATTAATGGGAAGAACCTGATGTTCTGTGTCAGACTCGGAGGTGAGGGTAGTGATGGATAGCTTTTCAGACTGCTGTTTTTGTTCAGATTTTTCAGCTTCTTTAGGGAGAAGAAAGGCAAACCTAGAGATTGGGATATAACTAAGTTCATGAGTATGGATGGCCTTCCCTTTTGACAAAAGTGAAGCTGGGATGGGTTTATCAAATTTTTTCAAATTCATTCTGTCTACTTTATTAGACAGATTTGAAATTAAATGCCGAGTAGAGATGGACTGCTCTATTATACAATTCTCTACTTCATCAAATTTTTTCAAAGACTCTATAGAATAATCTTTGGCAACTGAAGAATTATACTGTACAGAATTTAAAACATTATTTACATCATTAATAGAGACTTGGACTCTATCAATTTGATCCTTTACTGCAGTAGCTTTTGCAACATTCTTCTCTAGGCCAGTGATAGTTGTATTGGTCCAGTTGACTTGCTCACTAACCTTTTGTATTTTTCCTTCAACACCAACTGCTGCATTATCCTTTTGAACTAAAGGATAAGAATTAGCTAATTGATGACCTTCTCCTAACACAATAATTTTGAAAGGAGGGTAAGAGGTAGAAGTTTCAAGTCTGCTACCGTCTGAGGCTGTCCAAGAGTGTGAAGAAGAAGATGTAGAATCATTCATCAAGACATCATCTGATTCTTTAGCTTTCTTCCATGAATAAAAATAAATCTAGACATTTTCTTTTTCCATGAAAGCTTTCCATTCATTTTCTAATGATATCTTTTCTTCAGGAGTGTGTGAAAGACCAAATTCATCAGCCTGTGGATGTGTATATATATCCCAATTTAACATCTGCTTCATCCATGGAGCAGGGATCTGATGTTTAGAACATCCATCCATCAAAGTGTAGAACTTATGAATCTCAGGGACTGATGGTCTTTTGCAGCCTTCTGGCAGATCTTTGAATCTGCATTCTGGGATCAATTTGTCTTTTTCTTCTAAGTATCCAAGTCCATACTTAGGAGAATTTGTAGGCCTCATGTTTGTAAAAATGGTAGTTAACCTAGGGTCTTCATTTTCTAGTGTTGGCACTAGATGCATCATAAGAACATGCTCATCTTCATGTGGAAATGGAATGTATGAGAATTTAGGATTAGGACAGGGGGTTACAGAGGTAGACGAAGGAGCTTCACCAGTCCTAGTATTATGGTTCTTATGAATGACCAAATATGCAAGATGACTCAGGTTTACTTGCTCTTTACATTGTCGGCATGCAGCTGAGATTGGATGGAAATTCACTAACTGAGAAAATTAAAAAAGAGAAATATGTTGACAAGAATTTACAAGACTAGAACACACAGTATCTGACAAACTGGGTGGAATATACAATGAAGAATTTTTACATTCGGCTTCAATTCTATGCCTATCAATTGTGGATCTTCTGGGAAAAGATAGAGTGGCTGTAGATTGATTTTCTGAAATGTTAGCAGAAGTAATTTTTTGTGCAGAGATAGGCTTTGGATTTGGCACAACCCAGTGTTTTGGAAAATTTAGATCCTCCCACCTAATGGCTTGGTGTTCAACCTTTTGATTCTTGGGATCTGTCATGACTATGGCACTAGTTTTTGAATCTCTACTGGGGGCATGGAGGACTGCTAGAAACATAGTACTGGTATGCCGGAAACATCCTCTGGTCTGTATAACGATATTTTTTCTTTTTCTCCTCATGTCAAATCTAGATGTTTGGATTTGCAATTGTAATATATCGCTCAATGTCTCATCGTAGACATATACAGAGAAGTTTGGGTAACAGTCAAACCAGACTGGACCATTGGATAATGGCGCAACTATTCCTCCTATTAGGGAATCGGTATATCTATTATGGGTTAGGTCACGGATAGTGGCTAACACATAAGTGTCTAGACCCTGATGGGTCAAAGCATGGATTCCCACCCGAATGCATCCTAGATGCAGGAATTTCGTCCCCAATTTATTGGCTTCTGCTTGTAGCTGTTTGGGATCCAACAGTGGGATAGTTTGGACATAATCAGAATTCTCTTCGATGGAACTTATGGATTCTTTAATTGTAATTATAGTGGCAGCTTTGAGATGCCACACACTCAGATCTGCATATACCTCAGATGCAGATATCTTTGGTAGAACCCATTTGGCCTGAGGCTCAATCTCTTCATACAATAATTCTGATTGATTCATTACTCTACTTGAAGAAGATGCAAACATATCTCTGAGAGGGTCTTGGGTAGCCCTATCTTGTTCTTCCAATTCACGGAAAGAAACTGATTTCCTCATTGAGTCCATTTTAATAAAAAAGAGAGAAAGGATTAAGTACTGACCTTTTTCTCGAACCAGATTTATTTCAGTCTAAGAGTCGACTTACTGGCTCTGATACCAATTTCTAGCAGGGGCTTTAGCAAGCTTGCTTAGCACCGCACACGCAGGCAAACTTGGCCTTGCTAAGTGTCTCCTTTGTCAATTTCTCAAAAATTCTCTATGCGAACCCAGCGATGAACCCATACACGAACCTACTCCCACGTTCACGCATCTAGCGGCATTTTTCGCGGCTTCCCTTCGCCTTTTACGACCTTGGCGTACCTCAGTGGTTTGGTGAACCTCTGGCGAACTTATAGCGAAATTTCAAGACTTTGAGAATGACAAACAGTGTCTTAGTAGAAAATATAAATGCACAGAGTTTCATTACTTAACAATGCGGAATTTATGGAAAACACTTCTCTTTTTATTGATATTAAAATGATGTTACATCTCAGAATTTACAGGACTCAGAATATATGGAAGGAAATCAAGATCTCTTTTTCAGAGATTGACTGCAGTGGCATTTACCAGACTTTAGCTACTCAGTAAATGAGCGAGCTATACTGGAGGCTATCTGGCCAGTTGCAGACTCTGTCTCAGAGTTCTTTACAGAACACACAACACATAGACAGACTTACTTACAGACTCAATCTACTGATCTGGCCACCTTAGGTTCTTTCCTATGCCGAGCACATAGACACGCAGGCTTCTCAGATCACCTAAGGACTTGAGTCTTAGCACCGTGATGCAAGCAGATCGAGAAATTTCTCGCAGATGCAGAGCAGGGAGCTTCGGCTCGACTCAGACTCAAAACACACAAATGACTCAAGACTCTCCGAATGCGAATGCCTCAAGAATGAGCCTAACCCTTCTTATATAGGAAATGAGGGGGGACAAAAATTCCTATAGAGCCATCATATTATTGAAAAGTGGATGGCGAATCATTGCTTTCGGGTAACACCGAAGTGACATCCATGCAGAGATTCGGTCCTTCCGACACATGTGACAGTGTGTGGGTACTACACAGTGGATACCTTTGATGTAAAAGGCCCACGAGGAAACATAATTATAAGTACAAAGATGATGCTTTTCTGAATAGGTAAAAAGCCCTTAGGAAAATACCTGTCACTGTGAACCCGTGATTGGGTAATTATACATAATGAATACTTTTGATTTAGCGGAGCCCATGAGAACCGCTAGTACTGGCAACATCAGATTCTTCTAGGATTTTTATACCTGGAAATCGGAGAGTAGGATATAGATAATCATCCCAGGCCTTTGTGTATATCCGACGTACAATCATGGGTTTATTCAATATTATTTGATGTTTTATTTTGGTCATAACCAGCCACTGATGATGCATTGTCATATGAGATCTTAATACAGAGTTTATCAATCTGTATTCAAGCTGGCCGATATCTCTCACAGTTTGACAAGGAGTGTTAAAACATTCTCCTATTCTTTCTAGACAATCTTCACAATTACTCTACCAGTATGAATCAAAATAATAGGGATCCATACTGTAGGCACTCAACCCATAGTCGAACCACCAATTATCAAGCCATGGCAGTTGTTGGTTCCTTTGATTGATCCAGGTGGGAACAAATTTAATCTTGGTGTAATGGGTTTCATTACGACCACCTTTGTTCATCAGGTTCCACTAGTGATTCTTATATCCTGCAAAAATTATACACAGTGTCAGGAAAAAGAAAGTTAGGGTCATCACCTGGCCACTCTGCAGAATTCTGTAATGATGACCATAATATGGTCTTCTTCTTCTTCTTCTTCTTCTTCTTGTTCTTGTTGCTGGATAAACTCTCTACTAAGAAAGTCTAGCAAACAATTATCAGAACCTTTGATGTGTTCTACCTTAAAATCAAAGTTTGCGAATAAGGCTTGCCACCTTGAAAATTTGGCATCCTCAGGGTTCTTTATCTCCTTGTTTATGACCTTTGCCAGTGCTTGTGCATCAGATCTTAATAGAAAGTGTTTATTGACCAAATGGAGGGAGAACTTACTGACACAATTCCATGCAGCTTTGAATTCTTGTTCAATTGTGGAATGATTCTTTTCAGCTTTATTCCAAACTCCAGATGCATATTTCACGATCTGTTCTTCATTTTTCTAGCTCTCCTTGGTTGGTCTTTGCTTTAGCACACCTCCCCAGCCTATGTTACTTGCATCTGTTTCAACTATTTTGAAATAACTATCTTCTGAAACATAAAGTATAGGGAGATTTTTAGCCTTGGATTTTATGTTTTTGACTGCTAAGGTATGGGCTTCAGTCCAAGGTTTTGGATTTTTCCTAAGTCTCTGGTTGAGCAGAGACCTATCACTGGCACAAGATAAATAGAATTTTCTTACATAGTTTAAGCATCCTAAAAATCTTTGCAATTGAGTTTTATCTAGAATGATATCTGGAAATTTATCTGCGAACTCAAGAGCATGGCTTTGCAAAGCAATCTGTCCATTTTCAATTGTGTGCCCTAAAAACTTAATCTTGGTCTTACATAATTCCATTTTCTTTTTTATTAAGACCAATCCATTTTTTTGGACCAATTTCATAAAAATCCTTAAATGCTTAAAATGGTCCTGAAGATTTTTAGAGAATATTAGGAGATCATCAATATATGCAAGTAACCACTCATTGTAAGGCTTAAAAATGGAATCCATTACCTTATGGAATTTTGAAGGTGCATGCTTTAGACCAAATGGCATCACATTCCATTCGTAATCCGCTGCTGGGACACTGAATGCTGTTTTCCACTCATCTTCTTATTTTATGGCTACTTGCCAGAAACCATATTTTAGATCAAACTTCGAGAAGACTTTGGCTCCAGCTATCCTACTCAGCAGATCTCCTTTGTGCGGAATAGGATAAGTATTATCTGCAAGAACAGAGTTAAGAGGTTTATAATTTATAACAAGTCTTGGGATGCCTCTTATCTGTTCGCTCCTCTTATTGACATAGAATCCATAACAGTTCCAAGGACTGTCAGACTCCCTGATCACCTTTCTTTGAAGAAGCTGATTTATTTCTTTCTCACAGAGCTATCTGTATTATTTTGACATGGAGATAGCTCTGGACTTACATGCTTTGCTCGTATATCCTTCCTTGTAGGGCAACTCAACACAATGCTGCTTGCGATGCCAGAATGCATTAGGTTCTTCTGAGCAGCAAGTGTTTTCAAACTCTTTTTGTATTTCAGAGATTTTCCTCTGAATTTCTGGAGAACTCAACTGATCTTCAACTCTGATCATATTCTTATGTTCTTCGAGTTCTTTTAAACTATTTTCTACTTTATGAAGTTCCTGCATTTCCAACACCATTGTAGAAATTCGAGGATTAGAAATATAAGGAAGTTCTATCCTCTTACTTTTATCATCGAATGTGGGTACTGTGATGAAATACCCCAGAGATTTGTCTAGAAATATGAATGAACCATGGGGCTCAACTGCTGCTAAAAATACATTACCCAAAATGCAATCAACTGGAGTGTCTGCAATTGCAAATTTAAGCTTGACACAGTGGGAATCAAAGCAAACAACAAATTTTGGAACTTCAAAATTTAAAACTTGTTTTCCAAGTCCTCTGATGTTTCTGGTAGAAGATACCCAGAATCTGGAGGGGACAAATTTCTTGGAAAGAATGTTTACATCTGCTCCTGAATCTATTAATGTAGTCACATTATAGATTTTACCTTCAACAAAAATATTTACCTTGACATGGTGTTGTTGGTATTGGACTGCAAGGACTTGCATTCTCTGAATCCAATAGTTGGATCAGGTTTTCCTTCAACAATCTCCACTTGAGAGTTTGAAGATTGACCTGGAGCAGTATGCAAAGTGTAGTTTCTCTGTTTGCCTGAAAGAGAGCTAGAAAGCTGAGATCCTCGCTTTGCCATTTCTAGCTGTGCAACTTGTGCTTTTGAGGGCATAAATTTTGTATTCGTTTTCAAATGGTAAATTTATTTGTTGTAAGTTCTGGAAACTCTTGTGTAACACCTTTTATATTGGGAGGTTTATGAATGTTTTTATAAAATATTAAATGTTATATTATAATTTATTTTATTAATTTATATTCAATTAAGCATGGCTCTTAATAATCATGAAATATAAGATATGCGAGAATGAAGATAGATATTCACTTTCAAGAATTTTTTTTGCATATATATAGAGTATTGTAAAATGATTGGATAGATAGTAAGTTTACTCATTTAAATTTTTAACATTTTATTTAATTTATAATTTCGATATTAATAAAAAAAAAATTATGCATACCCAAAAATAAAAAGTGACAAATAACACCGCAAATAAGTGCAATGAATAAAATAATTTATACTCTTATAAAGCTCTGTAGATGGCTGCTCGTGGTATGTGAAAACATGGATTCTATTTACGTGGAGAAGCAACGGGAAAAATACACACTCGTTAACATTTCCAACATAATGTAACAAAATAAGAAAACATTTCCAACACAGTGTAACAAAATAAGACCTTTCTGCTTGGATAAATACGTAAAGAAGGTTGTTGGATGGCACTAGTAGTGTGATTGGAAGGCATTGGTACTTGCATTTGGAATTTATGATTGGAACGCATTGGTACTTGCATTTGGAATTTATGGGCAAAAATCTCACAAGCTAACACAATATGATTTCCAAGAGTATCATGGCGAAGATATAATCTCCAAGCAACTTTATAGTAAAATCCAATTACCATTAAGTATATTACATTCAAGATGTTTTCAATCCATCTTATCGATTGTACTTGTTGCATTTTTTAGAAATATAAGAATGATTTTTATGTAAAAATAGAAGAATAAGATGTTAAGGATATTTCAGCTGGTTTTCTTGGTGAGATTTGGATTTCCAGGAGGTTTCTGGTTTTCCAGAACCGTGAGCAGCATGAAGAGAGCTAAGACTGGATGCTGGGATTAATTGGTAAGTTTACATCTGGAACCTAGTAGCCTCAGACAGGTAGCATATGGTGGTTAGCAGTATTTTGAGATGATATATATATTACTGGAGGGGTGGAGAATGGCTCCATGGATATGGAGTCAATGCTGGAGTGTCATCAAGCACCTCTCTACTAAGGCTATGAGTGATGATGATTTCTGCCAGTTGGAGGGTGAGTCATTCTGGTATCATTATTTTACCCTTAGCCGCCCCTGTAGAAGTATGAAGGTGCAGGTGTGTCAAAAATGGTGGAATATCGGGTTTTGTTTATGTTGCTGCTGTGACCAATAGCTTCTCAGTGGGCGCTGTTGGGGAGTTGGGTCGGTGATCATCTGGAATTTTGTAGCAGAGACATCTGGTATCCCCATTTTTTTCGGATTTTCTTTGTGGGTCATGATTATTTCATAGGAATTCTGAGTGCATCTCATTTTACTCTTCATATGTGATCCTGTCTCTGCTCAAATGCTCTGTTTCTTGGTGAGGTTTGGATTGTCAGGAGGTTTCTAGTTTTCTTGGCGCCTTTTCCCAATCATCAGTACCATTTTTTTTTTAAATCACTTCTTGGGTGGACGACTCTTTCTGACTATTTCGGCTTGGATATTAAAACTCCAAACGGTCTTAATTTTTATTCTCTTTCCTTTGAATTGTTGTGGGATCATGTCCTTTGACGGCCGGATTGGGACCGGAGTGGGTGGCAAAGGCTATTAGTCTTAAATATCATTTTAATGTTTTAATATCTCATAGCTTCTTACCGTATATGACAAGGAGAGTCTTTATGGTGATCGGGGTGGTTGTTATTGTGGTAGATAACTGTCTAATATCTTCGGATCGATGGTTTGTGCTGCGTTTTCAAAGGTAAGGCATGTCAGGCATTGAATCATACATCGAGGTGATTGAGTCTGAGACCATCGATGAGGAGTCCCTGCATGATATTGAGGTGGAAGAAGGTGGGTCTTTGGACAAACTACGCATGTATTCACCACCCACAAAGGTGAATTCCATTGCTTCGCGCGCTTAGTCTGGTGCTGCTCATCACCTGAGCTTTGCTACTCCGCCTTTGGGGAATTTAAAAGTTCCATTTCCTGGTTACAATATTTATCCCAAGCATCCATCGAAGCCTTTTAAACCGATGGAAGGGTGCATATTACTATGTTTTGGCGGTGACAACATGAGGGAACGTGCGGAGAGTCTCATGACTCGAACATTGGTGGGGCGATGGGCATTTGAGAATAGGAGTGTGGTTGATATGCAGTCCTAGTTGTCGGCGGCATGATTCAAATTACTTGGATACCATCCTAAGGTGAGCAGATTGCAGGGAGGATGGTATAGTTTCCATTTCATTAAGGGAGATTATGTGAGAGAGGTGCTTCGGCGCACATGGGTGAATGGATGATGTTTTTTGGCCCTCCATAGATGGTAAATTGGTTTTCACCCGAACATAGACATGCCCAATCACCATCTCCTGTGGGTAAAACTCCTTGGGCTACCATTGGAATTCTAGTCTCTAGATGCCCTTTCTACCATTGGAGATAACATTGGTACTTGTCGGTTTGTTGATCCAAAGTGTGTTGATGAGTTCGATAAGAGAGTCACCTAGATTCTTGTGGAGGTCTCTTTCTCGGGTGGTCTTCCGGAACATGTTGATATGGAATGGGAGGGGATTGTCCACCGCCAGATAATTGATTACTGGAAAACCCCATTCAGATGTTACCTTTGTCACAGTACGGGACAAATTCGGTGCTATTGTCAGAGCTGGCGGTCTGTGGAACACTCAGACTTGGTCCTGGATAGGGGGTGGAAGAATAGGCCTGATGCTATATGTCCTCAACAAGCTGCTCGATGATGGTCATCCGTTCAATCTGACGCACCAATTACTGGTAAGTGTGCTCCGTCTACTCAGTCCCCTTCAATTGAGATTACTACTATTTCTGAGGAGGAATTGGTTGGTGGTGTTATGCGGGGGGGGGGGGTGTTTCTTCTTGGCCTAGTCCTGTTGAACTAGGCGGGGCCTCCATATCTATTTCGTACCCTCTTGTTTTGACTGTGCAGTGTGGAAAACCACTCTTGGCCCTTCCTTTCATCCCACAAGGGTATGTGAACAAACTTGTTGTTACTATTCAATCTGTTTCTGATGTGAATTTTCTTGACCTATTGTTTAGCTCTCCTCCTGGGGATATTTCTACTGACTTATCACCTATATCATCGGAACCTCTTGCACATCTCTCTCCTCGGAATTCTATTGGAAGTGACCTGGATCTTGTGCTCCAAAACCTGATGGCCAACTTGGTTTCGTTGGTGATTGATAAAGTCTGTACCACTTCTCCTCCCATTGTCATCAGCCCGAATTCTTTGTCGAATTTCAATTTTAGGAAAGGAAAGGGTAGATCCAGGTTAAACAAAAAATCCATTAAGGGGTTAAGATTTGGGGAGGATCTAAATTCTGGGGTTTTTCCTGACGTTCCTGTGACTTTAGCTTTTGATAGGGTGCTTAGAGATTTTACGCCCTCTTCGGGGTGTTTGTGATGATCATTTTCTCTCTTAATATTCAAGGGTTGGGGGGCATGATAAATTTGTATCATTAAGCGAGTTTTTGCTACATTTAAATCCTTGTATTATCCTTGTTCAAGAAACTATGGCCGTGGTTGATAGCTCTATATCCTTTTTCTGTGCCATGTACCCAGCATGGCACATGGCTACAAAGGATGTTGATGGGCGCTCGGGCGGTCTGGCAGTGATATGGGATCCCCATTGGGCATCTTTCCATGCTTTCAGTTTTTTTTGGGGTATCATTCTTACTGGTTCTCTTCGGGGTTTCAGCCACATAATACACCTAGTTACTCTATACGCTCCATATCTTGATAGAGTGAGTTTCTGGAGAAAAATGGAGGTGTGTGGCATTCTCTCTTTGGATTGATTTATTATTGCAGGTGACTACAACTGCACTTTTCATGAGGATGAGATCTAGGGGGATAGGGGGAGAAGGGACCCTCTGGCTAATTTTGTGGGGGATCTGGCTCGGGAAGAAAACCTGATGGATATATTTATGGAGGTTAATTTTCTATCTTGGTATAATGGGAGGAGGGGACCTGATTTCATTGGGAAACACATCGATAGATATATGGTACATGCTGACCTTCTAGCGCGGATGGGTAAGGTGACTGCTAGGGTGGAGGCACTAGCGATCTCGGATCACAGACCTATCATTATGGAGTGGCATTTTGAGAAGAAAGATAAGGGCATCCCCTTCAAGTTTAACCGGGTGTGGTTGGAGGATAAGGGGTTTGATGAGTTGGTGCGTGGTTATATGGCCACTCACAAGAGGCCTGATGAGATGTCTGCTATGAAATATATGTCACAAATGCTCAGAGGTCTCAAGGGGAGGGTCCAGGAATGGGAGAAAAGTAAGAAGAGGCTTATGGGGAAGGAATTGAATCAAATAAAGGTGAGTATGGCTCATAATCTCTCAGTGATAGACACTGGTATTCTGATGCATGAAAATTAGTCCAGAATAAAAAAACTAGAAATGGATAAGAGGAGGATCCTGTTAATTATTGAGAAAACACGACCACTAAAAAGCCGCGCTATTTGGGTCAAAGAAGGTGACATAAATACTAGGCATTTCAATTCTTTCGCAAATGAGAGAAAGATAAATAATTCTATCTGGAATATTGATGCTGATGGTAGATCTCTTCTCTCCATGACGTTGATTCAGGAGGATGCGGTTAAGTTTTTTGAGAATATCTATAAGGCTCAGGATGACTCGGTGGTGGATGATTTGTTGTGGGTACTGGATGAATATCCGATGATGTTTTGGTATGATGACAACACTAATATAAACCAATAAGTGAGTACAACTGCGGTGGAGCAGGTTCTTAAGTCTTTCGCTCTAGATAAAAGTCCGGGCCCCGACGGTTGGACACCTGTCTTTTTTATCCATTTCAATGATTTATTTATCAATGACATCTCTTAGATGGTGGAAGAAGCCCATACACAAGGCGTGATCCATGGTGCTGTTAACTCGAATTTTTTGGCGCTCATCTCGAAAAAGAAATATTTGAAGTCCTTCGAGGACTACACCTATTTCCATTTGTAATACTCTTTACAAGATCATTTCAAAGACAATTTCTGATAGATTAAAAGTGGTGTTTTCGAGATTCATTTCTCCTGAAAAATCAGGATTTCTCTAAGATCGCAGTATTCATGATGCCATTGCCACTACACAAGAGATAATTCACACTATCCACTCCCAGCATTTGGATGCCATTGTAATGGAGGTCGAGCTTTGAAAAACGTATGATCATGTAGACTGGGGATTTATGAGATTGATTCTGCAAAAATTTGGTATGGACAGCTGTGTGGTTGACTGGCAACACTTCGATGGTTTTTATTATAAATGGCATTGTGTCCCGTTTTTTCAAACCTCGCAGGGGACTCAGATAGGGTTGTGCATTGCCGCCATTTCTTTTCATTGTAGTTATGGATTCATTGAGTTTGAATATCAGGAAATCGGTGGACATTGGGGATTTCAGGGGCATCGGGATCACTGCTCAGCAGGAAATTTCCCACAGTCTATTTGTCGATGATATCCTGATTTTCGGGAGGCTCATCAAAAGCTTTTGGGAAATCCTCTTTGGAAATTTTCAGCTTTTCTGTTTGGTTTCGGGTATGGAGGATAATCGTGGTAAGTATTGTCTTTATCACTCCTTGGGTGATGGGGATGATCCTGAGTTTATTACGTCTCTCTTTCAATTTAATTCTTTAACTCTTGCTAAAGGATTCACCTACCTGGATTTTCATTTGAAACCATCTTGCTACAGGGTGGCAGATTGGTATTGGATATTAGAAAAATACCAAAAGAGGATAAAGGGATGGTCATTAAAGTGGTTATCCAAAGGGGGGAGATTTATCTTAGTGAAGGCGATTTTACAACAGTTGTCAGTGTTCTGGGCTCATCTCTTCATGATTCCTAAGACCATTATTGGAAAAATCAAAAGTTTTCTATCAAATTTCATCTGGAATGGCAGAAGAGAAGATAGAAAATATCACCTAGTAAGTTGGGATCATATTAAATGTCCAAAAGACTGGGGAGGATGGAGCACATTGGATGTGGATTTATTTAGTAAGGCTCTCCTTATCAAATATTTGTGGAGATGTATGCACACTCCTAGCATATGGTATGAGATTATTAAATTTAAATACCCGGGAGAACAAAATATGGAAGGACTCCTCTCCATGGTGTTATCACTCTAGTAAATTTTCTATCAGAAATATTTAAAACTTTGTAACTTACTAGAGGTAACCAAGAACCTCTTTTAGAATTCAGGATCTAGCCTTCCTGAGTTCCGGAGAGGGATCTCTCCATATGATTTAGCTTTGTTAGCAGTCAATAGGCTAGCTATGATTGTCTTGATTGGGTTTGATTTTTGAAAGAGTTGAGTGGGAATAAAAGATTTCTGGGAAACCATAGAAATATCTACCTAACCATTGGGCAATGGAGTCAAATTATAGCAAACAAGACTAGAAAACCTAGGCCAAAAGATACAAATATGCTAAGGGAAAGATAGATGACCTTCCAAGGGTTTTAAAAGGATATTTTGATGAAGTGGGTGAATTATGGACTAAGAGAAATTAAGAATCCTTAGAACACAAATAAGAATATTGAAGGAGGGGATCAAACTGGGACCTAGAGAAATTAAGAATTCTATGGTCCGGTTATCAAGCAGAAAAAAATAAAATGCTAACTATTTTAAAACAGGGAGCTTATTATCACTAATCCTGTTTAATTTCTCCTTAGTTGATCATTACAGAATAGAAACACAATATATGAATGAATGTAAACTTTTTAAAGGAAAAAACTGAAAACAGGAAAAAGACGAGACTTATCTTGTCACCACAAGAATCCTTAGCTATGATGTCTATTCGCTTCAGTTTCCAGCCTGCTGCTTCAACTTAACTCACATAAAATCCCAATGTTTCAACAAAAAGTTTGTAGTAATCTTGATTATTTTATTCCACCTAAAAATTCTTCCAAGAGTGAAGTATTTATACAAATTCTAAACTAAAATATCTTGAAAAAATATCAAGATTAGTTCACAAATCTCTCCAACTGTTTTAGATAAATAGAACTTAAGTAAAGGAAACTCAAACTAATGCATCTATTTGACACTATTTTTTATGGATAGGTGATGAAAAAGAGGATAATTCAAATTTTATCCAACTCTTAGTTGATGATGAGGCATCCAAGTCACTAACTGCTTCCTTTCTTTGTGCGTTCTGCTCCAACAATTCTGCAAACTTGGGGTCCAATTATATCTTTTTATTTCTAAATCCGTAATATATATGTAAAAGGTGAAAGTGTTTATTGTGGATTAATATGTTGGTGAGATAAACCTCTTTCCGTTTCCTAAAATTCCTCTCCAGTTGTGCACAATAGGCTCTGCAAAACTATGTGTAAAACAAAGTTTTACAGAGTCTGAAAAATAGCCTGTAAATATGTGCATGTATCTCTGATTATGAAATCACCGTGAAAAAAGTGAGATAGGGTTTTGTATATGGCTCACTTAGGAACAAAAACCTCCTTCAGTTTTGTATTATTTATTTTGGATTGGCCATAATCTTCTCTGCAAAATGATGACTTAATTGGAATTTTCTGCAAAAAGTGCTTTCCAACATTGTTTAATATTTCCAAAACCATAATAGGTGTTAGAAAAGTGAGAGAGGTTTTTGTATATGGTACTCTTAAGAACATAAGACTCCTTCAATTTTGAAAAATTCATCTTGGTTTGATCACAATAGTTTCTGAAAAACAATGACTAAAACATGAAATTTCTGCAAAAATGTTCCTTCTTGTTGTGTTTTTCATCTTTTCACTTTTTTGTTCTTTTGACTGTTTTACTTTCACTTTAGATAAAATTCAATGTTGGTGAAAGTATTTTCATTTCTTTTAAACATTTTATTGCCTCTGTATTTACTTTTATTTTTTACCTTTGACTGCTCTGTAACTTCATTTTAACTTTCACTCTTACTTTTACCTGATACACTTTAACCACTGATACTCTTTAACTGTTATGCTTTTACTATCCCTGTAAATTCTCATTTCACTTTTACCATTCACTATGAAAATTTCATCATTCTAATCTCTCTCCGACTTTGTATACAAAATGTTTGTTGAATGAAGATATTGAGTTAAAATCTGAGAATTTGGAGCAAACAATTTTGTCAACTAGTATTGAAACTATTGGTCCAAATCCATATTCTGATAGTAACCTGCAAAAATCAAACAAATTGTTAATGAAATCCAGGTCTGCAAGGAGGTGATTGTAGGCTTTTTGAAATACCTGTGGAATGAGATCAGTCTTTGAAGGTTAAACTCTATTTTTTAGGCATTTTGGGGAACTACTGCAAAATTAGATTGTTTGCAGGAGTTATTCACTTTAACAGAGATGAAACTGAGTAATGTAGGAAAAGGATGGCTTTATTTTTGGAATTCTCTTCTCAATTAGGTTTTCTGAATTGGTTTGATTGAAAACAACGAATATCAAGGTAATTCAGAGGTTTTAGTTGTCCAGATCCTTGATTTTAATCTCTAAAATGTGAAAATTGAGGAAATTGGCTTTAAAAAGGTTCAGAGTCGAAGACAGGGATTTTTGGTCTATAACAGTCTTCAATTCAGTTGGAAAAAGTCGTGGATATTCTCTGAGGCCAAATTTCAGAGGAAATGGCTCTTAAAATGGCAACTGGCTCGAAAATGGTGCTGTTAGGTTTGAAAATGGTAAAAAGGGCTCTGCACAGGCTCTCAGGGTGTAATGGCGCACAATGGTGAAAATTAGACGAAAATAGGCTCTGCGAAGGTTTCACAAGTTTAAAGCGCGAATAGGTGAAAAATTATGAAAAATTAGACTTTAACGTATTAAACCATAGTAAAAAATATAGTTAACTTACATTAAACAAAGGTTAGGTGGGAGTGGTTTTGGAATACCAGCGATGGTATTCACGTGGCTCAATGGTGGTAAGCGGTAATATGCTTTTCAAACGCGATGCAATAGAATCGTGACACGTCGACGCGGGGTGGTTTGGATAAACCACCCATTTCGCGCGACTTTTACAAAACATCCATCGATTACTTTGTGAGCGCGAAAATGCGTTATCGCCGTCGGATATGGATTTGGGGAGCAAACGATCGGGATTAAAAGGGAAAGTGCAGGGAAAAGTCAATTATTGGGTTCAATATAGGCCGTAGATCTTTGGAGTAAAAGAAAATCTAATGGTTAAAAATAGCGCGATGGGGAGGAGTAAAAATGTATTGATCAGTCGCTTTGATTTTCATTCGTTGGATCAAAAGGGATTTGGGGTTCGAAGGGTCTAGATTGAATCCCGATGGGAATAGGCCTTTTGATGGGATTTATATATAAAAGTGGCTTTTTCCAATGGAAAGGGTGATCAGGAAGGTTAATCAAGATTTTAACCAAGGTTAGGGGGGTCGGGGAAGGGAAATATACAAGGGAATGGGTTTAGAAGTTTAGTTTAAATTAAACTTTGATATTTTTTGTTTAAAACATATAGAATATATGTTTAAAGGTTTTTCATATCTTTTTTATTATATGGTTAATTAAATCAAGATGACTTAACTACCATAGGGGGCAGGATATTTATATATATAGAATACTTAGCTAAAGGGGTTATAAGGGGGGTTTTTATTTAAACATGTGGGAATAAATAACTTTGGCTTAAGTTATATTAAGTGGGTTTTTGGGTTTATTATATAAAAATGAGTTATAAAATAGGAAAAGGTTATTTGTATAGGGAGTTAATATATAAGTTAAAGTTAATATGAAAATAGGACATGGTATACTCAAAACACATATTTATAACAATTAAAGTGAGGTTTTAAAGATAATTTTCATTGATCTTATCACTTAACTTATGATGTAATGTTATTTTGAGGGCTTAATGTGTTTAAATGATGTAGGAAGTTAGCTAAATAGGAATTACAAATGCCTTTAAGTAAAAATGGAGTTTTACTTAGGATTATTCAAGGGAATGAGTGCATGAATGGTAAATGATGTGATTAAGGGATTAATATAGACATTTCACACTTTCAACTGATCAGTCATAGAGCCTTGGGTCCGGTCCCAACAAAAGTCAAGGAAATGCCTTGAGCCTTTCTGACTGATAGTCTAGAATGTTTCATGACTATGGGAAGGGGAAGTTAGTTATTTTGCAGCCCATGATGAATGATAGTTACATTGAAACTTTTCACCTTCTTCTACCTACCCATCTTACCATGCTAACATTTTTTTTCTTCCTTTGTAGTAGGTGCATTTAAGCTAGCAACCTTCACAACATTTATTCTTTCTGAAAGCAAGTAAAACTATCTAATTCTACACTTATTTCATCCATGAATCCAGATTAACTATTGGATTCACTTTATTTCTCTACCTAACTACTGAATTGTCATGATTAAACTGTATGACAAATCATTATTCTCTATCTATAACAAGGAAAATTGAAAAATGAAAAGTTAAGATTAAACTGTTTAACTCATCATGGACTATGGCATTTATTGACACTGTGCCATAGTCAAAAAGTAAAAAGTAGTGGCATGTATGCTTGCACACTTTCATTTTTTCTTTTGGGGTCTTTTATTTTTTCTAAGTCCTTTGATTATTCTTTTAGGACTTTTTACCCTCTTTTTGATTTTTTTGATTTTTTATGAAATATGTGAATACAACTTGTAGAAGGCAAAGTATGTACAGATTTACAAGATTATCAATAGTCAAGTCAAAATTATGACCCCTATATTATAGGTTGCTAACATCGGCTTCACTTTGGGATGGCTTTTCCTTGTGAAATGCCAATAACTCTAAGATCAGTAGCCTTTATCTTTGACCTTTGATGATCTTAGTAAGTTTCTTCTGTCTTCTGCAAACTGAATTCTGATTTGAAACTAAAACAACACACAACAATTTTCAAACCAACTTATAGATCTTAAACATCTTTAGGACCTCATCCTTGGCTTTAAATATTAATGAAAAACTAGCTGAAAATTAAAAACTAAAAAAAGTATGCTCAAAATTATGAGCTTATTAGCACTCATCTACCTACTCTAATCTACTAAAATCTTATTGAATCAGGTAATACAAAAATGCCAATGAAGCCAATCAAGTAGCTGTAAAAATAAATGGATAACTTGATTGCTTGTGACCAAAATTGGAAGTATATTATGATCATGTGCCTTTATAATAAATTATATGATGTGTAAATGCCACTTTTGATGTATTTGATCTTTATAGAGAAAACATGTTTGCAGATTTGGGCTAAAAAGATTCTCCATATAATCTAATATAGGATCAATAAAAGCATGATGTATGTTATTTACTTCTAGGCCTTCAATGACTAATTGTTCAGTTGAATTATGAATATTAGACCATGAAACTATTTCTTTAGTCTTGTGTTTGAAAGAATAATCATCTTCAATATGCAAGTCAAAAGATATTATAATTTCTTCTTGCTTTGGAGAAGGAATATTTTCAAAGAATTCTTGAGGATTTCGGAAATTGTATGACTGAATTTGAGAATGCAAAAGTTTGATTTCACTTTCATAATTTTCAGAAATTATCTTGAGAACACATATTTTCAGTTTAGGAGAATATTTTATTGATTTCAAAAGAAGAAAGAAAGCTCTTAGAAAATCCTCATCAAGCTGAAGTTCTAATATCTCATCCCTCAAAATAGCTAGTGATTGTTTTGGGAAATTATCTTGAATTGGGAGAACATAATTATCATCATACTGATCATATTTAGGCAAATCTTCAGAAGAAGGAATGTCATCAATTATAAACAATGGATCAACAGATTTTTCTTCCAACAATCCTAATATATCTTGATTAGATTGGTTGCATTCTGTTTGAAAATCATTGTTTTGTTCAATAGGCGTGATATCAAGCAATGGGCCTTTTTGGGAAGGTAGAATAACATGAGCATCAACTCGTTCTTCTGTCCCTTCATGCATAAAAAAATTTGTACATTCATCAACATTAGAAGAAGTAGAAACAATTTCTTCATTATGTAAATATTTTGAGGATGGTTGCATGTTTAGAAGCAAATTGATTTCTTCTTCGGTGAGGGGGGAGTGGGAATCTATGAATTCTTAGATTTGAATAACATTTTTTTTTTCTTATCTAAAAATTGATCATGAGGTTGAATATTTTCTTTAACTCCATTCAAAACATTAAATGAAACATCATTTGTTAATACAGAGGGGTTTTTTGGATCTTGATTCATCTCCTGATCTATTTCATCTTTGTTTAACTCCTCTTGATTATTATGACATTTAACTTGAGAATGAAAGTTCTGGATTTATTCTAATAAATCTTCAGGAAACCAATTTCCAAAATCTTCATCAATATTTTTAAGGGAATGTATAAGATCTTCAGCTTCATCACAAAAATTTTCAGCTAATGATAAAGCTGGAAAATCTTCTTTGTAATGCTCATAAAATACCTTACGAAAATATTTTAAAGAAAATAAACTAGCAGGTTTGAGAGCTTCATACAATTCCCTTGCTTTTCCTTTTAAGGTTACCATGAATATTTTCATGAGGCAATCCTCATGCCAATCACGCTTCAATCTTGATGAGTGTATATGAAATTTAATGAGATGTAGTAAAGGATCATCAACGTTCTCATCTTGAAACATAGGCATATTTTCACTCCAATTTACCTTTGGTAGTTTGTGAGGAAATCCAGGTATGTGATCTCTGCTCATGGGAGCATATCTTCGTTTCATTCTTGGATCATCTTGAAAATTAGCCATAATGAAAGGCCACGGTATCTGTACAACCAAGTTAGATCCTTATATAAAATACAATACATATTGAAAAACGTTCTTAACGAGAAAGAACATAATGTCTTGGATTAAGATCCAAGTTGAAAGCCTGATCTTTCCATATTGTTCTTCCAGGTTCATTCCTCCAGTGGAGTCTTGATTGTGAAATGAATTTGGAGTCGCCAGGTGGATGATTTTAACCTTTGTGTGTCTGATCACTATCCACCATCATAGATCAGATCTAAACCTGTAAAATATTTCTGAAGAAAAAGGTTAGTCTTCCCCACTGGAGTCGCCAATATGTTGTCACTCTAGTAATTTTTCTATCAGAAATATTTAAAACTTTGTAACTTACTAGAGGTAACCAAGAACTAGTTTTAGAATTCAGGATCTAGCCTTCCTGAGTTCCGGAGAGGGATCTCTCCATATGATTTAGCTTTGTTTAGGTAACAGATATTAGGCTAGCTATGATTGTGCAGTTGGGTTTGATTTTTTGAAAAGGTTGGTGGGAATAAAGGACTACAAGGGAAATCATAGAAATATCTACCTAACCATTGGGCAATGGAGTCAAATTATAGCAAACAAGACTAGAAAACCTAGGCCAAAAGATACAAATATGCTAAGGGCAAGATAGATGACCTTCCAAGGGTTTTACAAGTATATTTTGATGAAGTGGGTGAAGTCTGGACTAAGGGAAATTAAGAATCCTTAGATCATAGATAAGAATATTGAAGGAGGGGATCAAACTGGGACCTAAAGCAATTAAGAATTCTATGGTCCGGTTATCAAGCAGAAAACATTAAAATGCCAACTAGTTTAAAACAAGGAGCTTATTATCACTAATCCTGTTTAATTTCTCCTTAGTTGATCATTACAGAATAGAAACACAATATATGAATGAATGTAAACTTTTTAAAGGAAAACACTGAAAACAGGAAAAAGACGAGACCTATCTTGTCACCACGAGAATCTTAGCTATGATGTCTATTCGCTTCAGTTTCTAGCCTGTTGCTTCAACTTAACTCACATAAAATCCCAATGTTTCAAAAAAAAGTCTATAGTAATCTTGATTATTTTATTCCACCAAAAAATACTTCCAAGAGTGAAGTATTTATACAAATTCTAAACTAAAATATCTTGAAAAAATATCAATATTAGTTCACAAATCTCTCCAACTATTTTACATAAATAGAACTTAAGTAAATGAAACTAAAACTAATGCATCTATTTGGCACTATTTTTTATGGATAGGTGATGAAAAATAAGAGAATTCGAATTTGATCCAACTCTTAGTTGATGATGAGGCATCCAAGTCACTAATTGCTTCCTTTCTTTGTGCGTTCTGCTCCAACAATCCTGCAAACTTGGGGTCCAATGATATATTTTTATTTCTCAATCCGTAATAAATATGTACAAAGTGAAAGAGGTTATTGTGGATTAATATGTGGGTGAGATAAACCTCTTTCAGTTTCCTAAAATTCCTCTCCAGTTGTGCACAATAGGCTCTGCAAAGCTATGTGTAAAACAGAGTTTTACAGAGTCTGAAAAATAGCTTGTAAAGATGTGCATGTATCTTTGATTCTGAAATCACTGCGCAAAAAGTGAGATATATTTTGTATATGGGTATCTTAGGAACAAAAACCTCCTTCAGGTTTGTATGATGCATTTCGGATTGGCCACAATCTTCTCTGTAAAATGATGACTTAATTGGAATTTTTTGCAAAAAGTGCTTTCCAAAATTGTTTAATATTTCCAAAACCATAATAGTTGTTAGAAAAGTGAGAGAGGTTTTTGTAGATGGTCCTCTTAAGAACATAAAACTCCTTCACTTTTTTAAAATTCATCTTGGATTGATCACAATAGTTTCTGCAAAACAATGACTAAAACATGAAATTTCTGCAAAAATGTTCCTTCTTGTTGTGTTTTTCATCTTTTCACTTTTTTGTTCTTTTGACTGTTTTACTTTCACTTTAAACAAACTTCAATGTTGGTGAAAGTATTTTCATTTATTTTTACCATTTTATTGCCTCTGTATTTAATTTTACTGTTTACCTTTGACTGCTCTGTAACTTCATTTTAACTTTCACTCTGACTTTTACTTGATACACTTTAACCACTGATACTCTTTAACTGTTATGCTTTTACTATCCCTGTAAATTCTCATTTCACTTTTACCATTCATTGTGCACATTTCATAATTCTAATCTCTCTCTGAATTTGTATACAAACTGTTTTTTGAATGAAGATATTGAGTTAAAATCTGAGAATTTGGAGCAAACAATTTTGTCAACTAGTATTGAAAATGTTGGTCCAAATCCATATTCTGATAGTAACCTGTAAAAATCAAACAATTTGTTAATGAAATCTAGGTCTGTAGGGAGGTGATTGTAGGATTTTTGAAATACCTGTGGAATGAGATCAGTCTGTGAAGGTTTAACTCTATTTTTTAGGCATTTTGGGGAACTACTGCAAGATTAGATTGTTTGTAGGAGTTATTCACTTGAACAGAGATGAAACTGAGTAATGTAGGCAAAGGATGGCTTTATTTTTGGAATTTTTTGCTCAATTAGGTTTTCTGAATTGGTTTGATTGAAAACAGGGAATATCAAGGTAATTCAGAGGTTTTAGTTGTTCAGATCCTTGATTTTAATCTCTAAACTGTGAAAATTGAGGAAATTGGCTTTAAAAAGGTTCACAGTCGAAGACAGGGCTTTTTGGTTTGTAACAGTCTTCAATTTCGTTGTATAATCATGAGTGTTGTCTTCAATGTTCATTTTCCTCTGGCTTGTCTGGAATAACAAAAACCTCACATGGGATAATCTCTGAAGAAAAGGGGAGATCGACCTAGGTATTTGCATATTGTGTTTCTGGGAGAATGAAAACAACACTCATATTTTCTATAATTGTGTTTTTGTCAGGGAGGTTCATCTTTTAGTGAGCATACATTTTAATTTTATGGACCCACAATACACGTCTACTGAAGAATGCATTCAATGGTGGTTTGGCTTACCTTTTCATCTGCATTCTAATTTTCTTTCATTGGTTTCTGTGGGTCTGTAGAAATCGGTGGATATTTGAGGAGAAGGTTAGCATACCCGTCATGGTGGCTGCACAAATTATAAGGTGGTGGAACAATACAACTGTTTTTCAAAAACCTCCTTGTGACCTATTGATCAGAAATAGACCTTTTGAGATCCACTATCCTGCGGGGTTTTTTGATGGCGTGGCCTAGAATTCCAGTTGTGGTTGTGGGGCATGGCTCATGATTTCACCTCAATGTCACTACAAAATTTACTGGTATGGAGGACATGGCACTAACATGAGGGAAGGGATTCTTGTGCTATGGGGTTTATTATGGTTTAAAAAACAATTATGTGTTGACGTGCTGTGGGTTTTGGGGACTCTAAAGTTGTTATAGAACATATGAACAACATGATAAAGATAGCACCCAGAAATCTTACAACTTAGTTGGTCAGGATAAAATATTTGAGGAACACTTTCAATGCAATTTCTTTCAACCACATATTCTGGGAGAAAAATCAAATGGAGGACCGACTATCAAAGAAAGGCCTGTATGGTGTATTCGGTGAATTGCAATATGACCTAATCGATGGATCCATACATGGGGTAAAAGGGGTGGTAAAATTTTTTTGAGCCTCGTTTTGATGCTGTTTGTGTTTTTTGCAATTTTGTACAACATTTTTCATGAAAAACATGTGATAACTATCTTCCAGATGACATCACGGTTATGTTTATGATAAGGCAGTAATCAACATTCAGATACCACTATGGAGAAACTGTAATAGGACAATACCCAAGCATAAAGGGTCTTTTATGATTATTATAGGGGATTTTTAACAACATGCTATGTGAAAATATGAAAGGAAAGATGTATGCTCGGATTAAAAGGTTCTTGATAGGAAAAAATTTAAAAATTTTAAATCTGACAAATGATATTGATCACTGATGTAATATGTTAATCATTTGTTTTTGTACTGGTACTCAATATACACCAGAGTTTTTTCCTACTGAAAAACATTTCACCACAGGGACTATCATTGCCAACAATGCTTTTTTTCATTGTTTTAATTTTTGCAAGTTATCATTTAATTAAATTATGGTAGTGTACTAGTATTTCCAGCGTGGGCATGTGATTTTGACCGAGTCCTCTTTCATTTTCATCGTTTTAATGTTTGTAAGTTCTCATTTAATTAAATTATGGTAGTGTATTCTTTTATTTTCATTGTTTTCATGTTTGTAAGTTCTTATTTAATTAAATAATGGTAGTGAATGTGATATAGCCTACGTGGGCATGTAGTAAGTTCTACCATGCTTCACATGTGTGAATTTCCTTACATGACATTGTCATTGTATTTATATGTAATGAACCACCAATGTAATATTAATGCAACCATCGGCTAATCACACACACACACACATATTTGTTTGTTTCAATTATGTGATCACGTAATCCGTCATCGTCCCCTTTGAGGGACAAGCTCATGGCTACAAGGCTAGAACCCCAACCCCCGATGAGGTAATGGGTGGTTCCGCCATGCGTTAATGTCGTTGACATTTTTTATTAGGGTTGGAATTTTAAAATAGATCCACCAGTTAAATTTGCAGGTTTTTACACCTCCACTACTCATCTTTACAATTTGAAAAATTTTTCTAAATTTTTGAACTATATATGATGGGAAAATCACCTTGTGATGAGAAATTTTCCCTTGAAATTCCATCCCTGCTGTTGACCCTCACATTTTCCATCGATGTAGGCTATGAAAAACCACCCATTTTTTTTTGGTTGAAGGTTTGAGATCCCCGACCCTTGATGGGGCAGAGGTAGGTCCCACACAATTTACCATGGGCATGCACCATCAACATAGGCCTGTGGCAACCATAATAAGTTTTGGCGAAGTTTTGCGACCCCCCTTCCCCAATGGGGCGGAGGTAGGTACCATGCATTAGTTATAAGCTGCATTTGGTATCAGTTTGAGAAACTGTGAGCCTTAGTTTCCATTGACACATGAAAGGGTGAAATTGGTTTATAGTTATGTACACATATCAATATTTGTTCATTTATATATATGTATGTATGAGTTGGATTATAATTATATATATGTTTACATGTATATAATTAAATAATTATATATTCATTATTTGCTGAATTAGTTTATATATATATATATACCACATCATGTCTCAATATGTTCCTAGAAAACCTACACAATATACTAATGTGCAAAATTAAGCATACTGCCATAATTAAATTCCTAATATATATATATATATATATATATATATATATATATATATATATACCTTTGATGAGCCTCATATGGTAGAACCATTAACCTACAAGATAAATAAAGTTAAATAGAGAATCCATGTAGGAAACATATGGAATGCTAAGGTTAACATGATCACAAGTTAGTTTGCACTTTAAATGATACTTTCAATATAGGATTGAATGAATAAGTAGTTTCACATATGTTAGAGTTGGTATATTCATCCCTCCATCAGAGATCAAAATCTCTTGTTGCATTTCATTTTAGGTGTCTCATTCAGTTCAGTCAGCTGCATTCCATTAGGAGCATGGATCATTTGACGGAAGGGTCTTTTCGCTCATATCCCTCATGTCTTGTACCTTATGGCTCAGGTCTGTTCATCAAGGTCCATCAAAATCATTTCCAGTCAATGACAGTCAATGTTTGGTCTTTTGGTGGGCAAAGAGTCTTTTTAGGGTTTTCAGTCTTATTAGGTTTAGGGTTTCATTAATTTAATATTCAAAGTGTCCAATAATGCCAGCAGGCACATGAGGAAGGTTCAAATAAAGTTTCACTGCAAAAATTTCATCCTCACAATACTTGATAATATTTTTTCTTCAAAACTCTGTTTTGAAGAAAAATCGTCAATTTTGTCTTTTGTAAAAAATGCCATGTAATTTTCAAAAGTTTTTCAGTTGTGAAGATCTTCAGGCGCAGCCCTGGTCGCCTTTGCCAAATCCAATGCCAGCCATTCCTACAAAAAATAGACAAAAGTTTCTTCATTCAGTCCAAAAAACAAAGGAAACAAGCAAAAACAAAGTTTATTTTAAAATGTGAAAGTGCCAAAGTCTGCAACATTAGAAAGTGGGTTATTTCAAATAAAAAAATCAAAGTCCATGCCATAAAAGATATTTTGTGTTTTAAACAATTCATTTGCACACCAAGAGATAACATTGAGCCGACTCAATTCAAGGACGAGAAAAACAGGGTTTGGGAGGCCAGGTTGTTGGTGAATTTACAGTCGCGGCGCATTGGTTGGAAGTTGCGGCGCATAAGGATATTGCGGTGCACAAGGCCGCTCACCACCGTGTACATTTGAACTTGCGTGGTGCATTCACCAGGCACGGTGCACTAGGTTATGCGCACGACGCATTGGCCCGAAACCAAATTTTGTTGTCATCTCTCTCTCCAATGGAAAAACGGATATGCCTCTTATGATTCAAGTAAGTTTGTGAGCCCTTGCAATTGATCTTAAATGGTGTGGTGTGGTTTGAAGGGAAGAATATAAGAGTTTGAAGGTTGAAAACATAAACCCTATTTTCTTGTTAAAACTACTCCTTAGGGTTGTGATTTGGGGTTTTAAAAGTGATTTGGTGCCAAACCCTTTTATTTCCCACCTTGTTTTTTTCCTCTCACTGTTATTATATCAATACAGTTCATCCCTTATCCATTTTCATTCTCAAAGTGACATATTCCTAAGCCCCATTTTCCTATCCCTAAATCAGTTCATTTCCTATCCATATCCCTTTCCCCATATCATTTGCAAAAATTCCTAATCCCAAATTCCCAAACATAGTCAAGTGACTGTCCTCACACTTTAAATTCACTTGAAAAAACTCCATTTTCACCACTTCCCTATTTCCCACAGTCCCTCATTTGAATTTGACATATTTGGCATTAAAATGAAAGGCACCAAATTTTCATTCTCATTTTCAACAAGCCGAACATAGACCTTGCAACACCATGGAAATAGACACTGATTCATCATATGAACAAGACAATGATTCTACCACTGAGCTACATGCACCGAGAAGGCCTCGTAAAGGTGGAAGACATGTGAGAGAAGATCCCACCTCATTGACTCAATTGCAGGCCTGCCCACTTGCCATGGCATGTTTTTGAGAGTAGTAATGCTCTCAGTATTGTGAGATGATTGCTAGGATTAAGCATCATCAAGAGTTGGCTCGGTTGTTTATTTTACATTTGCATGATGGTCAGGTAACTCTTGCTGGTGTAAATTTCACTTTGACACCGGAAACCATTTCTCAGGAAACAGGAATACTGAATGTAGGTGAGAGTGGAACAAAAGACATCAGGTGGACAGAGTGCATTATGAACCATACATCAGGCCTAGCTATGTGAGACAACTCAACAGGGTATTCCCATTCTGGTTTTTGAAGGAATCCTATGTGCCTTTGATGAGACTCATTATCAGATACTTCAGTTGTGAGGGTCGGTTCTCACGCCTTTATGCCTACCACATTAGGTTATTGATGCATTTCATGAGAGTGAGGATGATGAACATAACTTATTTCATGTGCCGCAACATCAAGCGAATGACCACTCTTGTGCAGAAGAAAACTCCCGAGTAGCAGTACAACAATATTTATCACTATGCACTCATCAAGATCATTGTTGTACATGAGCTTGGATTGCAGGGAATTGCATGGGAAGATTTCATTTCCCATGACTTCTTCACAGCCCCTCAGCCTCCTTTGGAGATTTTTCATGATGCAGGTGAACCTTCACATCAGCCTGAAGGTCCCGAGATAGAGCCTATCAGTGCGCCAGTGTATGTCACTTATCAGAGAGGCACGAGAGTATTATTTGCAGCAGCCCGACGAGTACTATCTCCACCCAAGGTGGAAGGGGTCTCGTTGCCGTCATCAGTAGCGCAGGTATAGGTACAGGACAAAGGTAAGAGGCCTATGCAGGATGAGGGCCCTTCAGGAGGCCATGATACTGATTTCATATTGATTGATGAGGATTTGAGCTCTCCAAGCTCAAAATTGAGAGAGATCATTCAGGAGCAGAAAGCTGAGATCGACACATTGACAGACAAGTTTCAGAGAGCTCAATGGATCATAAACTATTTGGAGCAGCAGAAAAAATAGTTGGAGGATCAGCAGACGATCATGGAGTTGCAAAACATTCGTGAGAATCGACAAGCTGCCCGGAGAAGCCCAACAGAGATGACACCTATTGAGTGGGATATCGAGGTTGATAGAGAGACTTGGCTTGAGAGGGTCAACATTCATCTTGAGAAGCTATTGGATAAGGAAAAGAAGGATAAGAACATGCTCAGACACATGAAGAACCACTGTTGGGTGTGCAATCATGTTTGCAAAGCGAGGATTAAAATCCTGAAGGCAAGGCTAAGGAGGGCACTGAAGCGTCGCAAAAGGCATGATAGGCTCCAAATTTTGGCCGAAGCTTCTTTGGCCCAGAATAGCACTTGATGAGGGACCTTCAGCCCAAATTTCAAGAAATTTGGGAAAATTTTTGTGAATTTTGAATTTTTTTGGTCACAAAACAGATTTTTCTACCCGATGCGTAGCGCCACTTGGCGCGCGCTTATAATTGGCAGCTCTTCAGGGGAAAAATTTGCATTTCTGGATTTTTTATAAAAATTTATGCATGCTCATGGATTACCTAAGGATTTCATCAAGTTATGGGTTGCCTAAAGAGTCAAAAACACCCTAAAATTGGCCTTTCTGCCACTTTTTGTACACACAGGAAGTAGTGTTGGGAGATTTGATTTTTGGAGGGGAAAATGGAAACCAAATCCAGAAATTCCACTTGGGTTGGAAAGTAGACAAGCAGGGATATCCAACGAGCTATCCTGTGCTCAATTTGGACTTTGGGAAGGGCCTCACAATCAACTCCAATCTTGTGTTACGCATAGGGATTTCAGGCACGACGCATAGAGGAATTTGGCCTATTTTTCACTCAGCAGCTTAGAATTTTGCCTAGTTTTGGCTAGTTTCACTTTTTCATGTAATTCTTGATGTACCTTGATGTAATTTCATGGCCATGATGTAATTTTGGCACATTTTTACTCATTCTAGAAGATTCATTCACCAAAAGGTGAAATGTAAGTGAAAGAATTAGTTTCCTATCATATAGAGGCAAGTTGTTTCATTGCCTATTTTTCAGTTCCTAGTTTAGATGTGGTTGAAACAGCTCCTAGAATGATGAGCTCGACCCCTAGAGGCATGGGGAGGAGTTAGGCTTGTCTATATCATGTATTTTCTCAGTCATTTTCAGGGTTGGACACTTGGGATTGCTTGGCACTTCATTGTACATTTCATCTCTGTAATTTTGGCAAAGGAATAGACCAGGGTTTGCAGTACTCTTTGGGATCCATGTGGCTCTGTGTTTTGATGGTGTGTTTCTCTATGTAATTGTAAGTTCATTGATGTTTATGTGTATCATTTTTCCTTCTCTTTTCTTCTTAAATTAAACAAATCAGTGTTAAAGGTGGAATTCATTAGCTTGCTTTGCTCTGCCTTCAATTTTGTTTAATTTTCCATGTTTTCATATGTTTGAGGAGGAATATTGAGACCCTCTTTCCCTCTTCAGCTCCTCACCGGTCTGATCCATCCATTCATTCAATTTAAAGCATCAAAAAAATTTCCTTCCTTGCCCCAATCAGAACTCTGCAAAAACTAGGCCTAATCCCCACACCCAAAACTGCTTTTCCCTTTGATCCAACAAAAACCCCCAAAAGCACAATCAAAATCCTTCACTTATATACCTAGCCTAAAATTAGCTTTTATTTCAAGTCATCTCAAGCCCTATTGATTATTTTTGCTGAGATTGACCCGGAGAGAACCCTCTCCTGTTCTGGTAGGGGTAGCTACCAGACTGAGCGTGGTTTGATGTTACCCTGAACTTTGCCTTTTTCAGCCTGAGGTAGATTTAGGCAATAACATAGTGGCGACCATAGTGGGGAAGAAAATGGTTTTCTTGTTGGTGTTATTTTTTTTATAAGCTACAGATGGAGCCTAAAGTTATGCCAGGTGGCCTTCGAAACACTCTTGCTTTGCATTAGCGATAGTAGATAAAGCTGCTTCAGTCAATCTCTGGTCTAGCTTGTGAATGTGACACTTGACTTGTAAATTTCCCCAGTACATCAGATCGTTTGGTACTTTTGGGTGATGAGTCTAGAATTTGATAGGCTGAACAAGTTGGTTTTGTCCCTTTGATTTTGAAATTAATCCAACACACTTGCTTCCAGAAGAAATACTAGAGAAAATCTGGATCCTGATCCACCTCTCGTGTATGAGAATCCCAATCTGATTTCAAGAATCCTTCACCGAGAAAGTCTCATGATTCCTCTATTAAAATCTCATTCATGTCCCACTGTCTTTGAATATCTTGAAGATCTAGAGTTTGATGAGCAATTTGAGTTGTCATTGTTTGAAACTAAGTGTGAAAGTGCGATTGGTTCTATTGCCATAAATCCCGAGTTTATCAAGTATCTTGAAATTGAACAGGCTAATAGATCCATCGACAGTTACATTTTGAATATGCAAAATTCCATTGTGGAAACAAATATTCTTGAGTTCATAGAGTCTGCATCTGAAACTCTTGGGCCATCAGCAGTTACTTCCGATTCACAAGTTCATACCCAGCCTCCTTTCATTCCTACCATTCCCGTACAACCTTCTATTCCTGATCAACAATCTGCAGTAGTATCTCCTCCATCCACACCACATACACCTCATACATCTACTGCTCCTACTCCACCTGTTTCTCCAAGACAGATTATAAATCCACCAAGAGCAATGGCTGCTCGATTCTCACCCCTTGTCTTGCCTCAAAACTTGGATGCTATGCCCGCTGATTATCAAAGTAAGATCCCATTTTTTGATGGAACTCCTCAAAGTGTCACTGCTCAACAGCATATTGATAGAATGACAGACTTCTTTGATCTTCATGATCTTGATGAAGAAAATGTCACCATGAGATTGTTTGTGAAAAATTTTGGAGGTGAAGTGAGAAAATGGTTCAGAGCTCTGTAGCCTAGAAGTATTGCTACATTGGCCGAGCTTCAGAGACAATTTTTAGATCGGTGGGAAGTAAAGAAAGATCCTCTTCAGATCACTTATGAATATACCAAGATCAAGCGCAACATAGGTGAATTAGTCCAAGACTATTGCAAACACAATTTCAGCACTTGGAAGAAGATGAAGATGGTTTATGGACTATGGATTTCGATGGTGCAGTTGGAAGTGATGGTGCTGGAATTGGTATTTGGGTACGCAAACCTTTTTCTGCCCCAAACAAGGTACCAAGTAATGTAAGGGTCTGCTCTTATAAATTAGCTTTTGATTGTTCGAATAATGAAGCAGAATATGAAGCTTTGATTGCTGGTCTGAAAATACTTATAAAGTTGAATGCTAAGAGGATTGCAGTGTATGGCGACTGTGAGTTGGTAATTAAGCAAGTGAAGGGTGAATTTCAAGCTAAGCATCCTCGAATGCGGGCTTACCGAAATGCTGTTCGTGATATCTTGAAATTGTTTTCAGACTATACTTTGACTTGTATCCCTCGTATTCAGAATGGTATTGCATATGCTCTTGCTAAGGCAACAAGTAATTTGAAGATCCCAATGAACTCAAGTAACAAGTTTGAAATTCATGTGAAACATCGTCCAACTGTCCCGGACAGCCAAAGGCATTGGCAAGTATTCCAAGATGATGATGAGATTGATGAATTTCTGCAAAACAAAGGAAAATTCAAAGAGACTTCAATTGACATGGAACATGATGATGGTGAGGCTGATGTGCAAATAAATCAGATGGAAGTATTTCAGCTGAAGGATAATGTCATTCCTAAGGGTTTGATACCTTTAGAAGATATTTTTGATCAAGATGACGTAGCTAGAAAACCAACCTTGCGGCCAACCGAAAAGGGAGTTGAAGACGTGAACATTAGATCAGCTAAGAATCCAAAGATGGTGAAGTTGTCCAAAACATTGCCATCGAAGGTAAAAGAAAAATATGTTAGTTTTTTGTCTTCTTTTGCTGATGTATTTTCTTGGGACTATTCATATTTGAAGACGTATGATACAAATATAATTCAGCTCACCATTCCTATCAAGCCAAATCAAAAGCCCTTCAGGCAAAAGTTGAGAAGGATAAATCCGAAGTTGTTGCCCTCAATTGAGAAGGAAGTGAATCGACTATACAAGGCTAGTATCATTGTTCCTATAAGATTTTCTGATTGGATTTCCAATTTGGTGGCCGTTCGCAAGAAGACAGGTGAGATTCGCTTGTGCATTGATTTTAGGAATCTGAATAAGGTTTCTTTGAAAGACAATTATCCATTTCCCAAAATGGATCACATATTGCAGCGATTAGTTGGAGCATCTCGTATGTCACTAATCGATGGTTATTCCAGGTATAACCAAATTCTGGTCCATGAGGATGATAGAGACAAAATAGTGTTCACCACTCCGTGGGGAACTTTCCATTATGCTAAAATGCCTTTCGGTTTGAAGAATTCTGGTGCGACATTTCAGCGCACAATGGAAATGGCATTTTCAAATGAGAAAGATGTTTTCCTAGTTGTGTATCTTGATCATTTGATAGTATTTTCCAATTTTGATGAAGAGCACCTTTACCATCTAAAGATTGTTTTTCAGCGATGCAAAAAGTATGGTGTGTCACTCAATCCGAAGAAGAGTTTGTTTGCCATGGATGAGGGAAAACTTCTTGGTCATATTATCTCAAAAGATGGCATCCGTATTGACCCAGCATGAGTTGAAGCTATTCAGCAAATTGATCTTCCCCGGAATAAGAAGGTGATTCAGTCTTTTAATGGTAAGATTAATTTTTTACGCCGCTTTGTGCCTAACCTTGCTGAACAATTAAGAGAGATTACAAACATGCTTAAGAAGGATATCACAGTGAAGTGGACTGAGGAGGTAGTAAAGTCTTTCAATATAGTGAAATTGGTTCTTTCTTCAGCTCCTGTTTTGATCAGCCCAGATTACACTCAGGATTTTATTTTGTTTTCATTTTCTTCGGAGCATACCATGGCAGCAGTATTAATGCAGAAAAGAGATGGGCATGAAAAACTAATTTCTTTTTTCAGCCGTACTATAAGAGATGCAGCCTTGAAATATAACATCATTGAAAAGCAAGCTCTTGCTCTTGTGAAGGCGTTGAAATATTTTCGAGTATATATTCTGCATTCTCATATTATTGCTTATGTTCCTAACGCTGCTGTTAAGGATGTTTTAGTGCAAACAGATACAGAAGGGAGACGGGGCAGACGGATTGCAGCCTTGTTGGAGTATGATGTGGAGATAAATCCCACAAAACTTATCAAAGGACAAGGGCTGGCAAAGCTAATGGCGGAATCAAATTTACATGCCTTGGATATCAATCTTATTGCTGCTATGTCCGAGGAGAATGAGGAAAGTTCATCAGTCCAGGTATCAGAAATCTTTGTGCTTTCTCCTTGGTATTCAGATATTGTATATGTGCTTCAAAATTTGTCACCACTGCCTGGCATGGCTAGAAACAAAAGTAGAACTCTAAAATTGAAGGCTGCTAAGTTTTGTGTTCTAAATAATTCACTCTATTGGAAAGATCCCGGTGGTGTTTTGCTGAACTGTTTGGTGGAAGAAGAAGCAAAGCAGGTTATGGAGGATTTTCATAAGGGAGATTGTGGCGGTCACATTTTTTGGAAAACAATGGCCATCAAGATTTTGAGAGCGGGATATTATTGGCCGACACTTTTTGCTGATGTGTATAAGACTATCAAAAGTTGTCATGAATGTCAGATTTTTGAAGGGAGGCAGAAATTGCAACCTTTTCCACTTAAGCCCATTGAGGTAAGTGCTCCTTTTCAGTAGTGGGGTTTGGATTTCATTGGTGAGATTCATCCTGCTTCTTCAGGTCAGCATAGGTGGATCCTAACATCGACAGATTATTTCACGAAATGGATTGAGGCAATTCCCACCAGGCAAGCTACGGATTCGGTAATAATTTCTTTCCTTGAGAATAACATTTTATCTCGTTTTGGTTGCCCGAATAAGTTAATCACTGATAACGCAGTAGCTTTAAAATAAAAAAGGATGATTGATTTTTGTGACAAGTATCATATCATTTTGGGACACTCAACCACTTATCATCTGCAAGGCAATAGATTGGTGGAATCTTCCAATAAATCTTTGGTCAACATCATTAAAAAGTTGCTGGAAATAAACAAGAAAAGTTGGCATAAGAAGTTGGTCAATGCACCTTGGGCAGATCGAGTGAGTCAGAAGAAATCCATTGGTATGTCCCCCTTTGAGTTAGTTTATGGAGTTGATACAGTGTTTCCTACCTCTCTCGCAGTTCGAGTGGTCAAACTTCTATAGGAAGCTGGCAATGAAGATGATCATATGTAAAGAAGAATAAATCAAATGATCCATTTGCAGAAAACGAGAGAAGAAGTTTTCAAAAACACTTTCAAGCTTCAGGAGAGAATTAAGAAAATCTATGACAGAAAATCAAAGGCGGACAAATTTCAATTGGAAGAAGTGGTGCTGAAATGGGATGCAAGAAATGAGGAAAAGGGTAAGCACGGTAAGTTCAAAAATCTCTAGAAAGGACCCTTTAAAATTGCTGCATATCGGGGTTAGAATTCTTTTCTGCTGAAGGAGATGAACGGGGAAGATTGTCCAGGAGGGCCGGTCAATGGTCGGCTGCTCAAGCGGTATCATTTCTGAGATGTTTTCTGCTGTTTACATTGTCACTGTACATACCATTTATTTCAGTTTCATTGCAAGTGTGCGATGTGATATTTTCTTCAGTTTGGGGCCCGAAGTGAAGGCTATAATTCTGAAGATTGATTTCAGCTTTGGTTTGAGTTTGTCGAGTCACATTTTTCAGTCATTTTAGTTTCAAAATTGAGTCAGTTTGAGTCAAATTTTCAGTCAATAAATGAGTCAAGAGTCTTGTGTTGATTTTTCGAAGTTATGGACTCCATAGCCCAATGGACGAAGGCACTGCCTACTCTCCCAGAAATCTATAGTTCTTGGCACCTCCAAGGAGCTACCATCCCCATTGGAGCCAATGTTAGAGTCGGTATCTTCATCCCTCCGTCAGAGATCAAATTTCTCTTGTTGCATTTCATTTTAGGTGTCTCATTCAGTTCAGTCAGCTGCATTCCATTAGGAGCATGGATCATCTGACGGAAGGGTCTTTTCACTCATATCCCTCATGTCTTGTACCTACTAGCTTAGGTCTATTCATCAAGGTCCATCAAAATCATTTCCAGTCAATGACGGTCAATGTTTGGTGTTTTGGTGGGCAAAGAGTCTTTTTAGGGTTTTCAGTCTTATTAGGTTTAGAGTTTCATTAATTTAATCTTCAAAGTGTCTAATAATGCCAGCAGGCACATGAGGAAGGTTCAAATAAAGTTTCACTGCAAAAATTTCATCCTCACAATACTTGATAATAATTTTTCTTCAAAACTCTGTTTTGAAGAAAAATCGTCAATTTTGTCTTTTGTAAAAAATGCCATGTAATTTTCAAAAGTTTTTCAGTTGTGAAGATCTTCAGGTGCAGCCCTGGTCGCCTTTGCCAAATCCAATGCCAGCCATCCCTGCAAAAAATAGACAAGAGTTTTGTCATTCAGTCCAAAAATCAAAGGAAACAAGCAAAAACAGAGTTTATTTTAAAATGTGAAAGTGCCAAAGTCTGCAACATTAGAAAGTGGGTTATTTCAAATAAAAAAATCAAAGTCCATGCCATAAAATATATTTTGTGTTTTAAACAATTCATTTTCACACCAAGAGATAACATTGAGCCGACTCAAGTCAAGGAAGAGCAAAACAGGGTTTGGGAGGCCAGACTGTTGGTGAATTTACAGTCGCGGCGCATTGGTTGGAGGTTGCGGCGCATAAGGAGATCACGGCGCACAAGGTCGCTCACCACCGTGTACATTTGAACTTGCGCGATGCATTCACCAGGCGCGGTGCATTGGGTTATGCGCGCGGCGCATTGGCCCGAAACCAAATTTTGTTGCCATCTCTCTCTCCAATGGCAAAACGAATACGCCTCTTATGATTCAAGTAAGTTTGTGAGCCCTTGCAATTGCTATTAAATGATGTGGTGTGGTTTGAAGGGAAGAATATAAGAGTTTGAAGGTTGAAAACATAAACCCTATTTTCTTGTTAAAATTTCTCCTTAGGGTTGTGATTTGGGGTTTTAAAAGTGATTTGGTGCTAAACCCTTTTATTTCTCACCTTTTTTTTTTCCTCTCACTGTTATTATATCAATACAGTTCATCCCTTATCCCTTTTCATTCTCAAAGTGACTTATTCCTAAGCCCCATTTTCCTATCCCTAAATCAGTTCATTTCCTATCCATATCCCTTTCCCCATATCATTTGCAAAAATTCCTAATCCCAAATTCCTAAACACAGTCAAGTGACTGTCCTCACACTTTAAATTCACTTGAAAAAACTCCATTTTCCCCACTGCCCTATTTCCCATAGTCCCTCATTTGACTTTGACATATTTGGCTTTAAAACGAAAGGCACCAAATTTTCATTCTCATTTTCAACAAGCCGAACATAGACCTTGCAACACCATGGAAACAGACACTGATTCATCATATGAACAAGAGAGTGATTCTACCATTGAGCTACATGCACCGAGAAGGCCTCGTAAAGGTGGAAGACATGTGAGAGAAGAGCCCACCTCATTAACTCAATTGCAGGCCTGCCCACTTGCCATGGCATGTTTTCGAGAGCAGTCATGCTGTCAGTATTGTGAGATGATTGCTAGGATTCAGCATCATTAGGAGTTGGCTCAGTTTTTTGTTTTACATTTGCATGATGGTCAGGTAAATCTTGCTGGTGTAAATTTCACTTTGACACCGGAAACCATTTCTCAGGCAACATGAATACCGAATGTAGGTGACGAGTGGAAAAAAATATAGCAGGTGGAAAGAGTGCATTATGAACCATATATCAGGCCTAGCTATGTGAGAAAACTCAACAGGGTATTCCCATTTTGGTTTCTGAAGGAATCCTATGCGCCTTTGATGAGACTCATTATCAGATACTTCAGTTGTGAGGGTCGGTTCTCACGCCTTTATGCCTACCACATCAGGTTATTGACGCATTTCACGAGAGTGAGGATGATGAACATACCTTATTTCATGTGCCGCAACATCGAGCGAATGACCACTCTTGTGCAGAAGAAAACTACCGAGCAGCAGTACAACATTATTTATCACTATGCACTCATCAAGATCATTGTTGTACATCAGCTTGGATTGCAGGTCATTGCATGGGAAGATTTCATTTCCCATTACTTCTTCACAACCCCTCAGCCTCCTCCAGAGATTGTTCATGATGCACGTGAACCTTCACATCAGCTTGAAGGTCCCGAGATAGAGCCTATCAGTGCGCTAGTGTATGTCACTTATCAGAGAGGCACAAGAGTATTATTTGCAGCAGCCCAACGAGTACTATCTCCACCCAGGGTGGAAGGGGTCTCGTTGCCGTCATCAGCAGCACAGGTACAGGTGCAGGACAGAGGTAAGAGGCCTATGCATGATGAGGGCCCTTCAGGAGGCCATGATACTGATTTCATATTGATTGATGAGGATTTGAGCTCTCCAAGCTCAAAATTGAGAGAGATCATTCAGGAGCAGAAAGCTAAGATCGACACATTGACTGAAAAGTTTCAGAGAGCTCAATGGATCATAAAATATCTGGAGCAGCGGAACAAAAATTTTGAGGAGTAGCAGACGATCATGGGGTTGCAAAACATCCGTGAGAATCGGCAAGCTGCCCGGAGAAGCCCAACCGAGATGACACCTATTGAGTGGGAGATCGAGGCTGATAGAGAGACTTGGCTTGAGAGGGTCAAAATTCATCTTGAGAAGCTGTTGGAGAAGGCAAACAAGGAGAAGAACATGCTCAGACACATGAAGAACCACTATTGGGCACGCAATCACGTTTGCAAAGCGAGGATTAAAATCTTGAAGGCAAGGCTAAGGAGGGCACTGAAGCGTCGCAAAAGGCATGATAGGCTCCAAATTTTGGCCGAAGCTTCATTGGCCCAACATAGCACTTGATGAGGGACCTTCAGCCCAAATTTCAAGAAATTTGGGAAAAATTTTGTCAATTTTGAATTTTTTGGTCACAAAACAGATTTTCCTGCCCGACGCGTAGCTCCACTGGGCGCGCGCTTATAATTGGCAGCTCTTCAGGGGAAAAACTTTGCATTTCTGGATTTTTTATTAAAATTTGTGCATGCTCATGGATTACCTAAGGATTTCATCAATTTCTGGGTTTCCTAAAAGGTCAAAAACACCCTAAAAATGGCCTTTCTGCCACTTTTTGCACACACAGGAAGCAGTGTTGGGAGATTTGCGTTTTGGAGGGGAAAATGGAAACCAAATCCTAAAATTCCACTTGAGTTGGAAATTAGACATGCAGGGCTTTCCAAAAAGCTATCCTGCACTCAATTTGGACTTCGGGAAGGGCCTCAAAATCAGCTCCAAACTTGTGCTATGCATAGAGATTTCAGGCGCGACGCATAGAGGAATTTGGCCTATTTTTCACTCAGCAGCTCAGAATTTTTCCTAGTTTTGGCCAGTTTCACTTTTTCATGTAATTCTTGATGTACCTTGATGTAATTTCATGGCCATGATGTAATTTTCGCACGTTTTTACTCATTCTAGAAGATTCATTCACCAAAAGGTGAAATGTAAGTGAAAGAATTAGTTTCCTATCATATAGAGGCAAGTTGTTTCATTGCCTATTTTTCAGTTCCTAGTTTAGATGTGGTTGAAACAACTCCTAGAATGATGAGCTCGACCCCTAGAGGCATGGGGAGGATTTAGGCTTGTCTATATCATGTATTTTCTCAGTCATTTTCAGGGTTGGACACTTGGGATTGCTTGGAACTTCATTGTACATTTCATCTCTGCAATTTTGGCAAAGGAATAGACCAGGGTTTGCAGCACTCTTTGGGATCCATGTGGCTCTATGTTTTGATGGTGTGTTTCTCTATGTAATTGTAAGTTCATTGATGTTTATGTGTATCATTTTCCCTTCTCTTTTCTTCTTAAATTAAACAAATCAGTGTTAAAGGTGGAATTCATTAGCTTGCTTTGCTCTGCCTTCAATTTTGTTTAATTTTCCATGTTTTCATATGTTTGAGGAGGAATATTGAGACCCTCTTTCCATCTTCAGCTCCTCACCGGTCTGATCCATCCATTCATTCAATTTAAAGCATAAAAAAAATTTCCTTCCTTGCCCCAATCAGAACTTTGCAAAAATTAGGCCTAATCCCCGCACCCAAAACTGCCTTTCCTTTTGATCCAAAAAAAACCCCCAAAAACACAGTCAAACTCCTTCACTTATATACCTAGCCTAAAATTAGCTTTTATTTCAATTCATCTCAAGCCCTATTGATTATTTTTGCTGAGATTGACCCGGAGAGAGCCCTCTCCTGTTCTAGTAGGGGTAGCTACCAGAATGAGCGTGGTTTGATGTTACCCTGAACTCTGCCTTTTTCAGCCTGAGGTAGATTTAGGCAATAACAACATCATCGGAAAACTCCCACCTAGTTGGTCATGATGGTTACATTAATAACTAATTCCACATTTTTTTAGAAAAACATGGGCCATACATTGTTAAACTTTGAGAAATTTGTGTTAATATGTCAACAACACCTTCCACGACCCATATTATTTCTAGGGAGTACTAGATAGTATTAAAAAGTGGTATCACAACCCATGTTAAACATTTGGACTGAATGAGCCTTGAAATACGAAGATTCATGGATAAAATTTAAATATATCTTAGCGATTGCAATCATGCTTAATATTTTTTATTTTTTCTCGGAGAAAAATCAAAATTTTTATTAAGATAATAAAAATTTACATATGAAGATGCAAAAACATTAATGTTTTTGTGTGTCCTTGGGAAACAAAGATACTTGGATAGTCTATGACATAGTCCACAACTTATTATATAATACTAAAGATAGACCCAAGCCTCTCAACATAGAGAAAACAACCCTCATAATAACCATACTCATGTACATATATATCAGTGTGCCAAAACTAATATAGAATTTGGAAACAAAAGAAAATTCATCAAACTATCTTCAAAAAGAAAAATAAATATAGGGTGCTGATATCAGAAAAAAAATAACTACAAATTCTGTTGCAAATAAAACTAGATAGATGGCCGCTTCCTGTAGAGAGAAAAATTACCTGTCAAGTGATGAAAGGAAGGTGATCATATTCCTGAATCCTCCCATCTATGGTCTATCGAATGTTCCATCTGCTCAAATCCTATTGATCACCATATTTAGTTAAGAGATCCGCCTCTCTATTTCATTCCATGTATATGTGGCAAACAAAGATAAAATAAAAAAATGGTTTGATAGAAAAAAAAAGCTTCACTAAGTGGGATCAATGTGTCATTTTGACATCTCTGCACTGCATTAAACCAACTTATAACATTTAATGAATCTCCAAAAAATTTCAATGAATCTAAACCTAGTTCTCGTGCCTAGCATAATAATAATTTCAATGAAAATAGTTCAGCATAGTTGTTTGTTTCAGTTCCAAGGCCAATTTTTTATTTTAAGTTTTTGTGGCTGTTGATGTGAATAACAAGTCCACCCCCACATCTATTCTGAGATTAAAATTCTCCATCGAAGTATGCCCATATAATCTATGGGTTGATTTTCTCTTCTCCAATAATTTGTGGAGTCGAAGTCTACAGGGAGGTTAGCAGTAATGAGTATATTGATGCAATTTCAATAGCTATGAGAGAGGGAGCCGAAGATGTGTGTCTGAAAATGTATTTTTTTCTTGCCAACCCTATTCCCTAGATTATTATTGGTGGGGAATTTCGTAATCTTTATCTCGCACAACATTCCACCAACTTTTCTAGGCTTACCCTATATTTAATCCTTTCCAAAACATGTTGAGACCAAGGAGAATTAGATATGCTTGCCAAACTTTTAAGGTAAATGGGAAGCTTAAAAAGAGATGATTTACTTATTCTTCAACTTTTTTTCATAGCACGCACCATCCTAACCCATGTTTGTTTATTTTTTGAATATTTTCCCAGGTGGGGACTTTGTTTCTAAGGAGGCACCAGAGGAAAAGCCTTGAATTTGCAGGGAAGTCTACTTTCCAAAGCGATTTCCACCACCAAACCTATAAAATCAGGACCATCCTATCAATTTGATAGTTGTAACCAAATTAAGGTGCATGAAAAACTGATGGGGCATGGACCCACATGAGTTTCTTGCCAACCCTATTCCCTAGATTATTATTGGTGGGGAATTTCGTAAATTTTCATCTCGCACAACATTCCACCAACTTTTCTAGGTTTTGTTGCACTAAAAATTGTCATCCTGACATTCTGCTATATGTATGAGCTTATTATCACTCATACTTCCTCCTTTGCAAGTCTAACATATCAGTTCTTCATATCAAGCCTTGAAAATAAGAGAAAAGTTTTTAAAAATCTCCTTAACTCTGGTATCACACTTTCTCTTCATATTTCCTGCGGTTCTGAACCTAATGTTCATGACTCCTGCGTACCTGAACACACTTTCTTTGTGTTATGGGTGCAGACCCCTGTAAAAGATTACAAAGGTGCAAGTAAACTCAAAAAGCTCACTTTCAGTAAATTCTAGAAGCATCTAGAAAGAATCTTGTGGTGGCAGAACCGCTCTTTTGAGGTTCATGTATCCCTTACCTTAAGGAGCTAACCCCTTGATGTGAGGAGCTTATTCCTTTGAAGAAGGATTCTATCCTTTCATAGTTGGAACTGAAACCTCCTCTTTTTCACTATAAAAAGAGGCATTGGGTAGCCTCAAGGGGAGTTGAAGCTTTAGAATTATTTGAGGTTAAGTGCTATTGGGATTCAGACTCATTTAACTGAGATTTTTGTGAGGAGAGATCACATACCTCTATCTGTCTCGGTTGGAAGAGTGCAAGGCTTGTCAGAGTAGAGGAGATTCCTGCTTCGGACCCCAGGAAGGCCTGTTCAACATCAAGGCTATGGTTGTAAGGTTTTCTTTATTCAAATTTAATACACATGAATTCATTTTTCTCAATAAGCTGTTAATTAACTGTTTATTTCATGGATTCCTTGATCACCATGATAGGCATGATTTATAATATTTACCATAAAGGTGCTATTTAATGTTTGCTTGTTTGTATTTGTAGGTCTATAAGGATAACTCCTTCAAGTGATCGAGGGACAACTACTTCAAACAACGTTGGATCTACGGTAAGTCCTTAACACCTTTATAGTATTCTTTTGTAAATCGCATATGTCTAGAGAAAGATAGGTTTATTTGGATGTTTGTTGCTAGATTACCTTTTTGGTACTAGGGAGATCGATCTTGTATGCAAGATTGATTTATCCGCTCAACAAATTGGCAACTCCACTGGGGATGCTTTCTTGTTTTTTGGTTTTCCTTTATTTTGATTTGAGGAAAAGATTTTTCTGGTTTCTGATTGATGGATATCTACCTGGGTAGCTTAGGGTTTATTTGTTTTTTAAAATTTTGAAATATTTTATGTTTTTCTTGAAATTTTCTGGGGACCGCACTTTGTTCTTTTGCACAGTGCGGGCAGTTTCGCACTTTCCTTAAGTAACCAGTGTGGGACCGCACCTGTTACTTCTGGGAGCCCGCGGACCCTGTTAAAATTTTGGAAAAACTCCAAATTTCTTTTTCCAGTTTATCTTTAATTTGATTTAGAGTTTTTAGTATCTACCCAGATTGGTATTGTTTTTGTCAAAAGCCTTTTGTGAGTGAGTTCCAACAGTATTTGTGTTTTTGATGATTTTCTAGAAGTTTTGCATATTTGGATTTCTTTTCACTTGGTCTCTGTAGTGACTCAAAGATTGGAAGTTTTAAATACCTCAGATCACATTGATATTTTTGTCTTCTTGATGAGTCTGACCTGGTTATGAAATCTATCCTTTCTTGAGAAATAGATCTAGTTGTTTTTTTGCAAATCTTTGAAAAAACTTTGTTATCAGTTTTGAATTTCATTTTTATAAAAGGAAACACATCTTGATGTTTTTTGATTTGTTTGTTATTCTGGACAAATAAATCCTTATTTTACTGAAAAAATAAGTAAAAAATTCTTCAAAAAAAAAATTTAAAGATTTTATTCAATTATATTTTCAAATTTTGTAGATCTCAAAATTAGTTTTTGTAGTTTTGAGTGCTTTTTAAAATTTGTAGATCTCTTTTGAAGGAAAGTTGTTTTTTGTAGTTTCAAGTCTTGAAAGTTAAAGGGTTTTATTGTGAGCATTGATAATTTGTCTCTTTTTGAGTTCTTTTTGAAAAGACAAAAAGATTTTCTTCCATTTATTCCTTATGTTCAAAGAAAGAATTGTCTCTTAAAAAGAATTGCATTCTCGAACTCTTTCTTTAGCTAGAATTTCATTGAAATAAAACGAATTGATTATCATTTTTAGGTGCATTTTTAGTGTTTTTGGAAGTTGAGTCTTCACACCATCAAAGTTTCATTTCCATACCTATTGACTTAAAGAACAACTCGTAAAAGCAACACTTAATTAAAAATTCATCTAGAATCTTTTTATTTCTAGGGCTCTTACCACCAATATAGCTTAGGCTAGTATCTTGGAGTAGGGAGTAATTAACTCTCCAAGATAGTAAAACAAACAAGTAGATAAATCTTGCAGTAGGAAATAATTCCAATTATAATTGGTACACTCTGGGAAGCTTCTCTTAAAGGAGTTAATCACGAGATCATATTCGAACCTTTGAGACAATCAATTCTGCTTCATTGGGAAATATAGAAGATCTGCGCACATTACAAACGGTAAAACTCGGATTAACCGTTGTCGAGGAGCCTAGGGTCACTTGTTGGTAAACCTCGGATTAACCATGTCGAGGAGCCTTCAAAGGGATTGAGCTTTGTTACTCTGCCCTTGTGCGTGGAATCGGATCGTAGACTGTTCCCCCAGTTGTATTTGTTATTGTTGGTAACCTTAGTGTCCATAAGCTTAAGATTATTTCCTAAGGTGACAGTGAAGGAAAGATCTCACTGTACCTGGAGTAGACGTCGAATAGATTCACTTGGACTCTCCGGGGGGTTCTATTCACACGAAATGGTTTTGTGAAGAAACTTGTGCCAGTCTGTTTCATTAAGCAGGTTGTCGAGGTAACTGTTCCAACCGCCCTTTCTGTATTAAATTTCTACTAAGTTGGATTTCATCACCAACTAGTCTTGTTAGTACGGGAAGTTACTGTTTATGTGTGGTTTGAACTCTTAGATTTGTAGGCGTGTGATTCAGTTGTTTGTTTCTATAGAGACTTTAGGTGTTTTTATTGATATTTTCTTTGTTTGGGTGTGATTGGTTAATATTTAATCGTGGCAGAATTACTGAGATAGTCCCGGAGACTTCAGGGGAAGCCCGCTGAATATACACCAAGTCAACTTGAAGGGCTGCATGCTCTAGTATCATCTAGTAGCAGTAGAATTAGATCAACAAAAATTGGAAGTTCATCTATAGATGTTCATCCTAATCATCAAATACCCACAACAGAACACATTCAAGAACCGATTTCAGTTTCCAAAGTTACTGGTAGTATTTCTCCTTCCAGTGAACTAGCTAACGAACCTGAAATTTTTGAGCCTGAAACTGAATATTCTGTTTTGAAAACATCCTCAGGATTTATTACACCAACTTCTAGTGATCCTGGTTCACCTACGGTAAGAAATATTGTTATTGAAGATCTTCCATCTAGCCTCATTTCTATTGAATAACTTGCTAGTCCAAACGAAGAGATATCTCTTCTCGAATCCCCTCAATCTTTAAATCTTAGGGAGCGTGAATCCATTTTCTACAGCCCTATTCGGAGTGACGCTTGGTATCTATCTTTGACGAACTTTTTAGAAAATCCGGGTCTTGCTTTTTCTCCACCTCGAATTCCATTTCATCCTACGCCCAGAGGTTACTATCCTTCATCCATTATGGCAGGAGAGTCATCTATGTTTTCCCAGACACCGGAAGAATTTTTACATGTTCCTTCTGTTCCTTCGGGGTATCAGGCTCTTTCTTGTACTTTCTCTAGAGTAGCTCCTCGACCGATTGAACAAGTATTATCATATGGTCTTAATGGAATTAAAACTGAAACATCGAGCGCATAGAAAATATTTATGATGTCTGGTAATATTCCGAATCCTCAACCTCAAGGAAGTCAATTACCGCCTGGGGGACAATTTCAGGGATGTCAGTTACTGCCTGGGGGCAACCTCAGGGTAGTCAATTACCGCCTAGGGGGCAACCTCAAGGCAGTCAGTTACCACTTGTGGGGCAACCTCAAAGTAACGTTTTCCCAGGACAAACTGTGGCACAATATTATTTTGGAGAACAACCTCAAGGACAGTACAGACCTCAAGGTTATCAATATTCAGGATAGTACATACCCCAAGGTCAACCCCAAACTCAGTATGTTCCTCAAGGTCCTTATCAACCCCAGATTCAGTACGTGCCTCAGGGTTATCAACCTCAAGGTCATTACCCAACTCAAGGTTTCCAATCGCCTTCTGGTCAATCATTTGTACAAGGAGCCAGAAATTTACCACTTACTTATCAACCCTACGTTCAACCAGGCTATGGTCCTTACGTTCAACCTTCTACGGGACAATACCCTGGAATAAACATGGTGTGGGATCCATCCCAAATTCAACAAACTATACAACCTAATGTGCAGTTTTCTACTCAACCTGGACAGCCTTTGGTTTTTGGTCCAACCCAAAAACCTGTCCAGCCTACTATTCAAACCCCTACACCTGGTTTTGTTCAACAGTCTGGGCCTAGTACACCTCAGACTCCGCCTTAAACTACTGCAACTACTACAACATCTGTTCAACCTATAACACCTATCTCTGGAGTATCTGTAGCTCTGGTTTCTTCTATCCCTGCATCCGTGCAAATCCCTCAAGTCTTTGTACCCCAGTAAGGACCTACAGTTCAGACTTCGGTCCAGATACCTACAGGACAAGCTGGTACAATTACAATTGTCACAAGCCAACTGCAATTCATGTATCAATTGTACCAGGGACAATATCAATTCAGTCCCATTTCACAAAACCCAGTTTATCAATATCAATCATACCCTGGCTATACTTATCAACAGCCTCAGCAACCACAGTTTGGTCTGGTTAATCCTAGCTTCCCGGGAGGTTATATAATTCCTAATGCAAATCCGCTTCCTAGTTATCCTGGGTATCCTCCTCTCGGAACTGCTTTGGTTACTCAAGGTTTTCGTGACCCTAACCGTCAATGACCATTTATTGCAACTTTGGATTTACCTGATTTGACATGCCTTACAAGTGATCCAATTTTCTATCATCCGTATTGGCTGCCAATGCCACATAAGTTGCCCAGTGATATACTGAAATTCAATGGTAAGTCAGGAGAGGATCCATCAAATCACGTTATGACTTATCACCTCTGGTGTGCGTCTAATTCAATAATTGATGATTCAATTTGCTTACGTCTTTTTCAAAGAACTCTTATTGGTCTTGCCGCCAAATGGTACATTGAGTTACCACAAGGCTCTTCTAAAAATTTCAGTCAGTTAGCAACTGCCTTCTTAACTCATTTTCAGTTGCCTATCAGATATGACAATGGCACAGAACTATTGACTTCGCTAAAGCAATCAACGTCCACATATATTTCTGATCATATTCACGAATGGCGACGTAGAAGGTGTTTGGTGAAAGTTTACATTCCAGATCAAATTTTGGCGGAATGGTTTATGAAATCATTATTACCCAAAATCACTGAACATGTAGCTAAGGCCGGAGTTGTTACTGAGGAGCAAGTCATTGCTCAAGCTCAGTACGTTGACCTCATCTATACGTAGTCAGGTACTTTACATGAAAAATCCCCGATCTTCCAAAACAAGGTCAAATAACTACAGCTCCTTCAGGGTCTCATGCTGCTGATGTTATGATAGGTACAGTTAATACTAAAAGCAAGAAGAAATCTTCAAAGAATTCTTCTCCTATTATAACTTTACCTGATTTCCCGAAAGGAGAGTCTTCCACTGAAATTTCTGCCAACATTCATGTCATAGAGACATCTACGTCCAAATCTAATTCCAGCGGTAAAAAGAAAGGGAAGAATAAAAACAAAAAAATTCAAAAGATAAAATTGATAAAAATGAATCTAATGACGAAAAGCGCAAGCCTCGCTATCCTTGTTTCATTTGCGACGAGGATCATTTTACTAAAGAATGCTCGCATCGAGCAGAGGTTTCAAAATTCGTTAAAGGTTCACAACAACTTGTTGTCTTGAAGGATCCTTTTCCCACTCAAGATAGTAATATGGTTGGTTGTACCTCGAATGCCTCAGAAGAACCTATTCTGATGATGTCTCATGTCAGGATTGCGACGCGATCACAAGATTATGGTAGTAAGAATCATGTTGATGGTAGAGAAACAGAATATTCTAGTGCAAACACATCAACTACACCTCCTCCTATTTATGGTCTGGTACAGATTGAGAAACCCAATCCAGACTTAATAATCAAACCGCCTGCTAAAGGTGTTCTTCGTAAATCATCTTTCAATCCACATGCGAGAGCTGCTTAGAATTACAACATTGTTGAGGACTTATCTATTTCCCCTTCAGCAATGTTAGCTTTGGAAGTGCTGCAATCGTGCCCGGCACAATGTAAATTACTTTTGTCTTGCATAGGAGCTGTTGATATTCAGGACTCGAACCTAATAATATTCGATTTAGAGAATAGTACACCTTGCCTGCCTCACCAAATGGCTTTCCAGATTCCAGTATTAGTAAAAAATAGACTGATCTTTCGGACTGTGATTGATGAGGGAGCTTCAACGTGTATTACTTCGATCCAGTGTTGGAAATTGCTTGGTTCTCCTACACCAAATCAGTCTCTGACAATTCTAAAGGCTTTTGATGGCCGAGGTTTCCATCCTTTTGGTATTTTGTAGGATTTACCCATAGGGGTCGAAGGAAAAACCGTAAATCTAGATGTGGAAGTGGTTAATGCCCCTCTAGATTAAAAACTTCTCCTGGGTCGTAGTTGGTCTTATGCTATGACTGTTGTTGTTTCTTCGGTCTTTCGGCTTATCAAGTTTCCACATCAAGGAAGGATCATTACAATAGATCAGTTAACTTATTTTTCCTCTGATCCAACCTCTACAGAAACAATCCAGCACGTTGTTAAAACGGCTATCCCTTACAAGAATGTTGGAGTAGGTTTGATTAAAGATTTTGGTTTACTAGGACCTTTTTCCTTTCCTCATCCTAACGTATCACCTTCTATCGCAACTATTCATATGATTTCATCAAATACTATTATTTTTTATGATCCTTGGATCGTACCTTCTGACTTCGAGTTATATTCATTTGATGGCGCGATGCCTTTGAGTCCATTTGAAATTGCATATCAACCTGTACAGTCACTTTCTGACCCTTCTTCAACCAAAAATAATCCAATGAATGGGATCCATGAGGAATCACTTTCTATATCTAGCTCAGCCACAACGACATTTCCCGATCTTGTTCATACTGATGAGAAAATTCGTGGACTTTTGTCTGTTGACGATTTACCATGGGAAGATCTACATCACCGATCTTCATTTTTACCTAAGCTGGATCATTTTGAATATGATTTCGCTTCTATTTTTACTGCTAAATATGTCAAAGAACTGCAGAATCCATTGCGAAATCCTGATTTTGAGTTAAATTTGGAAAATATCTCTCGAACGATTCCTATTGACATTTCAGTTAAGCCAGGAATAATTGAAAACATTCATATAGGTGCTTGCTGTACGGAAGATGAAATCCAAACTTATAAAGCCCTATTTCAAGAATTCCATGACATGTTTGCCTGGTCATATGAAGAAATGCTAGGGATCGATCCGTCAATTGTTGTACATGAAATCAAGACTTACCCGGATGCCAAACCTGTCCGTCAATGTTTACGTCATATACATCCGAGAAAAGCTGCTGTTATCAAAGCCGAAGTTGAGAAATTACTTCGTGCATGTTTCATTTATCCAATTCCTTTAACCAATTGGGTATCAAATATTGTTCCTGTTAACAAAAAACAAGGAAGAATAAGAGTATGTATCGATTATAGGGATATTAATCGAGCTTGTACATAATCAACTTAGTAGCATATACAACAATCAAGTAACCCAGATCTGCATGAAGACTTCATTGACAGACATCAGAAAAATAGCATCAATAACAGAAGAAACTCTACAATAAGCTTTAGAAAACCCTAACTTCCATACGCACCTTTTCTGAAGCGAACCCGCGTATATACGCGCTTTTACTGAGACGAACTAGCGTATAGATCTGTAAATATTAATTCTGTAGAAAGTTTTAGATCTATAGAACTTACACAGATTTGTTCACTCCACTCCAACAAACATGCGCCAGGTCTCAGATCTAATCATCTCTTCAATGGATCATGCAAGAACATAGTCATTTCAGGTCTAGAGGTCTTGATCCATCAATCTATCCTTGGGTGCATCATAAATTTAGATTTATCAATAAAAAACAGAGTTCATCCTATGTAGATATGCTTCAGAGAGAAGTATTAATTGATAACCCTTATACATGCACACATTTCACTATGATCTTCTTCTCCTTATATAGATTTAGCGCCATGGTATTCTTGGACAAAATCAAATAGATGACATGGTGCTCAATCATGTGGGCTAATACCATGGTAATGCCCCCTGGTATTATCTTTTTGGAGCACAAAAGGCATACGTGACTTGGATCATTCTTATCCGCGTGTATACGTGACTTGTCTTGAACAAACCCGCATATAGAATCTTCAATATGAATATTACCAAATCTTGTGCTGGACATTACACAATTCTTCTGATGGACTCCTCAACTTCTACTAAAGAGATATACTTCATCTTTTACCAGAGACTTGCCATCAAGGACAACATATTAAGACATAGGAATCATATTTCCAACAATTTTTTATCATCTTTTAGGATGTTTTGTGGTCTTTCATGACCTTTTTTCATATTTCATGATATTTCTTCATCTTTTGTAATATTTCATCATCATCCGTGATATTTAAGGGTTTTTTGCGGTCTTCGTGATCTTTCATAATCTTTTGCAATCTTTATGTGATCGTCCGTGATCTTTCACGATCTTTCATCATGTTTCATCATGTTTCACAATATTTTTTCATCTCTTATGATCTTTCAAGATTTCTCACGGTCTTTCTTGATATTTCATCATCTTTCATGATCTTTCGTTATCTTTTATGGTCTTTCATGTCCTTTCATAATCTTTTGTCATCTTTCGTGATCTTTTTTGATTTTTCATCATCTTTCACGAAGTTTCGTAATCTTTCAAGATCTTTCATAATCACTTAGGATGTTTCGCTGAATTTCTTGATGTTTCATAATCTTTCACGATCTTTCATCATCTTTGACCATTTTTTATGATCTTTCGAGGTCTTTTATAATTTTTCATCATGTTTTTCATTGTTTCGTCTTTCGGGATATTTTAGGATGTTTTGTGGTCTTTCATTATATTTTGTGGTCATTTGTGATATTTGAGGATATTTCGCGAACTTTTGCAATATTTTATCATCTTTCATCATATTTTGAAATCTTTAGGATGTGTTGCGATATTTCTTGACTTTTCACCATCTTTTTTCATCTTTTAGGATGTTTTGCAGCCTTCTGTGAACTTTTGTGATCTTTCGTGACATTTTAGGATGTTTTGTGATCTTTTGTCATATTTTGTGATCTTTCTTCATCTTTTGTGATCTTTCATAATATTTCACAATCATTCATTATGTTTCATCATCTTTCATGATCATTTTTCTTCTTTTGCGACCTTTTAGGATTTCTTGCAGTCTTTCCTGATCTTTCAACATACACCATGTTTTTTCGTTATCTTTTCTTATCCTTTGTGATATTTCATGACCTTTTGCAATATTTTTAATCTTTTGTGATATTTCTTCATATTTCATGATCTTTTGAGGTCTTCCATGATATTTCTTCAATTTTCATCATCTTTTGTCATCTTTTGTGGTCTTTCGTGATTTCCGTCATCTTTTAGGATGTTTTGCTATATTTCGTTCTTTTTCATCATCTTTCACAACGTTTCATCATTTTTCATGATATTTTAGAATGTTTTGTACTCTTTTGTCATGTTTCTTGGTATTTATGATATTTAACGATCTTTTAGGTTGTTTCACGAAGTTTTGAAATCTTTCATCATCTTTCACGATCTTTCATTATCTTTCGTGATCTTTTAGGATGTTTCACAGTATTTCGCAATCTTTTGTGATTTTTTATCCTATTTCCTTATCTTTAATCATATTTTAGGATGTTTTGCAGTCTTTCATGACCTTTGGTCATCTCTCATGCTCTTTTGTTATCTTTGAGGATCTTTTGTCATCTTTCGTGATATTTTAGGATGTTTTGCGGTCATTCGTGACCGTTTGTCATATTTTGTGATTGTTTGTCATATTTTGTGATCTTTCATAATCTTTCATGACATTTTAGGATGTTTTGCAGTATTTCGTCATATTTTGCGATCTTTCGTCATCTTTCATGACATTTTTTCATATTTTGCGATCTTTTAGTATTTTTTGAAATATTTCTTGAAATTTCATCATTTTTAGTGATCTTTCATGATATTTTGTCATTTTCCATGATCTTTGATGATCTTTCATGGTCCTTCAAGATATTTTGTGATATTTCTTCATATTTCATGATATAGTGTAGTATTTTGTGATCTTTGGTATATTTTCATCATCTTTCACAATCTTTTGTGATCTTTTGCGATTTTCCATCATCTTTCAAGATCTTTCATCATATTTCATCATATTTTGTAATATTTCATCATATTCCATAATAATTTTTGATCTTTCATCATATTTCATAATCATTTTTCATATTTCACGATCTTTTAGGATTTTTTTTAGAATTTCTCTACGTTTCATAATATTTTGTGATATTTTATCATCTTCCGTCATTTTTAAGGATGTTTTGGATCTTTCATGATCTTCCATGCCCTTTTGTGATTTTTCATCATATTTCATGATATTTTAGGATTTTTTTTGGTCTTTCATCATATTTCGCGGTCTTTTGCAATATTTCATGATATTTTAGGATGTTTGATCATTTTAGTCATCTTTTGTGATATTTCATGATTTTTCATCATCTTTTGTCATTTCTTAGGATGCTTTATGATCTTTCACGATCTTTCGTGGTATTTCATGGTTGTTTCTGATTTTTCATCGTCTTTCACAATGTTTAGTCATCTTTTAAGATATTTCATGTTATTTTAGGATGATTTGAGGTCGTTCTTTATCTTTTGCAATCTTTCATCATCTTTTGCGATATGTTTTCAACTTTTGCGATATTTCGTCATCTTTCCTAATTTTTTGTCATCTTTCATGATCTTTCATGGTCTTTCACGATATTTTGTAATATTTCTTCATCTTTGGTGATCTTCCGTTAATTTTCATCATCTTTCGTCCTCTTTTGCGATCTTGCTGGATTTTACATCATCTTTCATCATCTTTTGTCATATTTTATGATGTTTTGTGATCTTTGGTGATCTTCTCTGATATTTCGTGGTATTTCGTGATCTTTCATGATTTTTCATCATATTTCACGATGTTTCGTCATCTTTTAGGATGTTTCATGGTCTTTCACGATCTTTCATTGTCTTTCATCATCTTTTGCAATATTTTTTCATCTTTTGTGATATTCTAGGATTTTTTGAGATCTTTCATTATCGTTCATAAATTTTTAGTATGTTTCGCTATATTTCGTGATATTTTATGATATTTCATCATATTTCATGATGGTTTTTCATATTTCGTGATTTTTTAGGATGTTTTGTGGTCTTATGTCATCTTTCATGGTCTTTTGTGATATTTCATGATTTTTCGTCATCTTTCACAATGTTTCATCATCTTTAGTGATATTTTAAGATGTTTTGAGGTCTTTCATCTTCTTTCATGATATTTTAAGATGTTTTGTGGTCTTTCGTCATCTTTCACCGAATTTTACGATCTTTCATGATATTTTACGATGTTTCGTGAACTTTTGCAAGTTTTCATCCTCTTTTGCGATCTTTCATCATTTTTCATGATTTTTTACGATTTTTTTGTGGTCTTTCATGATCTTTCATCATTTTTGTGATCTTTCATCATGTTTTAGGATGTTTTGCAATCTTTCATGATTAGAAATTAAACATGAACACAAAAAAATATAGATATAACCACCACTACTAAGATAGGTCAAAAATAACAATTCATTTCATTAATATTAAGGAATTGAAATATGCTTACAAATAGAATGGAAATAAACTAGCTTGGGTGATGGTAGGTTATCTCTGAGGAGAGATGTGGCATCTACATGTCTCTGAACAATCTTATAATGAGGCTAAAAGGCCTATTTATTATTGAGAAATAATGAAAAGCCCTAAACATCTAAAAACCTAACCCTGGGAGATGAAGCATCAAAATTGTGGGCCTTGATCAGGTAAATTGGTAAATCAACTTCTCGGGGTCGTAACTTTGGAATACAATATTTGTTTGTCTATCATAATACATCATTTCGAAGATCTTAACGAAGAGGTTGAAAATAAAAATTGGTAGAATAGTTTGGGACTTTTTTGGTCTCTTCATTTTTTTAAAAAAAGTCATTAAGTCCTTCAAAACGACTCCATAAGTTTAGGACCCAAAAAATAACCAAACTAGTGAGTTGCGTTATAGTTAAGGAAACTGAATAGAAATAATGGTGGAGGTCCAAGTGGAATAGGCTGGTGGCCACCAATATTGACCTGGATCATTTAATGACCATTTGTCGTATTTCATGATCTTTTGTCACCTTTTGCGATATTTTAGGATATTTTGTGGTCTTTTGTCATCTTTCGTGATGTTTTAGGATGTTTTGTGGTCTTTCGTGATATTTGACGATCTTTCATCATCTTTCATAGTAGTTCATCATCTTTCACAAACTTTTTTTATATTTTGTGATCTTTTAGGATTTTTCGCAACGTCTCTTGATCTTTCATCATATTTCATAGTCTTTCATGTTATTTAGAAATATTTCGTCATCTTTCGCAATATTTTTTTATCTTCCTTCATCTTTCATAATATTTTGTGTTCTTTTATCAATTTTCATCATCTTTCATTATCTTTTGTGTTATTTCATGATTTTCCATCATATTTTAGGATGTTTGGTGATATTTCATGATCTTTCATGGTATTTCGTGATTTTTCACTATCTTTCATGACATTTCATCACTTTTCAAGATCTTTCATCATCTTTTAGGGTGTTTTGCGGTCTTTCTCGATATTTTGCAATCTTTCATCATCTTTCTCAATCTTTAGTCATCTTTCATCATTTTTTGTGATCTTTTGTGATCTTTCGTGACATTTTGTGATTTTTCATCATCTTTTACAATGTTTCGTCATCTTTCGTGATGTTTTAGGATGTTTTGTAATATTTCATCTTCTTTCATTGTCTTTCATTATATTTTGTGCTCTTTTGTGATATTTTATGATGTTTCACAGAACTTTGCAATATTTCATCATCTTTCACGATCTTTCATCATCTCTTGAAATCTTCAGGATTTGTTGCGATATTTCTTGGTTTTTCACCATCTTTTTTCATCTTTTAGGATGTTTTGCAGCCTTTTGTGAACTTTTGTGACCTTTCGTGATATTTTAGGATGTTTTGTGATCTTTTGTGATATTTCTTCATCTTTTGTGATCTTTCATAATATTTCACAATCATTCATCATGTTTCATCATGTTTCATAATCTTTTTTCGTCTTTTGCAATCTTTTAGGATTTCTCACAGTCTTTCTTGATCTTTCAACATCTTCCATGTTTTTCATCATATTTTCTTATCCTTTGTGATATTTCATGACCTTTTACAATATTTTGTAATATTTTGTGATATTTCTTCATATTTCATGATCTTTTGTGGTATTCCATGATCTTTCTTGATTTTTCATCATCTTTTGTCATATTTTGTGATATTTCGTGATTTTCGTCATCTTTTAGGATTTTTTTCTATATTTTCTTATTTTTCATCATCTTTTGCGATGTTTCATTATTTTTTGTGATATTTTAGGATTTTTGTAGTCTTTTTTCATGTTTCATGGTATTTATGATCTTTTATGATCTTTTAGGTTTTTTCACTAACTTTTGAAATCTTTCATCATCTTTCACAATCTTTCATTATCTTTTGTGATCTTTTAGGATGTTTCGCGGTATTTCACGATATTTTGTGATTTTTCATCCTCTTTCCATATCTTTCGTTATATTTTAGGATGTTTTGCGGTCTTTCATGGCCTTTTGTCATCTCTCATGATATTTTGTTATCTTTGATAATCTTTTGTCATCTTTCGTGATATTTTAATGTGTTTTGTAGTCCTTCATGACCTTTTGTCATATTTCGTGATCATTTTGTTGGAAATATGATGCAGAGTGTTGTCCTTGATGGCAACCCACTGAATGAAGATGAAGACATGTGACTGTTGACATGTGTTGTCCTTGATGGCAATCCACCTGATGAAGTTATTCTTGACTTGATGGACTTGGTAAATGATGTAAATATGATGTGATATGATGTTTGTTGACAATATGATGCTAAGTGTTGTCCTTGAAAGGCAACCCTCTTAATGAAGATGATGACAACTTACTTGGTGAAGTTGTGCTTGCTAGAATATGTTCTTGATAAGCTAAATATGATGTATCTGGCCAGCAGGGCTGCATGCGTTGAAGAAAAGAATCCGCATGTGCTCAATCTTGATGAAAAAGTATGTTTCTATGAATACGTTGGATATGTCTAGGGGAAGTCGCGTATGCACGCGGAAAGAACGTGATAAGTCGCGTATGCACGCGGGAAAGAACGTGATAAGTCGCGTATGGGCAAAAGCGCTCAAAAAGCGCTCATAAAGTGGGGCCCGTGGTATTGAAGGCTCATGGTATTGTTTTGGCTCATGGTATCAAGGCTCATGGTATTGTTTTGGCCCATGGTATTGAAAAAGGGGCTCATGGTATTGAAAAAGGATAAACATATATAAGGAGAAGAATTTCATTGTGCAAAATATATGTGTGGGTGCAAGATGTCTCAGCTTGAATGAATACTTCTCTCTGAAGTATATCTGAATGGAAAGGGTTACACTTGAATGATAAATCTGAATGTATGATGCACCAATGATGAAGAAGGGGATCTAGATCTGAATTGCACTTGTATTTGCTAGATCTGATTATGGAAGGCTTAGATCTGTGATGAGGCAAACATCTAGGCGAACATCTGTCTGAAGTGAAAGGGTAAATCTGAACTGAATATCTGATCTGAAGAAGTATGCTGCTCTATAATGATTGAAGATCTATACGCTACTTCTCCGCAGAGGAAGCGCGTATATACGCGGCTTCGATGAAATGGAAGCGCGTATGCGCAATAAAATACATACAGAGGTATACGCTTGTCCGTGTGGACGGAAGCGCGTATATACGCGACATCAGTGAAGTAAAAGCGCGTATGCAAACTAGGGTTTGCTGAAGCAAAGGGTATGAAATATCTGATCTGTTCTGCTGTGTTTCTGCTATCTGATCTGTGTTGATAAGTATCTGTTGGTGATGTATGTTTGTGCTTAAAAGTATGGAAAGGGTTCAGCCTGGAAATATGATGAAACGTGGCCTACAAGTATTGTTCTATTGAAGTTGTTGGATCGAGTGTGAAAATTGATGAAACGTGGTCCGAAGGGGTGCTGAAGGTTGTAGCCTTCAGTCAGGGGGTTGTAGCTCCCTTCCAGGAGAGGTTGGAAAACAAGTCAGGGGGTCGTAGCTCCCTTCCAGGAGAGGCTGGTAAACGAGTCAAGGGGTTGGAGCTCCCTTCCAGGAGAGGCTGGTAAACGAGCGCAGGTGGGTGCCTGTGTGCTGGTCAAGTCTGCGCCAGCACATATGTTGTAAGATGTTTTCTCTATAATAAAATATTGAAGGCTGAGCAACTGCAGCCGTGGTTTTCTCCCGATTTGGGTTTCCACCTAAAAATCCTGGTGTTCATGTGTGATGCTTTGTGTGATGGTTTATTCTGTTCTTACTGCACCTGTTTACTGTTTATTGAACATCTGATGAATGAATGATGGAATAATATAAGTAAATATTTAATGACAGATCTAGATCTCTGTGTATATGCTAGTTTCATAAAGGGGATCCGCGTATATACGCTAGTTTACTGAAGGAAAGTAGCGTATGGGTTTTAAGGAATGAAAAAGTAAAAATATTTGATTATGCAGTAAATACTGATTCACCCCCCCCTCTCAGTATTTTTCCCAACAATTGGTATCAGAGCGGGTCCTTGTGCAGAAGCTTGATCGCTTAAAGGAGATTCGTCGCAATGGGAAGTCAAGAAGGAGTAATGTCTATAAAGCCACCTCTATTCAATGGAAGCAATCTGATATTCTGGAAGGTACGTACAAAAGCATATCTGCAAAGTCTTGGTGCAGATGTATGGGCAATCGTAGAAGAAGGTTATCAATACCCGGCAAGTATTCCTACTGATGTAGCAGAAAGGAAGAAGTATGAAACCAATGCCAAAGCAGTAAATGTCTTGCTAGGAAGCATGTCTGAATCAGAATTTGCTAAAGTGATGCAACTACATTTAGCAAAAGAAATATGGGACAAAATCATTCTGAGCTATGAAGGAGACACAAAGGTAAAAAGTGCAAAACTCCAAACTCTTAGAATTGAATATGAAAATTTGAAGATGCATAGTGATGAGAGTGTTGCTAGTTTCTTTCTTCATCTGGATGATATTGTAAATCGAATGAGAAATTTGGGTGAAACCATAGCTGATACTACACTGGTGGAAAAGGTCTTAATATCATTGACTTCAAAATTTGACTCTAAAGTTTCAGCTATTGAAGAAAGGCAAGATTTGCAAACTCTTACTATTGTTCAATTACATGGTACTCTGACTGCTTTTGAAATGAGACAAGGAGGTCCTTCTCACGTAAGAGAAGCTACTTTTAAGGCATCTACAAAAGGAAAGGAAAAGGAAGTTGTCAAAGAATCCAGCTATATATCCGATGAAGAAGAAGCAAATTTCGTGAGAAAGCTCCAACTAGGTACTGGAAGATTCAAAGGTAAGCTTCCCTTCAAATGTTTTGAGTGTGGAAAAGTTGGTCATTATGCTGAAAAATGTCCTTATAAAGGAAAAGAAGTAGTAAGAAGGAATAAGAACCGATCTAGTTCTAAGAAAAGTTACTATACTAATGAAGATAGTGATGGGTCATCTAATAGTGAGGAAGAATGTGAAGAAGATCTTAGACTTCTCATGGCATTTGAACAAAAAGAAGAAAAGGATACTTTTATGGATGCTCTAGAGGAAAATGATTTTCTTGAAGAAAATAATCAACTCAAACTTGGCTTAGAAGATTACAAAATTCTCTTGGAAGAACAAAAGATAATCAGAGAGACCATTGAAAAACAGCTTGAAGAAGCAAATAAACATATTGAAAAACTAGAATGTGAAGTGGTAAGTCAAAGAAAAGAAGTTGAGAAAGCAAAAACCTTGAATCTTAGATTTGCTAAAGGATCTGAAACCTTAGATGAGATCATCAAGGTACAACGTTCTCCTCTTATAAATACAGGTCTTGGATATACCGGAGAATCTTCTCAAACTTCAGCACCAAACTATCTAAAAGTAGTTACAGGTGGTTTACATCATTCAGCCACTCAGCAAAAGAATAAAGGATCTCTACAGGGAAAGCAGGAACATCTAACAGGGATAGCTTTCAAAAACACTACAACGAATAGGTAAATTCAAATAGAAGATTCCATGATCGCAGAAATTTCTACTTCAATGGGAAATGTTTCACTTGTCACAATTTTGGTCATAAAGATATTCAATGTGTTGCATATAAAACCATCATGACAAGAGAAGCAAGAAAGAAAAGGTTGCATACTGAACCAAAGAAGAATACCTATAACAATTTTTCTCCTCTTTAAAGTGAAGTTGAATGTACTTATTGTAATAACTTTGGCCATGAAGAATCTGAATGCAGGAACAAGATCCAGCCAAAAGAACATGTTCCCTCAAGCTCTAAAGTGTGGAAAAAGAAAGAACCACCAGTTGAAAATTGTGGGATAGCATTATTTGCAGAAGGTGAAGAAAATCAATGGTACATCGATAGTGGGTGCTCAAGACACATGACAGGTGACAAAAGAAAACTTCATACTTATAATGCTCTAGAAAAGGAAAAGAAAGTTACTTTTGGAAATGATACTCCTGCTGTAATTAAAGGAAAAGGGTCAGTATTTTTAAAAGAAAAAGTGAAGGCTAAAGATGTCATGTATGTGGATGGATTAAGGCATAACCTGTTAAGTGTTATTCAAATGTGTGATCAAGGAGCAGAAGTGGTCTTCAGTTCCAAAGAATGTGTGGTTCATGATCTTGATACAGGTAAAATCATTATAAAAGGGAAAAGAAATCCAAGCAACCTGTATGTACTCAACGGCATAGAACAATGTTACTTAAGCAAATATTCAGAAAATTGGCTATGGCATCGAAGACTGGGACATCTGAGTTTCTCTCAAATCAAGAAAGCAAGCAAACTTCAAGCTGTTCGTGATCTTCCCAAGATCAATCTTCCTGAAAGTACCATATGCAAATCTTGTCAATTTGGTAAGCAGACCAGAGTCCGATTTAATGCCAAAGAAGGTTCATCAAGTAAGCCTCTTGAACTCATTCATACTGACATCTGTGGACCTATGAGGAAAAAGTCATTACGTGGGGAAGAATACTATATCCTATTTATTGATGATTACTCCAGAATGTGTCATATCGCGTTTATTAAACACAAAGATGAAGCTTTTGAAAATTTTCAGAATTTCAAAGCATTGGTAGAAAATGAATTGGATTTAAAAATCAAGTGTCTTAGATCTGATCGAGGAGGAGAATATTCATCAAATGAATTCTTTGAATTTTTTGAACAACATGGGATTAAAAGACAGTTCTCTGTAGCAGGCACTCCACAACAAAATGGTGCAGCAGAAAGAATGAATAGAACAATTGTTCAAATGGCTAGAGCTATGCTTGCTGACTCTAATGTTCCTGACATATTCTTGAGTGAAGCAACACGTGCAGCAGTTAACATTCTCAACAAGGCTCATGTTCGGGTAAATAGTGACAAAACTCCATATGAACTCTAGTATGGTAATTATCCCACTGTGAAGCATTTTAAAGTTTTTGGAAGTAGATGCTTTATCAAAAATAATGATGAGAAGCTTGGCAAGTTTGAACCTAGATCAGATGAAGGGATACTTCTTGGTTACTCATCTTCAAGCAAATCATTCACATGTTACAATAAGAGGCTTCAAAAGGTTGTTGAATGTATTGATGTTGTTATTGATGAGTCTCCTGTAGCTCCTAAAGAAGAAAAACAAACAACAAAAGAAGATGATAGTGACATATGGCCTTCTACATCAGATGGAAATGATATAGACAGTGAATCCAATGAAGAACCTGAAAATGATCTATCTGAAAAAGCTCCATCCAGATACGTTCAAAAGAATCATCCTAAATCTCAGATTATGGGAGACAAGGAATCATGTGTACGAACAAGGAGAACTTTTGTGGGATCTTCTAGTCATTAGGCACTTCTATCCACAATTGAACCACTCAATGTCAATCAAGCTAGCAGAGATGAAAGTTGGAACCAAGCCATGAATGAAGAGATTGATCAAATTGAAAAGAATGACACTTGGGATTTGGTACCAAGACCACATGATAAAAATGTCATTGGAACTAAATGGATCTTCAAGAACAAGTTAAATGAGAATGGGGATGTTGTAAGAAACAAATCTAGACTGGTTTGCAAAGGGTATTCTCAACAAAAAGGTATAGACTTTGAAGAAACTTTTGCTCCTGTAGCTAGACTTGAAGCCATAAGAATGTTTCTTGCTTTTTCAAGTTACCAACAAATCAAAGTTTATCAAATGGATGTTAAATCTGCCTTTCTTAATGGTGATCTAGAAGAAGAAGTATATATAGAACAACCGGAAGGATTAATTTTGGGAAATGATGCAAATCTTGTTTGTAGACTTAAAAAGGCTCTATATGGTCTCAAACAAGCTCCAAGGGCTTGGTATTATTGTCTTGACAAATATCTTCATCAACAAGGTTTTTTAAAAGGGTCTGCTGATAGCAACTTATACACAAAAATTGAAAATGATAAACTATTGATTGTGGTTGTATATGTTGATGATATCATTTTTGGGAGCAACGAAGAATCTTTGAGTCAAAAATTTGCTTCTGTCATGCAGAAATAATTTGAAATGTCTTTACTTGGGGAACTAACATTCTTTCTTGGCTTGCAAGTGCATCAAAAGGCAAATGGTATTTTCCTATCTCAAGCAAAATATCTTAAGCAAATTCTGAAGAAGTATGGCATGGAGGAATGCAAACCTGTAAGTACACCAATGATAACCAGATGCAGTCTCAGTTCTAATGATGATTCTCCCACAGTGAATCAACCAGAGTACAGATCGATGATAGGAAGTTTACTTTATCTCACTGGGACTAGACCAGACATTATGCATGCTGTTGGGATTGTTGGAAGATTCCAAGCTAATCCAAAAGAGTCTCATCTTCAGGCTGTTAAAAGAATATTCAAATATCTTCAAGGAACTCAAGACTTTGGTCTATGGTATCCAAAGAATGCTGATCTTACTCTTCATGCTTACACTGATGCAGATTGGGCTGGAAGTGTTGATGATCAGAAAAGCACTAGTGGTGGTGCATTCTACATGGGGCCCCGGTTAGTATCTTGGTTCAGCAAGAAGAAAAATTCTATTGCCTTATCTACAGCAGAAGCAGAATATGTGGCTGCCACATCTTGTTGCACTCAACTCCTTTGGATGATGCAAACCTTACAAGATTTTCAAATCAAATGTACACCTCCTGTCCCCATTAAGTGTGACAATACAAGTGCCATCAGTATTTCAAAGAATCCTGTTATGCATTCGAAGACCAAGCACATTCCCATCAACTATCACTTCTTACGTGAACAAGTGCTTGAGCAAAAGGTGAAGTTGGAGTATGTTCCCTCCAAAGAACAAGTTGTTGATATCTTTACCAAACCTCTGCCCAGGGAAGCGTTCGAGTATCTAAGACAGAAGTTGGGAGTGTTCTCTGCCAGTCAAAAGAACAAATCTGCATAAATTTTAGAAGATGGCTTGGGATACGCGGGTTTCCTGAAACACAGTCGCGTATGTACGCGAGTTCCTGCACATAAAACCGCGTATGTCTGATTGATGACAATTTTTGCTTGGAGTCAGCTCTTTTCAGCACAGCTGCAGTGCTGTTTGGTATCTTTGATAATGTTTGGTATCTCTGGTGGTGTTCCAGTTCTCATAATTCTTTTCTAATGATTTAATGAAGATGCCTTGATGATTTGTTGATAAAAGTTTTCAGGATGCACAAACTAAGGGGGAGCCTTAGTCATACGAAAAGAATGCTTGGATGCACAGATTCAGGGGGAGCATTAGCGTTGCTGAGTATAATGCATTGTTGGCATTATGATGGTTCTGAAATATGTTCTCTTTCTTGAGGACTTTCTGGTGTTGGTCTTAAATGGTCATTTTTGTAACTTGTTGAAAAGGTCTTGTTGAGACCCATGATGTAAAATTGTAATATTCAGTCATGTAAGGACTTGTCATTTTTGTAAACCCACTTGGTTGGGTAGCTGAGTTGCAATGTGTAAACTCACTTGGTTGGGTAATTGAGTCTCTTATGTAAATCCACTTGGATTGGATATTTGATGTAAGTATGAGTCTTTGGTGATAGGAAGTTCATAGAGTCATGTACTTCATTGAAAATTTGTTTGAAGATTCAGCATGAACTCAGGGGGAGCTTGGTCACTTCAGTATATATCAGATCTGCAGAACGTTTCTTCCACATAAGGAGAAAAAGGGGAGAGTATGTTGGTTTTTGATCCGCCCTTTGCCCTTGATGTCAAAGGGGGAGAATGACATGGTGTTTGAATGAAGAGAAAGAATGGTGTCAAAATGGAGAGAGTGACATGGTATCATTGTATTCTTAATGTACCTATCTGTTTTGGTAACCAAACACCATCGTGGTTGCCATCAAGTCCAAAGGGGGAGATTGTTGGCAATATGATGCAGAGTGTTGTCCTTGATGGCAACCCACTGAATGAAGATGAAGACATGAGATTGTTGACTTGTGTTATCCTTGATGGCAATCCACCCGATGAAGTTATTCTTGACTTTATGGACTTGGTAAATGATGTAAATCTGATGTGATATGATGTTTGTTGACAATATGATGCTAAGTGTTGTCCTTGAAAGGCAACCCCAATGAAGATGATGACAACTTACTTGGTGAAGTTGTGCTTGCTAGAATATGTCTCCTACAAGCTAAATATGATGTATCTACAAAGGTGTATAGAAGGCAAGAAGAAAAGAAGTCACATGTGCTAGATCTATGATGAAAAGAGTATGTCTCAAGGAATACGCGGATCTGTCTAAGGGAAGTCGCGTATGCACGCGGGAAACAACGTTCCAAGTCGCGTATGGGCAAAAGCGCTCATAAAGTGGGGCCCGTGGTATTGAAGACTCATGGTATTGATTTGGCTCATGGTATTGAAGGCTCATGGTATTTCTTTGGCCCGTGGTATTGAAGGCTCATGGTATTGCTTTGGCCCGTCGTATTGAAAAAGGATAAGCCTATATAAGGAGAAGAATTTCATTGTGCAAATAATGAGAGTGGGTGCAAGATGTCTGAGCTTGAATGAATACTTCTCTCTGAAGTATATCTGAATGGAAAGGGTTACACTTGAATGATAAATCTGAAATATGATGCACCAATGATGAAGAAGGGGATCTAGATCTGAATTGCACTTGTATTTGCTAGATCTGATTATGGAAGGCTTAGATCTGTGATGAGGCGAACATCTAGGCGAACATCTGTCTGAAGTAAAAGGGTAAATCTGAACCGAATATCTGATCTGAAGAAGTATGCTGCTCTATAATGATTGAAGATCTATACGCTACTTCGCCGCAGAGGAAGCGCGTATATACGTGGATTCGATGAGGTGGAAGCGCGTATGCGCAATAAAATACATACAGAGGTATACGCTTGTCCGTGTGGACGGAAGCGCGTATATACGCAACATCAGTGAAGTAAAAGCGCGTATGCAAACTAGGGTTTGCTGAAGCAAAGGGTATGAAATATCTGATCTGTTCTGCTGTGTTTCTGCTATCTGATCTATGTTTATAAGTATCTCGTTGGTGATGTATTTTTGTGCTTGGGTGCTATGGAAAGGGTTCAAATGAAATACGATGAAACGTGGCCTACAAGTATTGTTCTATTGAAGTTGTTGGATCCGTTGTGATAATTGATGAAACGTGGTCCGAAGGGGTGTCAAGGTTGCAGCCTTCTGGGCCGGGGGGGGTTGTAGCTACCTTCCAGGAGAGGGTGGTAAACGAGTCGGGGGCGTAGCTCCTTCCAGAGAGGCCGGTAAACGAGTCGTGGGTTGTAGCTCCCTTCCAGGTGAGGCTGGTAAACGAGATCGGGGGGTCGTAGCTCCCTTCCAGGAGAGGCCGGTAAACGAGTCAGGGGGTTGGAGCTCCCTTCCAGGAGAGGCTGGTAAACGAGCGCAGGTGGGTGCCTGCGTGCTGGTCAAGTCTGCGCCAGCACATATGTTGTAAGATTTTTTCTCTATAATAAAATATTGAAGGCTGAGCAACTGCAGCGGTGGTTTTCTCCCGATTTGGGTTTCCACCTAAAAATCCTGGTGTTCATGTGTGATGCTTTGTGTGATGGTTTATTCTGTTATTGCTGCACCTATTTATTGTTTATTGAGCATCTGATGAATGAATGATGGAATAATATAAGTAAAGATTTAATGACTGATCTAGATCTTTGTGTATACGCTAGTTGCATAAAGGGGATCCGCGTATATACGCTAGTTTACTGAAGGAAAGTAGCGTATGGGTTTTAAGGAATGAAAAAGTAAAAAGATTTGATTATGCAGAAAATACTGATTTACCCCCCCCCTCTCAGTATTTTTCCCAACAATTGGTATCAGAGGAGGTCCTTGTGCAGAAGCTTGATCGCTTAAAGGAGATCCGTCGCAATGGGAAGTCAAGAAGGAGTAATGTCTATAAAGCCACCTCTATTCAATGGAAGCAATCTGATATTCTGGAAGGTACGAACAAAAGCATATCTGCAAAGTCTTGGTGCATATGTATGGGCAATCGTGGAAGAAGGTTATCAATACCCGACAAGTATTCCTACTGATGCAGCTGAAAGGAAGAAGTATGAAATCAATGCCAAAGCAGTAAATGTCTTGTTAGGAAGCATGTCTGAATCAGAATTTGCTAAAGTGATGCAGCTACATTCAGCAAAAGAAATATGAGACAAAATCATTCTAAGCTATGAAGGAGACACAAAGGTAAAAAGTGCAAAACTCCAAACTCTTAGAATTGAATATGAAAATTTGAAGATGCATAGTGATGAGAGTGTTGCCAGTTTCTTTCTTCGTCTGGATGATATTGTAAATCGAATGAGAAATTTGGGTGAAACCATAACTGATACTACTCTGGTGGAAAAGGTCTTAATATCCTTGACTTCAAAATTTGACTTTAAAGTTTCAGCTATTGAAGAAAGGCAAGATCTGCAAACGCTTACTATTGTTCAATTACATGGTACTCTGACTGCTTTTGAAATGAGACAAGGAGGTCCTTCTCAAATAGGAGAAGCTGCTTTTAAGGCATCTACAAAAGGAAAGGAAAAGGAAGTTGTCAAAGAATCCAATGATATATCCGATGAAGAAGAAGCAAATTTCGTGAGAAAGCTCCAACTAGGTACCGGAAGATTCAAAGGTAAGCTTCCCTTCAAATGTTTTCGAGTGTGGAAAAGTTGGTCATTATGCTGCAAAATGTCCTTATAAAGGAAAAGAAGTAGTAAGAAGGAATAAGAACCGATCTAGCTCTAAGAAAAGTTACTATACTAATGAAGATAGTGATGGGTCATCTAATAGTGAGGAAGAATGTGAAGAAGATCTTAGACTTCTCATGGCATTTGAACAAAAAGAAGAAAAGTATACTTTTATGGATGCTCTAGAGGAAAACGATTTTCTTGAAGAAAATAATCAACTCAAACTTCGCTTAGAATATTACAAAATTCCCTTAGAAGAACAAAAGATAATCAGAGAGACCATTGAAAAACAGCTTGAAGAAGCAAAGAAACATATTGAAAAACTAGAATGTGAAGTGGTAAGTCAAAGAAAAGAAGTTGAGAAAGCAAAAACCTTGAATCTTAGATTTGCTAAAGGATCTGAAACCTTGGATGAGATCATCAAGGTACAACGTTCTCCTCTTATAAAGACAGGTCTTGGATATACCGGAGAATCTTCTCAAACTTCAGCACCAAACTATCTGAAAGCAGTTACAGGTGGTTTACATCATTCAGTCACTCATCAAGGGAATAAAGGATCTCTACAGGGAAAGCAGGACCATCTCAATTCAAGGTACACTAACAGGGATAGCTTTCAAAGACACTACAACCAACAGGTAAATTCAAATAGAAGATTCCATGATCGCAGAAATTTCTACTTCAATGGGCAATGTTTCACTTGTCACAATTTTCGTCATAAAGCTATTCAATGTGTTGCATATAAAACCATCATGACAAGAGAAGCAAGAAAGAAAAGGTTGGATACTGAACCAAAGAAGAATACCTATAACAATTTTTCTCCTCTTCAAAGTGAAGTTGAATGTACTTATTTCAATAACTTTGGCCATGAAGAATCTGAATGCAGGAACAAGATCCAGCCAAAAGAACATGTTCCCTCAAGCTCTAAAGTGTGGAAAAAGAAAGAACCGCCAATTGAAAATTGTGGGATAGCATTATTTGCAGAAGGTGAAGAAAATCAATGGTACATCGATAGTGGGTGCTCAAGACACATGACAGGTGACAAAAGCAAACTTCATACTTATAATGCTCTAGAAAAGGAAAAGAAAGTTACATTTGGAAATGATACTCCTGCTATAATTAAAGGAAAAGGGTCAGTATTTCTAAAAGAAAAAGTGAAGGCTAAAGATGTTATGTATGTGGATGGATTAAGGCATAACCTGTTAAGTGTTAGTCAAATGTGTGATCAAGGAGCAGAAGTGGTCTTCAGTTCCAAAGAATGTGTGGTTCGTGATCTTGATACAGGTAAAATCATTATAAAAGGAAAAAGAAATCCAAGCAACCTATATGTACTAAACGGCATAGATCACTGTTACTTGAGCAAGTCTTCAGAAAATTGGTTATGGCATAGAAGGCTGGGGCATCTGAGTTTCTCTCAAATCAACAAAGCAAGCAGACTTCAAGCTATTCATGATCTTCCCAAGATCAATCTTCCAGAAAGTACCATATGCAAATCTTGTCAATTTGGTAAGCAGACCAGAGTTTGATTTAATGCCAAAGAAGGATCATCAAGTAAGCCTCTTGAACTCATTCATACTGACATCTGTGGACCTATGAGGAAAAATTCATTACGTGGGGAAGAATACTATATCCTATTTATTGATGATTACTCCAGAATGTGTCATATCGCGTTTATTAAACACAAAGATGAAGCTTTTGAAAAATTTCAGAATTTCAAAGCATTGGTAGAAAATGAATTGGATTTAAAAATCAAGTGTCTTAGATCTAATCGAGGAGGAGAATATTCATCAAATGAATTCTTTGAATTTTGTGAACAACATGGGATTAAAAGACAGCTCTCTATAGTAGGCACTCCACAACAAAATGGTGTAGCAGAAAGAATGAATAGAACAATTGTTCAAATGGCTAGAGCTATGCTTGCTGACTCTAATGTTCCTGACATGTTCTGGAGTGAAGCAACACGTGCAACAGTTAACATTCTCAACAAGGCTCATGTTCGGGTAAATAGTGACAAAACTCCATATGAACTCTGGTATGGTAATTCTCCCACTGTGAAGCATTTTAAAGTTTTTGGAAGTAGATGCTTTATCAAAAATAATGATGAAAAGCTTGGCAAGTTTGAACCTAGATCAGATGAAGGGATACTTCTTGGTTATTCATCTTCAAGCAAAGCATTCACATGTTACAATAAGAGGCTTCAAAAGGTTGTTGAATGTATTGATGTTGTTATTGATGAGTCTCCTACAGCTCCTAAAGAAGAAAAACAAACAACAAAAGAAGATGATAGCGACATATGGCCTTCTACATCAGATGGAAATGATTTAGACAGTGAATCCAATGAAGAACCTGAAAATGATCTATCTGAAAAAGCTCCATCCAGATACGTTCAAAAGAATCATCCTGAATCTCAGATTATGGGAGACAAGGAATCAGGTGTACGAACAAGGAGAAATTTTGTGGGATCTTCTAGTCATCAGGCACTTCTATCCACAATTGAACCACACAATGTCAAGGAAGCTAGCCAAGATGAATGCTGGAACCAAGCCATGAATGAAGAGATTGATCAAATTGAAAAGAATGACACTTGGGATTTGGTACCCAGACCACATGATAAAAATGTCATTGGAACTAAATGGATCTTCAAGAACAAGTTAAATGAGAAGGGGGAGTGTAAGAAACAAAGAATAAAAGCTAGACTGCTTGCAAAGGGTATTCTCAACAAGAAGGTGCTAGACTTTGAAGAACTTTTGCTCCCGTAGCTTAGACTTGGAAGCCATAAGAATGTTTCTGCTTTTTCAGCTAACAACAAATCAAAGTTTATCAAATGGATGTTAAATATGGCTTTTCTAATGGTGAGTCAAGAAGAAGAAGTATATATAGAACAACCTAAGGATTCATTTTGGGAAATGATGAAAATCTTGTTTGTAGACTTAAAAAGGCTCTATATGGTCTCAAACAAGCTCCAAGGGCTTGGTATTATCATCTTGACAAATATCTTCATCAACAAGGTTTTTTAAAAGGGTTCGATAGCAACTTATACACAAAAATTGAAAATGATAAACTATTGATTGTGGTTGTATATATGTTGATGATATCATTTTGGGAGCAACGAAGAATCTTTTGAGTCAAAAATTTGATTCTATCATGCAGCAAGAATTTGAAATGTCTTTACTTGGGGAACTAACATTCTTTCTTGGCTTGCAAGTGCATCAAAAGGCAAATGGTATTTTCCTATCTCAAGCAAAGTATCTTAAGCAAATTATGAAGAAGCATGGCATGGAAGAATGCAAACCTGTAAGTACACCAATGATAACCGGATGCAGTCTCAGTTCTAATGATGATTCTCCCACAGTGAATCAACCAGAGTACAGATCGATGATAGGAAGCTTACTTTATCTCACTGGGACTAGACTAGACATTATGCATGCTGTTGGGATTGTTGGACGATTCCAAGCTAATCCAAAATAGTCTCATCTTCAGGCAGTTAAAATAATATTCAAATATCTTCAAGGAACTCAAGACTTTGGTCTATGGTATCCAAGGAATGTTGATCTTACTCTTCATGCTTACACTGATGCAGATTGGGCTGGAAGTGTTGATGATCGGAAAAGCACTAGTGGTGGTGCATTTTACATGGGGCCCCGGTTAGTATCTTGGTTCAGCAAGAAGCAAAATTCTATTTCCTTATCAACAGCTGAAGCAAAGTATGTAGCTGCCGCATCTTGTTTCACTCAACTCCTATGGATGATGCAAACCTTGCAAGATTTTCAAATCAAATGTGCAACTCCTATCTCCATTATGTGTGATAATACACGTGCCATAAGTATCTCAAATAATCTTGTTATGCATTCGAAGACCAAGCACATTCCCATCAAATATCACTTCCTACGTGAACAAGTGCTTGAGAAAAAAGTGAAGTTGGAGTATGTTACCTCAAAAGAACAAGTTGCTAATATCTTTACCAAACCTCTGCCCAGGGAAGCGTTCGAGTATCTAAGACAGAAGCTGGGAGTGTTCTCTGCCAGTCAAAATAACAAATCTGCATAAATTTTAGAAGATGGATTGGGATACGCGGGTTTCCTGAAACACAGTCGCGTATGTACGCGAGTTCCTGCACAGAAAACCGCGTATGTCTGATTGCTGACAATTTTTGCTTGGAGTCAACTCTTTTCAGCACAGCTGCAGTGTTGTTTGGTATCTTTGATACTGTTTGGTATCTCTGGTGGTTTTCCAGTTCTCATAATTCTTTTCTAATGATTTAATGAAGATGCCTTGATGATTTGTTGATAAAAGTGTTCAGGATGCACAAACTAAGGGGGAGCCTTAGTCATATGAAACGGATTCTTGGATGCACAGATTCAGGGGGAGCATTAGCGTTGCTGAGTATAATGCATTGTTGGCGTTATGATGGTTCTAAAATATGTTCTCTTTCTTGAGGCCTTTCTGGTGTTGGTATTGAATGGTCATTTTTGTAACTTGTTGAAAAGGTCTTGTTGAGACCCATGATGTAAAATTGTAATATTCAGTCATGTAAGGACTTGTAAATCTTGTAAACCCACTTGGTTGGGTAGCTGAGTCAAATTTTGTAAACCCACTTGGTTGGGTAGTTGAGTTGAAATGTGTAAACCCACTTGGTTGGGTACTTGAGTCTCCTATGTAAATCCACTTGGTTGGATATTTGATGCAAGTATGAGTCTTTGGTGATAGGAAGTTCATAGCATCATGTACTTTATTGAAAAATATGTTTGAAGGTTCAGCATGAACTCAGGGGGAGCTTGGTCACTTCAGTATATATCAGATCTGCAGAACGCTTCTTCTACATAAGGAGAAAAGGGGAGAGTATGTTGGTTTTGATCCGCCCTTTGCCCTTGATGTCAAAGGGGGAGGACATGGTGTTTGAATGAAGAGAAAGAATGGTGTCAAAAATGGAGAGAGTGACATGGTGTCATGGCATTTTAATGTACCTATCTGTTGTGGTAACCAAACACCATCGTGGTTTGCCATCAAGTCCAAAGGGGGAGATTGTTGGCAATATGATGCAGAGTGTTGTCCTTGATGGCAACCCACTGAATGGAGATGAAGACATGCGACTGTTGACTTGTGTTGTCCTTGATGGCAATACATCCGATGAAGTTATTCTTGACTTAATGAACTTGGTAAATGATGTAAATCTGATGTGATATGATGTTTGTTAGCAATATGGTGCTGAGTGTTGTCCTTAAATGGCAACCCATTTGATGAAGATGATGACAACTTACTTGATGAAGTTGTGCTTGATAGAATATGTTCTTGATGAGCCAAATATGATGTATCTACAAAGGTGTACAAAAGGCAGTGAAGAAAAGAAGTCAGCATGTGCTCAATCTTGATGAAAACGTATGTCTCTATGAATACGCGGATATGTCTAGGGGAAGTCGCGTATGCACGCGGGAAAGAACGTGATAAGTTGCGTATGTGAAAAAAAGCGCTCAAAAAGTGCAAAAATAGGGGCTCGTGGTATTGAAGACTCATGGTATTGATTTGGCTCGTGGTATTGAAGGCTCATGGTATTGCTTTGGCCCGTGGTATTGAAGGCTGATGGTATTGCTTTGACCCGTGGTATTGAAAAAGGATAAACCTATATAAGGAGAAGAAATTCATTGTGCAAATTATGAGAGTGGGTGCAAGATGTCCGAGCTTGAATGAATACTTCTCTCTGAAGTATATCTGAATGGAAAGGGTTACAGTTTGATGATAGATCTAAATCTGTGATGCACCAATGATGTGAATATGTGACTTAGATCTCGAAATACTTTGTATTTGCTAGATCCGATTATGGAAGGCTTGGGGATTCCTGATGAGGCGAACATCTAGGCGAACATCTGTCTGAAGTAAAAGGGTAAATCTGAACTGAATATCTGATCTGAAGAAGTATGCTGCTCTGTAATGATTGAAGATCTATACGCTACTTCGCCGCAGAGGAAGCGCGTATATACGCGGCTTCGCTGAAGAGAAAGCGCGTATGCGCAATAAAATACATACAGAGGTATACGCTGGTCTGTGTGGATCGAGCACATATATACGTCGACACGTGAAGTAAAAGCGCGTATGCAACGCAGGGTTTGGCCGGCCAGTGGCATGAAATATCCGATCCGTTCGTGTTTCTACTATCTGATCTGTGTTGATAAGTATCTGTTGGTGATGTATGCTTGTGCTTAAAAGTATGGAAAGGGTTCAGTCTGGAAATATGATGAAACGTGGCCTACAAGTATTGTTCTATTGAAGTTGTTGGAGCCAGTGTGAAAATTGATGAAACGTGGTCCGAAGGGGTGCTGAAGGTTGTAGCCTTCAGTCAGGGGGTTGTAGCTCCCTTCCAGGAGAGGCTGGTAAACGAGTCAGTCGTAGCTCCGTTCAGAGAGGTCAAATGAGTCGTGGGAGCTCCCTTCCGAGAGGCCGGTAAACGAGTCGTGGGGTCGTAGCTCCCTTCCAGGTGAGGCTGGTAAACGAGTCAGTGGGTTGGAGCTCCCTTCCAGGAGAGGCTGGTAAACGAGCGCAGGTGGGTGCCTGCGTGCTGGTCAAGTCTGCGCCAGCACATATGTTGTAACATGTTTTCTCTATAATAAAATATTGAAGGCTGAGCAACCGCAGCGGTGGTTTTCTCCCGACTTGGGTTTCCACCTAAAAATCCTGGTGTTCATGTGTGATGCTTTGTGTGATGGTTTATTCTGTTCTTACTGCACCTGTTTACTGTTTATTTAACATCTGATGAATGAATGATGGAATAATATAAGTAAAGATTTAATGACAGATCTAGATCTTTGTGTATACGCTAGTTTCATAAAGGGGATCCGTGTATATACGCTAGTTTACTGAAGGAAAGTAGTGTATGGGTTTTAAGGAATGAAAAAGTAAAAAGTTTTGATTATGCAGTAAATACTGATTCACCCCCCCCTCTCGCATTTTTCCCAACAATTGGTATCGCAGGAGGTCCTTGTGCGTAAGCTTGATCGCTTAAAGGAGATCCTCACGTAAATGGGAAGTCATTAGCGAGTAATGTCTATAAAGCCACCTCTATTCAATGGAAGCAACTGATATTCCGGAAGGTACGTACAAAATCATATCCTAAAAGTCTCGCGTATGTATGGGCAATCGTGGAAGAAGGTTATCAATACCCGACAAGTATTCCTACTGATGCAGCTGAAAGGAAGAAGTATGAAATCAATGCCAAAGCAGTGAATGTCTTATTAGGAAGCATGTCTGAACCAGAATTCACTAAAGTGATGCAGCTAAATTCAGCAAAAGAAATATGGGACAAAATCATTTTGAGCTATGAAGGATATACAAAGGTAAAAAGTGCAAAACTCCAAACTCTTAGAATTGAATATGAAAATTTGAGGATGCATAGTGATGAAAGTATTGCCAGTTTATTTTTACGTCTAGATGATATTGTAAATCGAATGAGAAATTTGGGTGAAACCATAGCCGATACTACTCTGGTGGAAAAAGTCTTAAGATCTTTGACTTCAAAATTTGACTCTAAAGTTTCAGCTATTGAAGAAAGGGAAGATCTGCAAACTCTTACTGTTGTTCAATTACATGGTATCCTGACTACTTTTGAAATGAGACAAGGAGGTCCTTCTCAAATAAGAGAAGTCGCTTTAAGGCATCTACAAAAGGAAAGGAAAAGGAAGTTGTCAAAGAATCATCCATTTATATATCCGATGAAGAAGAAGCAAATTTCGTGAGAAAGCTCCAACTAGGTATTGGAAGATTCAAAGGTAAGCTTCCCTTCAAATGTATTGAGTGTGGAAAATTTGGTCATTATGCTGCAAAATGTCCTTATAAAGGAAAAGAAGTAGTAAGAAGGAATAAGAACTGATCTAGCTCTAAGAATAAGAAAAGTTACTATACTAATGAAGATAGTGATGGGTCATCTAATAGTGAGGAAGAATGCGAAGAAGATCTTAGACTTCTCATGGAATTTGAACAAAAAGAAGAAAAGGATAATTTTATGGATGCTCTAGAGGAAAACGATTTTCTTGAAGAAAATAATCAACTCAAAATACGCTTAGAAGATTACAAAATTCTCTTAGAATAACAAAAGATAATCAGAGAGACCATTGAAAAGCAGCTTGAAGAAGCAAAGAAACATATTGAAAAACTAGAATGTGAAGTGGTAAGTCAAAGAAAATAAGTTGAGAAAGAAAAAACCTTGAATCTTAGATTTGCTAAAGGATCTGAAACCTTAGATGAGATTATCAAGGTACAACGTTCTTTCTTATAAAGACAAAGTCTTTAAGTCTTGGATATACCGGAGAATCTTCTCAAACTTCAGCACCAAACTATCTAAAAGCAGCTACAGGTGGTTTACTACTTTCAGCCACTCAGCAAGGGAATAAAGGATCTCTACAGGGAAAGCAGGACCATCTCAATTCAAGGAACACTAACAGGGATAGCTTTCAAAGATGCTACAACCAACAAGTAAATTCAAATAGAAGATTCCATGATCGCAAAAATTTCTACTTCAATGGGCAATGTTTCACATGTCACAATTTTGGTCATAAAGTTGCTCAATGTGTTGCATATAAAACCATCATGACAAGAGAAGCAAGAAAGAAAAGGCTGGATACTGAACCAAAGAAGAATACCTATAACAATTTTTCTCCTCTTCAAAGTGAATTTGAATGGCTCTCTCAGAATAACTTTGGCCATGAAGAATCTGAATGCAGGAGCAAAGTCCAGCCAAAACAACATTTTCCTTCAAGTTCCAAAGTATGGAAAAAGAAGGAATTACAGGTTGCAAATTGTGGGATAGCGTTATTTGCAGAAGGTGAAGAAAATAAATGGTACATTGATAGTGGATGCTCAAGACACATGACAGGTGATAAAAGCAAACTTCTTGCATATAATGCTCTAGAAAAGGAAAAAAAAGTTACATTTGGAAATGATACTCCTGCTGTAATTAAAGGAAAAGGGTCTGTGTTTCTAAAAGAAAAGGTGAAGGCTATTGATGTCATGTATGTGGATGGATTAAGGCATAACCTGTTAAGTGTAAGTCAAATGTGTGATCAAGGAGCAGAAGTGGTCTTCAGTTCCAAAGAATGTGTGGTTCGTGATCTTGATACAGGTAAAATCATTATAAAAGGAAAAAGAAATCCAAACAACCTGTATGTACTAAACAACATAGATCAATGTTACTTGAGCAAGTCTTCATAAAATTGGTTATGGCATAGAAGGCTGGGGCATCTGAGTTTCTCTCAAATCAACAAAGCAAGCAGAATTCAAGCTGTTCGTGATCTTCCCAAGATCAATCTTCCAGAAAGTACCATATGCAAATCTTGTCAATTTGGTAAGCAGACCAGAGTTCGATTTAATGCCAAAGAAGGATCATCAAGTAAGCCTCCTTAAGTCATTCATACTGACATCTGTGGACCTATGAGGAAAAATTCATTACGTGGGGAAGAATACTATATCCTATTTATTGATGATTACTCCAGAATGTGTCATATCGCGTTTATTAAACACAAAGATGAAGCTTTTGAAAAATTTCAGAATTTCAAAGCATTGGTAGAAAATGAATTGGATTTAAAAATCTAGTGTCTTAGATCTGATCGAGGAGGAGAATATTCATCAAATGAATTCTTTGAATTTTGTGAACAACATGGGATTAAAAGACAGTTCTCTGTAGCAGGCACTCCACAACAAAATGGTGTAGAAGAAAGAATGAATAGAACAATTGTTCAAATGGCTAGAGCTATGCTTGCTGACTCTAATGTTCCTGACATATTCTGGAGTGAAGCAACACGTGCAGCAGTTAACATTCTCAACAAGGCTCATGTTCGGGTAAATAGTGACAAAACTCCATATGAACTCTGGTATGGTAATTCTCCCACTGCGAAGCATTTTAAAGTTTTTGGAAGTAGATGCTTTATCAAAAATAATGATGAGAAGCTTGGCAAGTTTGAACCTAGATCAGATGAAGGGATACTTCTTGGTTACTCATCTTAGAGCAAAGCATTCACATGTTACAATAAGATGCTTCAAAAGGTTGTTGAATGTATTGATGTTGTTATTGATGAGTCTCCTGCAGCTCCTAAAGAAGAAAAACAAACAAAAAAAGAAGATGATAGCGATATATGGCCTTCTACATCAGATGGAAATGATATAGACAGTGAATCCAATGAAGAACCTGAAAATGATCTATCTGAAAAAGCTCCATCCAGATACGGCATTCACATGTTACAATAAGAGGCTTCAAAAGGTTGTTGAATGTATTGATGAGTCTCCTGCAGCTCCTAAAGAAGAAAAACAAACAACAAAAGAAGATGATATCGACATATGGCCTTCTACATCAGATGGAAATGATATAGACAGTGAATCCAATGAAGAGCTTGAAAAAGATCTATCTGGAAAAGCTCCATCCAGATACGTTCAAAAGAATCATCCTAAATCTCAGATTATGGGAGACAAGGAATCAGGTGTACGAACAAGGAGAACTTTTGTGGGATCTTCTAGTCATCAGACACTTCTATCCACAATTGAACCACTCAATGTCAATCAAGCTAGCAGAGATGAAAGTTGGAACCAAGCCATGAATGAAGAGATTGATCAAATTGAAAAGAATGACACTTGGGATTTGGTACCAAGACCACATGATAAAAATGTCATTGGAACTAAATGGATCTTCAAGAACAAGTTAAATGAGAATGGGGATGTTGAAGAAACAAATCTAGGACTGGTTTGCAAAGGGTATTCTCAACAAAGGTATAGACTTTGAAGAAATCATGCCTCGTAGCTAGACTTGCTAGCAGTGCAAGCCATAAGAATGTTTCTTGCTTTTTCAAGTTATCAACAAATCAAAGTTTATCAAATGGATGTTAAATCTGCCTTTCTTAATGGTGATCTAGAAGAAGAACTATATATAGAACAACCGGAAGGATTCATTTTGGGAAATGATGAAAATCTTGTTTGTAGACTTAAAAAGGCTCCATATGGTCTCAAACAAGCTCCAAGGGCTTGGTATTATCGTCTTGACAAATATCTTCATCAACAAGGTTTTTTAAAAGGGTCTGCTGATAGCAACTTATACATAAAAATTGAAAATGATAAACTATTGATTGTGGTTATATATGTTGATGATATCATTTTTGGGAGCAACGAAGAATCTTTGAGTCAAAAATTTTCTTCTGTCATGCAGCAAGAATTTGAAATGTCTTTACTTGGGGAACTAACATTCTTTCTTGGCTTGCAAGTGCATCAAAAGGAAAATGGTATTTTCCTATCTCAAGAAAAGTATCTTAAGAAAATTTTGAAGAAGTATGGCATGGAAGAATGCAAACCTGTAAGTACACCAATGATAACCAGATGCAATCTCAGTTCTCATGATGATTCTCCCACGGTGAATCAACCTGAATACAGATCAATGATAGGAAGTCTACTTTATCTCATTGGGACTAGACCAGACATTATGCATGCAGTTGGGATTGTTGGAAGATTCCAAGCTAATCCAAAAGAGTCTCACCTTCAGGCTGTTAAAATAATTTTCAAATATCTACAAGGAACTCAAGACTTTGGTCTATGGTATCCAAAGAATGCTGATCTTACTCTTCATGCTTACACTGATGCAGATTGGGCCGTAAATGTTGATGATCTAAAAGCACTAGTGCACTAGCGGTGGTGCATTTTACATCGTCTCGTTTAGTATCTTGGTTCGAAACAAGAAGAAAATTCTATTGCCTTATCAACAACAAGCAGAGTATGTAGCTGCTACATCTTGTTGCACTCAACTCCTATGGATGATGCAAACCTTGCAAGATTTTCAAATCAAATGTGCAACTCCTATCTCCATTATGTGTGATAATACAATTGCCATCAATATCTCAAAGAATCCTGTTATGCATTCGAAAACCAAGCACATTCCCATCAAATATCATTTCCTACGTGAACAAGTGCTTGAGCAAAAAGTGAAGTTGGAGTATGTTACCTCCAAAGAAAAAGCTGCTGATATCTTTACCAAACCTTTGCCCAGGGAAGCGTTCGAGTATCTAAGAAAGAAGCTGGGAGTGTTCTCTGCCAGTCAAAAGAAAAAATCTGCATAAATTTTAGAAGATGGCTTGGGATACGCGGGTTTCCTGAAACATAGTCGCGTATGTACGCGAGTTCCTGCACATAAAACCGCGTATGTTTGGTTGCTGAAAATTTTTGGTTGGTTCAGCGCTCTTCAGCACAGCTGCAGTGCTGTTTGGTATCTCTAATACTGATTGGTATCTCTGGTGGTGTTCCGGGGCCTCTCATAATTCTTTTCTAATGATTTAATGAAGATTCCTTGATGATTTGTTGATAAAAGTGTTCAGGATGCACAAACTAAGGGGGAGCCTTAGTCATATGAAACGGATTCTTGGATGCACAAATTCAGGGGGAGCATTAGCGTTGCTGAGTATAATGCATTGTTGGCATTATAATGGTTCTAAAATATTTTCTCTTTCTTGAGGACTTTCTGGTGTTGGTATTGAATGGTCATTTTTGTAACTTGTGGAAAAGGTCTTGATTGAGACCCATGATGTAAAATTGTAATATTTATTCATGTAAGGACTTGTAAATATTGTAAACCCACTGGTTGGGTAGCTGAGGTCAAATTTTGTAAACCCAATTTGGTTGGGTAGTTGAGTTGAAATGTGTAAACCCACTTGGTTGGGTACTTGAGTCTCATATGTAAATCCACTTGGTTGGATAGTTGATGTAAGTATGAGTCTTTGGTGATAGGAAGTTCATAGAGTCATGTACTTCATTGAAAAATTTGTTTGAAGATTCAACATGAACTCAGGGGGAGCTTGGTCACTTCAGTATATATCAGATCTCGTTGTAATGTTTTTTCCATGAGGAGCAGTGGGGCCCTTCTCAGATAGTTTGATCCGCCCTTTGCCCTTGATGTCAAAGGGGGAGAGTGACATGGTGTTTGAATGAAGAGAAAGAATGTTGTCAAAAATGGAGAGAGTGACATGGTGTCATGGTATTCTTAATGTACCTATCTGTTGTGGTGAGCAAACACCATCGTGGTTGCCATCAAGTCCAAAGGGGGAGATTGTTGGAAATATGATGCAGAGTGTTGTCCTTGATGGCAACCCACTGAATGAAGATGAAGACATGTGACTGTTGACATGTGTTGTCCTTGATGGCAATCCACCTGATGAAGTTATTCTTGACTTGATAGACTTGGTAAATGATGTAAATATGATGTGATATGATGTTTGTTGACAATATGATGCTAAGTGTTGTCCTTGAAAGGCAACCCTCTTAATGAAGATGATGACAACTTACTTGGTGAAGTTGTGCTTGCTAGAATATGTTCCTGATAAGCTAAATATGATGTATCTACAGTGTGTATAGAAGGCAGTGAAGAAAAGAAGTCAGCATGTGCTCAATCTTGATGAAAAAGTATGTCTCTATGAATACGCGGATATGTCTAGGGGAAGTCGCGTATGCACGCGGGAAAGAATGTGATAAGTCGCGTATGTGAAAAAAGCGCTCAAAAAGTGCAAAAACAGGGGCCCGTGGTATTGAAGACTCATGGTATTGATTTGGCTCGTGGTATTGAAGGCTCATGGTATTTCTTTGGCCCGTGGTATCGAAGGCTCATGGTATTGCTTTGACCCGTGGTATTGAAAAAGGATAAACCTATATAAGGAGAAGAAATTCATTGTGCAAATCATGAGTGTGGGTGCAAGATGTCTGAGCTTGAATGAATACTTCTCTCTGAAGTATATTTGAATGGAAAGGGTTACACTTGAATGATAAATCTGAATGTATGATGCACCAATGATGAAGAAGGGGATCTAGATCTGAATTGCTCTTGTATTTGCTAGATCTGCTTATGGAAGGCCTAGATCTGTGATGAGGCGAACATCTAGGCGAACATCTCTCTGAAGAAAGGGTATCTGAATCGAATATCTGATCTCGAAGAAGTATGTCGCTCTATAACGATTGAAGATCTATACGCTACTTCGCTGCAGAGGAAGCGCGTATATACGCGGATTCGATGAGGTGGAAGCGCGTATGCGCAATAAAATACATACAGAGGTATACGCTTGTCCGTGTGGACGGAAGCGCGTATATACGCAACATCAGTGAAGTAAAAGCGCGTATGCAAACTAGGGTTTGCTGAAGCAAAGGGTATGAAATATCTGATCTGTTCTGCTGTGTTTCTGCTATCTGATCTATGTTTATAAGTATCTGTTGGTGATGTATTTTTGTGCTTAAAAGTATGGAAAGGGTTCAGTCTGGAAATATGATGAAACGTGGCCTACAAGTATTGTTCTATTGAAGTTGTTGGATCCAGTGTGATAATTGATGAAACGTGGTCCGAAGGGGTGCTGAAGGTTGTAGCCTTCAGTCAGGGGGTTGTAGCTTCCTTCCAGGAGAGGCTGGTAAATGAGATCGGGGGGTCGTAGCTCCCTTCCAGGAGAGGCCGGTAAATGAGTCGGGGGGTCGTAGCTCCCTTCCAGGAGAGGCTGGTAAACGAGTCAGGGGGTCGTAGCTCCCTTCCAGGAGAGGCTGGTAAACGAGTCAGGGGGTTGGAGCTCCCTTCCAAGAGATGCTGGTAAACGAGCGTAGGTGGGTGCCTGCGTGCTGGTCAAATCTGCTCCAGCACATATGTTGTAAGATTTTTTCTCTATAATAAAATATTGAAGGCTGAGCAACTACAGCGGTGGTTTTCTCCCGATTTGGGTTTCCACCTAAAAATCCTGATGTTCATGTGTGATGCTGTGTGTGATGGTTTATTCTATTCTTACTGCACCTGTTTACTGTTTATTGAACATCTGATGAATGAATGATGGAATAATATAAGTAAAGATTTAAAGACAGATCTAGATCTTTGTGTATACGCTAGTTTCATAAAGGGGATCCGCGTATATACGCTAGTTTACTAAAGGAAAGTAGCGTATGGGTTTTAAGGAATGAAAAAGTAAAAAGTTTTGATTATGCAGTAAATACTGATTCACCCCCCCCTCTCAGTATTTTTCCCAACAATTGGTATCAGAGGAGGTCCTTGTGCAGAAGCTTGATCGCTTAAAGGAGATCCGTCGCAATGGGAAGTCAAGAAGGAGTAATGTCTATAAAGCCACCTCTATTCAATGGAAGCAATCTAATATTCTAGAAGGTACGTACAAAAGCATATCTGCAAAGTCTTGGTGCAGATGTATGGGCAATCGTGGAAGAAGGTTATCAATACCCGACAAGTATTCCTACTGATGCAGCAGAAAGGAAGAAGTATGAAACCAATGCCAAAGCAGTAAATGTCTTTCTAGGAAGCATGTCTGAATCAGAATTTGCTAAAGTGATGCAGCTACATTCAGCAAAAGAAATATGGGACAAAATCATTCTAAGCTATGAAGGAGACACAAAGGTAAAAAGTGCAAAACTCCAAACTCTTAGAATTGAATATGAAAATTTGAAGATGCATAATGATGAGAGTGTTGCCAGTTTCTTTCTTCGTCTGGATGATATTGTAAATCGAATGAGAAATTTGGGTGAAACCATAACTGATACTAATCTGGTGGAAAAGGTCTTAATATCCTTGACTTCAAAATTTGACTCTAAAGTTTCAGCTATTGAAGAAAGGCAAGATCTGCAATCGCTTACTATTGTTCAATTACATGGTACTCTGACTGCTTTTGAAATGAGACAAGGAGGTCCTTCTCAAATAAGAGAAGTTGCTTTTAAGGCATCTACAAAAGGAAAGGAAAAAGAAGTTGTCAAAGAATCCAGCTATATATCCGATGAAGAAGAAGCAAATTTCGTGAGAAAGCTCCACCTAGGTACTGGAAGATTCAAAGGTAAGCTTCCCTTCAAATGTTTTGAGTGTGGAAAAGTTGGTCATTATGCTGCAAAATGTCCTTATAAAGGAAAAGAAGTAGTAAGAAGGAATAAGAACCGATCTAGCTCTATGAAAAGTTACTATACTAATGAAGATAGTGATGGGTCATCTAATAGTGAGGAAGAATGTGAAGAAGATCTTAGACTTCTCATGGCATTTGAACAAAAAGAAGAAAAGTATACTTTTATGGATGCTCTAGAGGAAAACGATTTTCTTGAAGAAAATAATCAACTCAAACTTCGCTTAGAATATTACAAAATTCCCTTAGAAGAACAAAAGATAATCAGAGAGACCATTGAAAAACAGCTTGAAGAAGCAAAGAAACATATTGAAAAACTAGAATGTGAAGTGGTAAGTCAAAGAAAAGAAGTTGAGAAAGCAAAAACCTTGAATCTTAGATTTGCTAAAGGATCCGAAACCTTAGATGAGATCATCAAGGTACAACGTTCTCCTCTTATAAAGACAGGTCTTGGATATACCGAAGAATCTTCTCAAACTTCAGCACCAAACTATCTAAAAGCAGTTACAGGTGGTTTACATCATTCAGCCACTCAGCAAGGGAATAAAGGAACTCTACAGGGAAAGCAGGACCATCTCAATTCAAGGAACACTAACAGGGATAGCTTTCAAAGACACTACAACCAATAGGTAAATTCAAATAGAAGATTCCATGATCGCAGAAATTTCTACTTCAATGGGCAATGTTTCACTTGTCACAATTTTGGTCATAAAGCTATCCAATGTGTTTCATATAAAACCATCATGAAAAGAGAAGCAAGAAAGAAAATGTTGGATACTGAACCAAAGAAGAATACCTATAACAATTTTTCTCCTCTTCAAAGTGAAGTTGAATGCACTTATTGTAATAACTTTGGCCATGAAGAATATGAATGTAGGAACAAGATCCAGCCAAAAGAACATGTTCCCTCAAGCTCTAAAATATGGAAAAAGAAAGAACCACCAGTTGAAAATTGTGGGATAGCATTATTTTGCGTAAGGTGAAGAAAATCAATGGTACATCGATGTGAAGTATTGTAAAGACACATGACAAGTCAAAATCCTCAGCTTATAAATCATCATAAAGAAAAGGAAGATATTTGAAAATGATAACTGACTTAATTTGGTATGAAAAAGGAATAAGATCACCAGTGGAAAGTGAAGCATTAGGGACAGTGTATGTGGATGGATTAAGGCATAACCTGTTAAGTGTTAGTCAAATGTGTGATCAAGGAGCAGAAGTGGTCTTCAGTTCCAAAGAATGTGTGGTTCGTGATCTTGATACAGGTAAAATCATTATAAAAGGAAAAAGAAATCCAAGCAACCTATATGTACTAAACGGCATAGATCACTGTTACTTGAGCAAGTCTTCAGAAAATTGGTTATGGCATAGAAGGCTGGGGCATCTGAGTTTCTCTCAAATCAACAAAGCAAGCAGACTTCAAGCTATTCATGATCTTCCCAAGATCAATCTTCCAGAAAGTACCATATGCAAATCTTGTCAATTTGGTAAGCAGACCAGAGTTTGATTTAATGCCAAAGAAGGATCATCAAGTAAGCCTCTTGAACTCATTCATACTGACATCTGTGGACCTATGAGGAAAAATTCATTACGTGGGGAAGAATACTATATCCTATTTATTGATGATTACTCCAGAATGTGTCAGATCGGGTTTATTAAACACAAAGATGAAGCCTTTGAAAAATTTCAAAATTTCAAAGCACAGGTAGAAAATGAATTGGATTTAAAAATCAAGTGTCTTAGATCTGATCGAGGAGGAGAATATTCATCAAATGAATTCTTTGAATTTTGTGAACAACATGGCATTAAAAGACAGTTCTCTGTAGCAGGCACTCCACAACAAAATGGTGTAGCAAAAAGAATGAATAGAACAATTGTTCAAATGGCCAGAGCTATGCTTGCTGACTCTAATGTTCCTAACATGTTCTGGAGTGAAGCAGCACGTGCAGCAGTTAAAATTCTCAACAAGGCTCATGTTCGGGTAAACAGTGATAAAACTCCATATGAACTCTGGTATGGCAAATCTCCCACTGTAAAGCATTTTAAAGTTTTTGGAAGTAGATGCTTTATCAAAAATAATGATGAAAAACTTGGAAAGATTGACCCTAGATCAGATGAAGGGATACTTCTTGGTTACTCATCTTCAAGCAAAGCATTCACATGTTACAATAAGAGGCTTCAAAAGGTTGTTGAATGTATTGATGTTGTTATTGATGAGTCTCCTGCAGCTCCTAAAGAAGAAAAACAAAAAATAAAAGAAGATGATAGCGACATATGGCCTTCTACATCAGATGGAAATGATATAGACAGTGAATCCAATGAAGAGCCTGAAAATGATCTATCTGAAAAGGCTCCATCCAGATACGTTCAAAAGAATCATCCTGAATCTCAGATCATGGGAGACAAGGAATCAGGTGTACAAACAAGGAGAACCTTTGTGGGATCTTCTAGTCATCAGGCACTTCTATCCACAATTGAACCACTCAATGTCAATCAAGCTAGCAGAGATGAAAGTTGGAACCAAGCCATGAATGAAGAGATTGATCAAATTGAAAAGAATGACACTTGGGATTTGGTACTGAGACCACATGATAAAAATGTCATTGGAACTAAATGGATCTTCAAGAACAAGTTAAATGAGAATGGGGATGTTGTAAGAAACAAAGCTAGACTGGTTTGCAAAGGGTATACTCAACAAGAAGGTATATACTTTGAAGAAAATTTTGCTCCTATAGCTAGACTTGAAGCCATAAGAATGTTTCTTGCTTTTTCAAGTTATCAACAAATCAAAGTTTATCAAATGGATGTTAAATCTGCCTTTCTTAATGGTGATCTATAAGAAGAAGTATATATAGAACAACCGGAAGGATTCATTTTGGGAAATGATGCAAATCTTGTTTGTAGACTTAAAAAGGCTCTATATGGTCTCAAACAAGCTCCAAGGGCTTGGTATTATCATCTTGACAAATATCTTCATCAACAAGGTTTTTCAAAAGGGTCTGCGGATAGCAACTTATACACAAAAATTGAAAATGATAAACTATTGATTGTGGTTGTATATGTTGATGATATCATTTTTGGGAGCAACGAAGAATCTTTGAGTCAAAAATTTGCTTCTGTCATGCAGCAAGAATTTGAAATGTCTTTACTTGGGGAGCTAACATTCTTTCTTGGCTTGCAAGTGCATCAAAAGGCAAATGGTATTTTCCTATCTCAAGCAAAATATCTTAAGCAAATTCTGAAGAAGTATGGCATGGAAGAATGCAAACCTGTAAGTACACCAATGATAACCGGATGCAGTCTCAGTTCTAATGATGATTCTCCCACAGTGAATCAACTAGAGTACAGATCGATGATAGGAAGTTTACTTTATCTCACTGGGACTAGACCAGACATTATGCATGTTGTTGGGATTGTTGGACGATTCCAAGCTAATCCAAAATAGTCTCATCTTCAGGCTGTTAAAATAATATTCAAATATCTTCAAGGAACTCAAGACTTAGGTCTATGGTATCCAAGGAATGCTGATCTTACTCTTCATGCTTACACTGATGCAGATTGGGCTGGAAGTGTTGATGATCGGAAAAGCACTAGTGGTGGTGCATCCTACATGGGGCCCCGGTTAGTATCTTGGTTCAGCAAGAAGCAAAATTCTATTGCCTTATCAACAGCTGAAGCAGAGTATGTAGCTGCCGCATCTTGTTGCACTCAACTCCTATGGATGATGCAAACCTTGCAAGATTTTCAAATCAAATGTGCAACTCCTATCTCCATTATGTGTGATAATACAAGTGCCATCAATATCTCAAAGAATCCTATTATGCATTCGAAGACCAAGCACATTCCCATCAAATATCATTTCCTACGTGAACAAGTGCTTGAGGAAAAAGTGAAGTTGGAGTATGTTACCTCCAAAGAACAAGTTGCTGATATCTTTACCAAACCTCTGCCCAGGGAAGCATTCGAGTATCTAAGAAAAAAGCTGGGAGTGGTCTCTGCCAGTCAAAAGAACAAATCTGGTTGAAATTTAGAAGATGGCTTGGGATACGCGGGTTTCCTGAAACGCAGTCGCGTATACACGCGAGTTCCTGCACAGAAAACCGCGTATGTATGATTGCTGACAATTTTTGCTTGGAGTAAGCTCTTTTCAGCACAGCTGCAGTGCTGTTTGGTATCTCTGATACTGTTTGGTATCTCTGGTGGTGTTCCAGTTCTCATAATTCTGTTTCTAATGTTTTGATGAAGATGCCTTGATGATTTGTTGGTGGAAGTTTTCAGGATGCACAAACTAAGGGGGAGCCTTAGTCATTTGGAAAGATTTCTTGGATGCACAGATTTAGGGGGAGCATTAGCGTTGCTGAGTATAATGCATTGTTGGCATTATGATGGTTCTAAAATATGTTCTCTTTCTTGAGGACTTTCTGGTGTTGGTATTGAATGGTCATTTTTGTAACTTGTTGAAAAGGTCTTGTTGAGACCCATGATGTAAAATTGTAATATTCAGTCATGTAAGGACTTGTAAATCTTGTAAACCCACTTGGTTGGGTAGCTGAGTCAAATTTTGTAAACCCACTTGGTTGGGTAGTTGAGTTGAAATGTGTAAACCCACTTGGTTGGGTACTGGAGTCTCATGTGTAAATCCACCTAGTTGGATATTTGATGTAAGTATGAGTCATTGATGATAGGAAAGTCATAGAGTCATGTACTTCATTGAAAATTTGTTTGAAGATTCAGCATGAACTCAGGGGGAGCTTGGTCACTTCAGTATATATCAGATCTGTAGAACGTTTCTTCCACATGAGGAGAAAAAGGGGAGAGTATGTTGGTTTTTGATCCGCCCTTTGCCCTTGATGTCAAAGGGGGAGAGTGACATGGTGTTTGAATGAAGAGAAAGAATTGAGAGAGTGACATGGTGTCATGGTATTCTTAATGTACCTATCTGTTGTGGTGAGCAAACACCATCGTGGTTGCCATCAAGTCCAAAGGGGGAGATTGTTGGAAATATGATGCAGAGTGTTGTCCTTGATGGCAACCCACTGAATGAAGATGAAGACATGTGACTGTTGACATGTGTTGTCCTTGATGGCAATCCACCTGATGAAGTTATTCTTGACTTGATAGACTTGGTAAATGATGTAAATATGATGTGATATGATGTTTGTTGACAATATGATGCTAAGTGTTGTCCTTGAAAGGCAACCCTCTTAATGAAGATGATGACAACTTACTTGGTGAAGTTGTGCTTGCTAGAATATGTTCCTGATAAGCTAAATATGATGTATCTACAGTGTGTACAGAAGGCAGTGAAGAAAAGAAGTCAGCATGTGCTCAATCTTGATGAAAAAGTATGTCTCTATGAATACGCGGATATGTCTAGGGGAAGTCGCGTATGCACGCGGGAAAGAACGTGATAAGTCGCGTATGCACGCGGGAAAGAACGTGATAAGTCGCGTATGTGAAAAAAGCGCTCAAAAAGTGCAAAAACAGGGGCCCGTGGTATTAAAGACTCATGGTATTGATTTGGCTCATGGTATTGAAGGCTCATGGTATTGCTTTGGCCCGTGGTATTGAAGGCTCATGGTATTGCTTTGACCCGTGGTATTGAAAAAGGATAAACCTATATAAGGAGAAGAAATTCATTGTGCATATCATGAGTGTGGGTGCAAGATGTCTGAGCTTGAATGAATACTTCTCTTTGAAGTAGATCTGAATGGAAAGGGTTACACTTGAAGATAAATCTGAATGTATGATGCACCAATGATGAAGAAGGGGATCTAGATCTGAAATGCATTTGTATTTGCTAGATCCGATTATGGAAGGCTTAGATCTGTGATGAGGCGAACATCTAGGCGAACATCTGTCTGAAGTGAAAGGGTAAATCTGAACTGAATATCTGATCTGAAGAAGTATGCTGCTCTATAATGATTGAAGATCTATACGCTACTTCGCCGCAGAGGAAGCGCGTATATACGTGGATTCGATGAGGTGGAAGCGCGTATGCGCAATAAAATACATACAGAGGTATACGCTTGTCCGTGTGGACGGAAGCGCGTATATACGCAACATCAGTGAAGTAAAAGCGCGTATGCAAACTAGGGTTTGCTGAAGCAAAGGGTATGAAATATCTGATCTGTTCTGCTGTGTTTCTGCTATCTGATCTATGTTTATAAGTATCTGTTGGTGATGTATTTTTGTGCTTAAAAGTATGGAAAGGGTTCAGTCTGGAAATATGATGAAACGTGGCCTACAAGTATTGTTCTATTGAAGTTGTTGGATCCAGTGTGATAATTGATGAAACGTGGTCCGAAGGGGTGCTGAAGGTTGTAGCCTTCAGTCAGGGGGTTGTAGCTCCCTTCCAGGAGAGGGTGGTAAACGAGTCAGGGGGTCGTAGCTCCCTTCCAGGAGAGGCTGGTAAACGAGTCAGGGGGTTGGAGCTCCCTTCCAGGAGAGGCTGGTAAACGAGTCAGGGGGTCGTAGCTCCCTTCCAGGAGAGGCTGGTAAACGAGTCAGGGGGTTGGAGCTCCCTTCCAAGAGATGCTGGTAAACGAGCGTAGGTGGGTGCCTGCGTGCTGGTCAAATCTGCTCCAGCACATATGTTGTAAGATTTTTTCTCTATAATAAAATATTGAAGGCTGAGCAACTACAGCGGTGGTTTTCTCCCGATTTGGGTTTCCACCTAAAAATCCTGATGTTCATGTGTGATGCTGTGTGTGATGGTTTATTCTATTCTTACTGCACCTGTTTACTGTTTATTGAACATCTGATGAATGAATGATGGAATGATCTAAGTGAAGAGTTAATTACATATCTAGATCTCTGTATACGCTAGTTTCACAAAGGAGATCCGCGTATATACGCAGGTTTACTGAAGGAAAGTAGCGTATGGGATTTAAGGAATGAAAAAGTAAAAATTTTTGATTATGCTGTAAATACTGATTCACCCCCCCTCTCAGTATTTTTCACAACAATTGGTATCAGAGCGGGTCCTTGTGCAGAAGCTTGATCGCTTAAAGGAGATCCGTCGCAATGGGAAGTCAAGAAGGAGTAATGTCTATAAAGCCACCTCTATTCAATGGAAGCAATCTGATATTCTGGAAGGTACGAACAAAAGCATATCTGCAAAGTCTTGGTGCAGATGTATGGGCAATCGTGGAAGAAGGTTATCAATACCTGGCAAGTATTCCTACTGATGCAGCAGAAAGGAAGAAGTATGAAACCAATGCCAAAGCAGTAAATGTCTTGCTAGGAAGCATGTCTGAATCAGAATTTGCTAAAGTGATGCAGCTACATTCAGCAAAAGAAATATGGGACAAAATCATTCTAAGCTATGAAGGAGACACAAAGGTAAAAGTGCAAAACTCCAAACTCTTAGAATTGAATATGAAAATTTGAAGATGCATAGTGATGAGAGTGTTGCCAGTTTCTTTCTTCGTCTGGATGATATTGTAAATCTAATGAGAAATTTGGGTGAAACCATAACTGATACTACTCTGGTGGAAAAGGTCTTAAGATCCTTGACTTCGAAATTTGACTCTAAAGTTTCGGCTATTGAAGAAAGGCAAGATCTGCAAACTCTTACTATTGTTCAATTACATGGTATTCTGACTGCTTTTGAAATGAGACAAGGAGGTCCTTCTCAAATCAAAGAAGCTGCTTTTAAGGTATCTGCAAGAGGAAAAGAAAAGGAAGTTGTCAAAGAATCTAGCTATATATCCGAAGAAGAAGAAGCGAATTTTGTGAGAAAGCTCCAACTAGGTACTGGAAGATTCAAAGGTAAGCTTCCCTTCAAATGTTTTGAGTGTGGAAAAGTTGGTCATTATGCTGCAAAATGTCCTTATAAAGGAAAAGAAGTAATAAGAAGGAATAAGAACCGATCTAGCTCTAAGAAAAGCTACTATACTAATGAAGATAGTGATGGGTCATCTAATAGTGAGGAAGAATGTGAAGAAGATCTTAGACTTCTCATGGCATTTGAACAAAAAGAAGAAAAGGATACTTTTATGGATGCTCTAGAGGAAAACGATTTTCTTGAAGAAAATATTCAACTCAAACTACGCTTAGAATA